>JAJVSH010000003.1:975396-1001619 GCA_021460005.1 Tetramorium alpestre | reverse complement strand
AAAGTTCAAGTTTATATCATTGATATTTATTCGAATCCGAAGTACGACTTTGTTATTTTGAAGATGTAATACGCCTTTCTTACTCACATGCTTTCGATAAACAGTAGGACAAAAACAGTAATTCAGCTAAATTTCAAGCTTATTTAAATATTGTCATTTTTCTTCAATTTTCGCTTTTATTTCATTTGAAACAAAAACTTTACAGTTCTAAAGATAAATATTTCTATACGATATCTTATATACAATTCGTGCTAAATACGTAATTTACATCGGGACAGACCCTCGAAAAGAATGCTANTGTTTGCGATTAAATCTTAAGAAAATTGAATTTCGCTCGTATTAGAAGAGTCCAATAAAAACTCAATGGTTTTGTTAATACGATAGATGACATTTTAGCGATGGCAAAAGAATGTTACATNTATTTGTATGAAACNCTCTGGTTCGAAATTTCTGTCCGNGGGTGAATATCGGCGCTTTCGTCAGTTTACATTATTACAAAAACTGAAATTAGTCGATTAATATCGATGTTTTTTCAATTTTATCGATTGTAAGACATCGATATATTTTATGATCGATTTTTTTATGCTCCATTATTTTTTTCAACATCGCCCATCCCTAGTTGCGATACGACCAATGTAGATTTAGCTTTAGTTATCGCGACGATCGCGACTCTTACGAACGCACTGATTGCGCATTCTGATTAATTCCGGAACACACTGTGCCGCGATCCTGCGCACTCGTCAGCAATTCACCGCAATCGGAGCAGCGTACACGTGACGAGACACGCTCCGGGACACGCGTGCGGGTGGCGCGTCAAGTGTAACCTTTCTGCCGGTCGACCGTAGGAAAAATGTCGTGGTTATTCGGGTACCGCAACTCGCAGCCGCCGCAGGACTTCACGCAATTCGTGCAGCCGCCACCACCGGCAGGCGACGGCGGCGGCGGCGGCGGTGGTGGCGGCGGTGGTGGTTCGCCGCCGAGGATCGGCGGTTCCATGGAAGCGTACAGGTTCGACTCGAGCGCGTTGGAACGGGCCGCCGCCGCCGCCAAGGACCTTGAACGATCTAGTACGATGTTTTTCTCAAACTGATTTCCCGTACTTACCGCGAAAAGCCGCATGCGCTGTTACGTAAGCGGGCGACTTTGAAGGTTAGGGCACGCGCGCACGAGGGGTCACCGCTTCTCTCTCTCTCTCTCTCTTTCGCGCGCGCGATGATGCAACTTTCCGCGGAGAATTCGTCGATCGATCCGATGAACGGAGATTCCTGTGGAATGCCGAGGACACGAATCTTCGATGTCGCTTAATCGATGACAATTCGCTGTTATTAGTTATTCACTTGTCAAATCCGCGGCATTGATCAGATACTTTTTTTGTAAATTAAATTTTCACGGTTTTTTTAAATATGAGGATTGTTTTAAATAATTGATATAATTAATATTAGAGATATAATTATCTCTAATATTTTACAGAAATATATATATAAGATTATAGAAAAAGATGTATAAGATTATAGAGAGATAAGATTATAGATATATAAATATTGCTAGTAGATTTAGTAACATTGATTTAAGAAGGATATCGCAATAGGTATAAATTGAATATGTTTTTTTTTTATTGCTTAAGAATGTTTGATCTGCAGACTGATGAATGTAGTTTTGTTTTACTGTAGAACATGCGAAAGATGCGCTGGATCTGTCCAAGATGCAAGAAACCACAAAACAGGTTGAATTGCAGACCGAATTGAAAAAATATGAAGCCAGCATTGAACAATTAAAGACGGAGCAGAAACGAGTGGAGGGTGAGGAAAGAAGGAAAACTATACAGGAAGAGACCAAGCAGCATCAAATGAGAGCGCAGTATCAAGATCAGTTAGCTAGAAAGCGCTACGAGGAACAATTGATGCAGCAACAAAAGATGAATGACGAGAATCTGAGGCGACAAGAGGAATCCGTAGCCAAGCAAGAAGCCATGAGAAAGGCTACGATAGAGCACGAGATGGAATTGAGGCATAAGAACGAGATGAGGAAGCTGGAGGCGGAATTGAAAGCTAAAGCGAAGATTGACAGAGAAAACCAGGATCTCAATCTGGAACAAATTAGATTAAAAGCCTCGGAAAAAAGAATTACCGTTTTAGAATCAATAAAGTAAGTATACGTTATTTCTTATTACTCGCATGTGTACGCTTTATTGTGACGATAAATTTAATTTCATTACATTTACAATGATTACATTTTCCAGAACAGCTGGTTCAGTATTAGGCTCGGGTGCCAAAGCTCTGCTGGAAGATTGGGATAAGATCCTCGCGGCAGCAGGCGGTTTGTCTCTCGTAGCCTTCGGAATATACACTGCCAAGGGCTCAACCAGCGTGGCGACGCGCTACATTGAGTCTCGTTTAGGAAAACCGTCGTTGGTACGCGAGACCTCGAGATTTACGTTCCTCGATACTGTTCGACATCCCATTCAAGCGGCTAAGAAGCTAAAGACCAAACAGACCGACGCGCTATCCGGCGTGATCCTAGCGCCGAAGCTCGAGGAGAGGCTGCGTGACATCGCAATAGCCACGAAGAATACGAAGTACAATCGCGGCATGTACAGGAACATACTGATGCACGGTCCACCGGGCACCGGCAAGACTATGTTTGCGAAGAAGCTAGCGGAACACTCGGGCATGGACTACGCGATCGTGACGGGCGGCGATCTGGCTCCGTTGGGCAGAGACGGCGTCACTGCCATTCACAAAGTGTTCGATTGGGCATTGACGTCCCGCAAGGGACTGTTATTGTTCATTGATGAGGCGGACGCGTTTTTGAGAAAACGCTCAAGCGAGCACATCTCGGAAGATCTCCGTGCGATGTTGAACGCATTCCTATATAGAACAGGCGAGCAAAGCAATAAGTTTATGCTGGTGCTCGCGTCAAACACGCCAGAGCAGTTCGACTGGGCGGTGAACGATCGACTGGACGAGATGGTGGAATTCCGTCTTCCGGGTCGTGAGGAGCGCGAGCGTTTGGTCCGCCTGTACTTTGACAAATTCGTTCTCCAACCGGCAATCGAGGGTAACAAGAGATTGAAGATCGCACAATTTGACTACAGTTCGCTGTGCAGTAAGATGGCCGATCTGACGGAGGGAATGTCCGGTCGAGAATTGGCGAAACTCGGAGTCACTTGGCAAGCGGCGGCCTACGCCTCGGAGGACGGCGTGTTGACGGAAAAAATGGTTATGGACAGGTGTCTTGAGGCCATCAAGCAGCATAAACAGAAGGTGCTTTAATACAATATTTAATATACAAACTATCTAAAATAGTTTAATAGGTATTATGTATCATGAAAAGATATCTTTTAGGTATCATTTATATAATTTTATCGCGTCTTTTTTGCATTGCAGGTACAATGGCAGAGCGAACAGGAGAAGCAGGAGTCAAAGTCGATATACGCCACGGAAGATGACGCGGTTGTTCGTTTGAAAACTCCAGCGATAGAGTATCCCGGAAACACGATAGCCTCAGCTTAAATAATTGCAAAAGTGCAATTGTTGATAATCTTTGACAGACGGGCTAATGGCGAAGCTAGCTCTAAGGTTGGGGAACAGTACAAATGCCGCTCGGAAAAGGATTATTCTGGCGATTTTTGTATCTATCATAAACACAGCAGATTCACTAGGCCCGGCGAGTCGCAAATGTCACTTGTTACAAATGTACATTTACATAGGATAATTAAATCGTAATTCTACCATAACGTTTCATCATCTTTTGTAATTCACTTCTTTCCCTCGGGGAAGTGTAGCGATCGATCGTAAATTATGCGGATAATTTTTTTTACGAAGTCATTAATTTATAAATTTATTGTAGAAAAAAACGGGATGATGGGTGTATCGAAGTTTTTGCCGCCATAATATTGACCATATCGATAGTTACCTTTGAGCTTACTGAAAACTTCGAGCTTTGAAACTTCATTTAATTAATTCTTATCGTAATGTCTGCTATAATTTAGATTATAAAAATTCAGCAAGAGACATTAACAATATTTTATACGTAGCAAAAATACGGATCTGCTTTCGGACATCTTTCTCTCAAAGCTATCAGTTATCATTTTTTCTAGAAAAGAGATACGACGAAATAGAATACAGGAAATGTTGCAAGAGTGCATGGTCGATGTCAATAAATAATATCTTCGCGTTCTACATTATGCAAAAAATAAAGCGAAGATTTTGACGAGCTTGCAAAAAAAATCACAGTATGTAAATCCTCTCGATTTTATTTAGTCTTTCTCGTGGAAAATATCGCGGAGAATATTTTGACGAGTTTGCAGAAGCGGCGTATCGTAAAAATCACGAATCTATCTCGCTCCTCGTAAATCCTCACGACGTTATTATTATCTCCGCTTCATACTTATCATCAGGACCGCTGGCGTTACGACACTCGATTGAGTCTCGATAAACCATATCCGTCGCCGTCGCCATCATTCGTAATAATCTTTTTTGCATTTTGTTTTGTAGACAAATCGTTTATCGCGCACGTTTTGTCGAACGTTATAGGGCCCGACCGAGATCTCGCCATCCTTGCGTAATCGCGTGCACGCGACCAGATAAAAGCAGGCCGCTTATCATCGTACGACGCGCGGCGCGCCGCTAAGGACAACGTAAGAGGGATTTACGCGGCGCAGAGGGATGACGCGGGTGAAGAGGCCATCCGACAGTCATAACATAACAATACTTGAAGATGGAAAACGCGAATAGACGCGTTTGATGTCACGCTTCGGCAATTAGCACGCGTCAGAAAAAAACACACACATATACATATACACAAAAATCACATGGAAGATACCGTTTGCCGGTGAAGTAAACCTTGAGAGAGAATGTATAAGGAAGATCTAAGAAGGGAATCATTCTTCTTCGCGCGCAACCAAAGTGGATATCCACGAGACAAAGGATGAGACATTTGGAAGAATACACAGTTGCATTTTTTTTATCAGAATATTGTTTTAGAATTATTTATTTATACCAAATTTTTTAAAATGAATATTATAAAACAAATTACGTTCGACTGAAACAATATGAAATTAAATAATATTTGAGATATTGAAATATTTATAGGTCGATAATGAACATTTCTTTAGTATTTTTCAATTATGTATTGTATATAACTGAAAAAAAAATATATATATATACAAAAACTAAGACAAATTTAATGAAAATATCTTATAAAAAGGAGAACATATTCTCGGAATTAAACACGTCTGCCAATCTTTAATATATGTAATGCTAATTTGTTTAGTTCTGTTATTTTATTTGATTTGATTTTTTTCGATGTTACAATTTATTAATCGAGGCGCCGCTGCATATACATTATCACATCCGTGATAATAAATATAATCAAGTAAATTATAAACATTAAAAAGATGATACGTTTCTTAGAAAGCATCAATCAACAATCATGCAAAGTTATGAAATCTGCGCTGTGGTTTATATAAGTCTTATTATCTATATTATGACAAGTTTTATTTTATACTTACTGACTCCCGCTCTTTTAGACTATTACAGGAAAATTGTAATATTTTAATTATAAATATCTTTTCAAAATTTTTGCTAATATTACATACATATCGAGCAAAATTCGCTCAACATTGTGACATTTTCGAGATGTCTTCATGAAATCTTACCCTTTTGACATTATTCATTCACGCGCCTAACGCCTGATTCTATAAACGACAGACAAAACAATCCTGTTTACATAAAATTAGACCGATATTTCTCACATTTTTATTACGACGTAAATTGCGTAATTACACAACTGTATCGTGATTATGATATAATTACACAGAGCTGCCTTTTCTTCCTTTTTTTAATTATGTAATCAACCGACATTACGAAGATTGTTGGAAAATTTTTACCGGGAACGGAAGTTTTTTTTTTTAGTGCAAAGAGATAAAAATGCCTCGCATTGCCTCGACTTATCTTAAAATCTTAAAATGAAATACGAAACGCTCGATCGCGAATGAAGGATCATCGGGACGTTGTGTTGTGTCTCTCGGGATTTTTCATCCATTTCGCTCCCCTTCATGCATGTGGAATCGTAGGCCTTGAGCCACGAAGCGTCTCCTCGGCTTTTCTGGGCGGGAAGATATCTGGAATCATGTTTTTCTCGTCTGGCAGCGATAAAATGTGTCGTACGATCCCCAAGCCGGCGCAGCCTCCAATTTTACTTGCGCGATAATGAATCTGATGACACGCGCTATGTCCATACACTCGCGGGTATGGGTGCGGGCGTGGCTGCGAAAAGATCTTCCTCCCCTCTTTAATTCTCCTTCTCTCTTTTGTCCGTTTCTTTATCTGTCTTTCTGTCGCGCTCGCGATTCTGGACACTGTGAAGGGTGAAACAACCCGCGATAGTGAGGGTTGATATCAGTGACGACCTTGACAATGACTAGTATATTTAACAGATTCTTTCTAATTCCTCATTCTCTTCTCTCCTTCCTTCGAATGTTCTTCAGGCTCTTTCGAAATATTATGCTGTTCAGCAATTGACCCTAAAATAAATTGTCAACTTGCATGATAAGAACTTGTTCGATAAAAATGATGAAGATGTCGAAGAATTTGGACGACATGAGACACGTCGAAAGAAAAGCAATCGGAAGCGTCTCGGTTAATCGGTTAAAGGCATTTCCGATGATGTTTGACTAACAATAAGAAGAGATACCTGCAAAAAAAACCGAGAAATAGCAAGTACTTAAGAGCGTGCAATCGCCTCTGAACTCCCTCGAACTGTATATCGGAGGTGTTAGCCATCAGAGGTCATCGCGTGGCAAGGTTATCGTCAAATTTTAAAAAAGACGGGGAGATTTTGTACGCGGTCGGCGTGGCTCAACCAGCCAGTTCGTCGAAAACGTTGTGCGTCGACGGTGACGCTCTGCTTATCTGCTTCCGATAGAGATTTCTATTCAAACGCGTCGGAGGCTCCAACCGTTCGTCTTCGACGGAGAGTGTCCAAGCTGACGACTTCGGCTCTGGAGACTATTTTCTGGGGAGACTCAATTTTGTTTAAGTTTACCTAATTGTAAGTTTAATCGAAACTCAATTTCTCTTTCGAATGATGAGGACTGCGATCGATTAGTATCGAAAGCTGATTGTTTCTTTCACCAGTTACACTGGCAAGCGACATGACGATCTCCATGACCGACACCACTCTGGACATGGAGAAGAATGCGATCGGGCGTTGCGCGCAGCGTAGCCATCGCCTTCGCTTCTGGATCGCCTGGATCTACTGCGGCATCTTTGCCATGAGCTCCGCCGTCTTCTACATGATCTGGTGCACGGACATGTTCAACAACTACGTGTACTCGCAGATGGAATTGCGCAACGGCACTCGCACCTTCGACTGGTGGCAGCGTCCACCCACTAGAATGATGTACAAACTCTACATCTTTAATTATACGAACGTGGACGAATTTGAGGCGGGCGAGGCGAGCAAGCTGCGCGTCGAGGAGCTCGGTCCCTATGTGTACCGCGAGACGCTGAATCGAGTGAACGTGGTGTTGCATGACAACGGCACGGTCACCTACCAGGACAACAGATCCTATGAATGGATAGGCGGCCGGCCCGGCAACGACAGTATCATCGTGCCGAATGTACCGTTGATGTTCACCACTGCATTTGTCCGAGACTTGAGCTTCGCGGTGCGATTCTTCATTAACACGGTGCTGTCAGTCCTGCGGGAGCAGCCGTTCATTAATTTGACCGCCGACAGTTTCCTCTGGGGGTACGACACTCAGCTCTTTGAGATGGCCAAGCCACTGATGATGCTTAAGCGGGACATACCCTTCGAAAAGTTCGGCATGATGGCTATGGTACGTGATTGCGAATTTAATCGGGAAAGGTTTCGAAAAATTTACGCAAAAATTTTACTTCTGTTTCAAATATTCATTTTGCGGTAACTGCAATTGCAATTTAAATTAAATGCAAATAAAAATTAAATACAACTACAATGGATGATTTTATCGCGGCGTCAAAGCAAAATTCTTTCTTTCGGGAACTGATGAGATAACGCGGTCTTTCAGTCGCAATTAATGTGAGGCGTGCATTTTTCTTACAGAAAAATGGTATCGATCTGGATCGCATCACGATGCACACGGGATCGCTAGGGATAGAGAATCTCGGCATAATCGAACGAGTGAACGGAATGGACAATCGACACATTTGGGACGACGAGCGATGCGACAAAGTTGGCGGTACCACCGGAAGCATGTTCCCACATAACTCAATAGAGGACAAGAGCAAACCCCTCTACGTGTATTCTAAGGATATTTGCAGGAAGATACCCTTCCATTTCACCGAACAAGTGACCACCTTCGGCATACCTTCTTTAAGGTAAAGAAAAAAGTTTATTTAAGCATTGATTTAATTTCAAACGTGTCACTCGCTAAAGAAAAGAAATGTAGTTTTTCCTGGATGCTTCCAATCGTCTTTAAAATATTCTTTAAAGAATATTTAAAAAAATATATTCTAATTAATTTCGTGCCATTATTTAATAATACAATTTTTCACGTGTCGAATAAATACAAATATATCAATAATAATAAATATAATAAATACAACTAAATATTTTTCGTTAGATGTACTTTTTTCTGTGTAAGAATTATAGTTTTCTACTGAATAGAGAACTGATTGAAGATTATATCTAACGTATATGATTTTCTTTTATTTCAGATATAAATTCACCCCCGATGCATACAACTTTTCAAACAAGCAAAACGAATGCTTCTGTCCGAAAGTACAAGATAAAAGGGTCTGCCCGCCTGCGGGACTCTTCAACATATCCGCATGCAAGTTCGGCACACCCTTGCTTTCGTCGTTTCCGCACTTTTATGGCGCCGACAAGTCTCTATTGGAACAAATAGATGGTTTGAATCCTCGGCAAGAAGATCATGAGAGTTTCTTCGATGTACATCCGGTAAGTCGATATTAAACTTTAATTATTAGTATTACAATTAAAGATTTACATTGGTTAATCGTTATATCTATACTGTTAGAATTTCGTGATTGCTTTTTAATTTCATTTCAAGAATTAATTTTAATTAGAATTTATGTTAAGAAATTTTGGAGCAACGTGCTCCTCTTTTGCTATTTTTTATGATCGAAAGCGGATAAAAATTAAATTTCTGTTTTTAGCGCCTAGCGGTTACGATGGCCGGCTGGTCAAAATTGCAAGTAAATCTGGAGGTGCGAAAGGCGGTCGCCGTACCGTTCCTTGGAAACCTGAAAGACGGCACAATTCTTCCGCTTATCTGGATTGAGGTTGGATTAGACAAGCTTCCGGAACAAGTATTAGATATCTTTTACAAGGCGCATTTTACAGCGAGGAACATAGAGATGGCCTTACAATGGGGCAGTCTGATAACAATGATACTTTCCTTGAGTATTATAATTGCCTGTCTCTGGAAATATCGTGCGGAACAGGACGTGGCTGCCCAAAAAAATTCATTCATTCACAACAATCACGAGTTATCGTGATTGTAATAGAAACCGCTTGGAAAGAAGAAATGAACGAGCGGAGATCATCGCTCTATTCAGAAAAAGGAAGAATTCCGAGATAATGCGGATATTCAAAAAATATTAAAAGGTCTAATTTTTTAGACGTTTTAAACTTCTTAAATACCTTTCGAGATTTTTCGTGCGCGAGTCAATGTTTGACTTGAAGCAAAAGATGCGAATCGTTTGTTTCTCGTAAAGTTGCACGAATTTGTATCGTCAAGTAGAGCTCGGTAACGTTAATAATGATTGTTGTACAATTAGAATAATACACGTTACTGACGAACTACGTTAAACGTTTCGATGCACGCGAAAGGAGTCTGTTATTATGAATAATTTAAAGTAATAATGAAAAATGACATGTTTCTTGGAGACAAAAACAATACTGCTCGCGGAAATACTGCTTGTTTGTTTTGAAATATTTTATTAACGTTATATTGCGTTTTGAAAGAGTGTTTATCAAATGATTCTACTTTGAATCTTACGAACAAATAGGGAAGATACTTTTATTTTTGTTTGCCGAATAAGATTTCCAAAAATATGGATACAAATATTAACATCCGCTCGTAGAGTTAAATTATATTTTTTAAAGATGAATTAAACAAGAATTAGCGAGCATCTAAAAATCTCTTTTATTCGTATGCGATCCACACATCGTGTTATTAATTAAAATTACAAGGCAATCGATACGGCGAGCCGCAAAGACTCTTAATGTCAATGAGTTCCTACCAATAAGTTCCTACGATAAATTGACATGCCGTTGTTGCACCGTGAGAAAGAGACAGAGAAACACGCCTGCAACGCGGCCAAAGCTGTAATTGAGAGTTTAGTGCATTGAGAATAACATGTAATTATGTATGCCGGCGGCGGTCCGTCGACGGTTGCGGCATTCGCATCTCCGTCATATTATTACCTGGCGGTATCGCTGACCGCGACGCGTGCCGTAATGAACGACCTGTACTTAATTAAGAGGTGACGTACACGCGACGGCAGTACGTATTAGATACGACTGTTCAATTAACGAGCTCGTTGTCTCGACGGCGAGATTCGATATAGGCTACTTGACGTAGAATGTAAGTTTTATCTCACGCCTGCAAGAGAAAGAGACTCGCGGTATTCATCGGGTGTGTGTCGCGTATCTTTTTATCTTCCTTAGACTTAGGTCCAGAAACAGAGAGAGAGAGAGAGAGAGAGAGAGANAGAGAGAGAGAGAGAGAGAGAGATCTGTGCGTTTGATATTGTACATATTGTAAAACTATACGGTGCGCCCCGTTATTTTTTATTTTGTTATATTGGTTGAAAAAAAATTTTATTTTAATATTGAATACGATAGATTTTTATTTTTGGCATTTACAGCTATCTTCAATGAACCTCCTTACTTACCTTCGCACATGCCTTGTGATTTTTTTTATTTTACTCCGCACTTCGAGAATTATTTCTTTATTCTTTGGCGAACACGGCCGAATAAATCACGTAAATCGCGCTTCGTCGGGCTTGATGTACCACTAATTCGTCTACACGTGCTCTATCGTATCATGTACATTAACATTTCGATAACCCTTGCAACACGTGACGATCCGCTCCGAGAAGCGAAGTGAGATTTAAACTCGTTTTCATATCAGCGCTAAAGCTGCTTGCACAAAGTATATACGCATCGGCTGTATATGTGTTGTATATGTGGGCGATAATCGCGTAATAATATTGCATGTAATAACATTCTGTGTCGCAACACAATATCGCGCGAGTGACGTGGGAGTGGAATGATTATGAACACCAAATCAGTTTCTATCGTCATAAAATTAATTCTATCGTATATTTTCCTCACTCCTTCTGCACTCTCACGAATGAGTCCCTAATCCTCCTCGTTCCTCGTTGTGAGAGGAACGAAAAGGCGAAAGAAAATTTGAAAACACTTGGAAATTTCCAGGACGAAAGAGAAGAGATATATAAGAATAAGATGTGAGCAATAAGTGAAGAGTTCCTATTCCTTTCTCTCTCTTTCTTCCAAATCTGGAATGTAAATCGAAATATCAGATTGCTGCAAAAGATACTTGTCAAATTAAAGTAAAAAGCAGAATTTCAGTAAAATTGAGACCGATAAAACTATCTCGAGATTCCAAGAAGGAATTGTCGGTTCTTCTTCTAAGGAATTTAAAGTTCTATTTAAAACGAAGTTTGAAAAACGACAAATCTTTTGCAACATGCTAATAGATTGCGACTCTATCTTTCTCATAGAGTTACATACGCGCGTGATTTTTGAGAGTTAGTAAACTTGAGAAAGAATATGGTACAACTACATAACGATTACGCTGACACCAATACACCTGATTTCTCACGCGCGCGCACGCGTGTATTTTGTTTGGTATCTTTTGATTTTTATCATACAAAAGTAATTCATTTATTATGTCTAATTATAATCTACGTCTAATAACATTATTTATAATAATAATAATAATACATGTACAAACGAATAACGAGAAATAGTACATTCTTGGTAATTACAATCGATAGACGACAACGACGACGATTCTATGTACAGAAAAAGAGATTTCTGTCGGTCCGCTGTTGCTGCGTCTCGATTGCACAAACTACTCGTTGCAAACACGCTCGTGCAATCCAAATTGAAGTCGTGAACGAAACTTGACCTCGGAACAACGCCTGGACGGAATATCAATATATTATATATCTTTGATCCTTCAGTCGCAGCGATAATTGCTTCGCGCGATTATACGGCGATCCTGAGGATCCGGATCCGATCGTGTGGAGCAAGAAGTAGCTCGTTATTAATATTTATAATCCTGATAAAAAGAATGCTGTTGCGTCATTGTAAATTTCAATCGCCGAGTTCCTCGTAACAATGACGCAACTCCAATTTCCTACTTCCGTTCGATATCGCAGAAAAAAATTGTAGGAAAATTTGTAGGAAACGTTCGTATATAGATTTAGATTTAGCCCTTTCCACAACAATAATATCAAGGAAATATAGATAGACTCTATTTTTTTATCAGTTTCTCGGCTGAGAATTCAGTAGCGGAGATTACAAAATTGCTCGCGATGTTTTCGCTGAAGAGATCTCGACTTTAAATTCACCCGCATATTTCCTCAATTTTCAACGTTAAGTTGTTCTCCTTCAGGAAAGAAGGACTCGTCAATTCGCCACGATTGATTATCTCTCGAGCGAGAAGACAATGTTGAACACCTTTCCCATGGCTCTCGAATTTATCGCCGATCGTTGTTCGCGAAAAAAAATTTGTACTCGCGTGACTTGACACCGTCTGACAAAATAGCATCCCGAGAAGAAATACATGTAACATAAATAAATCTATCGGCCGCCCGCACGACCCGATAAAATTCGCGTCGCGCTGAACGAGCTCTTTCTTCCTCTTCCTCGCGAGAAACTCGCGAGGTCCGATCGTGGAAAATCCTAATCAAGATATAAAGCACATGCCCGTCGCCTAAAAAATAAGTAAGATTATCGTACAAGTCCTCGCGAAAGAATACCGCTCGCGCGCGATTCGTCTCGCAGGGCAGAACTCTGAGCACTCGCGCACTCGTCTCCAGCGATTTCCCTCACTCGTGACCAGCTGTGGGCGGCTCTACTTGCTGAAGGCCGGGTTCAGCTGGCCGTTCTTGGTGCTCGCGTTCGCCGGCAGTGGGTTGCTCAGGTGCAGCTTCTCCTGGCGCTTGGCGGCGCGCGCCAGGCACATGAGCGCGCCGAGCAGGACGAACGCACCGACCGCGGCCAAGGCGCCGGACACCGCGGCATGAGCCACCGGCGGCAGCTCCACCACCAGCTTCAGCAGGGTGCGCATCTCGGGGGGTAGCTCGTCGACGCACTGCGCGATAAAAGAAGAAGTATTATCAGTATTGGACCGATTACACTCGAAAAGAAGAGAAATTCCTCTTCTTGATTCACCAAAATCTTTAATTAAATGGAAAGTTTCCTTCTTATTAGTCGTTGTGTTGCGTAATATTAAATTAAAAAAAAATTTCTTTTTTTCAATTATGTGTGTCTGTGCGTTGCAACACAAGGCATTTCCGTTTTTATAAATCCTACTTTGTAATAATTTTGCATAATGTATTTTATCTCTATTTTAAATACTTTTTTTATCAACTTTTTATTCCTCCGTATAAATTATCAGTATTAAATCCTTACTTGGCCTTTTTTCATTGTGGATAAGTCAATCAAGAAGTCAATAAGCTTACACACATATAAAAACATGCATATAATTATTAATGTATTAATCTCACAGTTTCACTAGAGACAAGGACTAAGGACAAAAAATAAATTATCCTAGATTATTCTACTTATATGTACGTGATTAAAGCGCACAATTTATATGGATTAGATGTGAATCGTGTGCTAATTCCATTGTTTCTCTTACTTAAAAGAAGTAATTAAAAAAGGAAGACTAAATAAATGAATTAAATTAAAAATATAAAGATAAAATTAAAAGTGAAATATCGGTTGCAATGTTGTGGAAAATTTACAAGCAAAAATTTATAATACGTCCGGCCATTTTACTTGAGTCTAACGCGTCGGCGGAGATGCAGCCTCGAGTATAAGATCTTTACTTTTACGTTTGCTTCAGCGAACGTTTCCCAAAGTGGCTAAATCAAAATTTTTTACACCTTCAAGTACATGTCTCGAATACAAAGGAATTCTTGGAGTCGGAGAGTTTTTTCTCTACCATTTTTTTTTTTCCTTTCGTTAAAGGACATCACGGCACGCTGCGGGGACAATGCCGAACTTTGTATTAGTGACGTCGGGACGGAGTTCCATTAATATGAATCATGAGCGAAAAACGCACGGCAATACGCGCGTTTCTCTACGTGCGCGGTATTTAAACGCACGTCGTTGCCGAGCGTCCGTGCGTGCGTAACGGCGAGCGGCAGGCACGTTCTCGTCATTGTCGTCGCCGGGCGGAGATGAAAATTTCACCTGCGCGACCGGCTCGAGGATGATGGCGACGATTTGTAGGCGACGCGGTGTTCCGTTGTCAGTAACGTAGACTTAAAGCGAGAACAAATCAGGTGCATTGTGCCCGCGAACCTCTCCGCGGTCGCGGTATCCTTGAGGGAGACTTAGTTCGACTCCGTCTGTACAGGGTGTCCTAAAACTACCGGATGTCCTCTTAATGGTAGATACCTTAGAAAATTTCAATCCTAATACAAAAATGTCGAGGGTACAGTAGTTTTTAAATGGGAAGCGATTATATCTTACGAATGACAAGGCTGAAATTTCGTGCGCTCAGGCACGGCAAAATAACAAGTGCTAAAAGTGCTCCTTATGTTCATAGGATACCCTGTACAAAGAAATCCCTCATCTCGTCACGCTAATTTGATCGAAGTGGTTCGCTAAATTATTCAAGATTTAGAAGATACGCTTCTCGTCCGATCGCTAATGAATAATAATTAATCCCTCATAAATCTTGCCCACCCTGAACTGCGTTTCTTCGTTTTGAACTGCATTATACTTCAAAATTTTTATGTGTGCACATCTCGTTTCGCAGATAATCATGTCGTTTCTATTTTGCATGTTTGCTTCTTACTTCATTTCTTATCCTTCTCTTTTTATCTCATTTCCATCCTTCCGACTAAATTAATTGTCGGAATTTCTGTTTCGTTCACTGTCACAAGGAGAAACTTTCGATACATTTTTAATATTTAATTTATTTCGTCACTTTTTTTATGCTTGCCGACATACCAGGTGCTTCAGATGACTCTTGTTTATGTTGAAACTCATCGGCATAATTAACAAAATTTATGCTACGTTGGCGAACTTAATAAAAGATTTTCTTAGTAATGTTTTTTTAGAGCAATATGATTATCGGCTATTAAAAAAGCAGTCGTCTCAACTTTTTGTTCGTATCCTATTAGGATCTGCAATTTAATCCATGTGCGATAGTCACTGTGCTCGTTTAACATTTAACTACGGCTGCTGCATAATAATTTGCACCAAACACGCAATGATTCATACGTAATCATTCAATATAAATTAAAATTTTGCAAGGAATTTACTGCTAATTCGATACTCATGTAACGCGTTTTTACATTGCATCGTGAATAATGATAGATAGCAATTAAAAATTTTAACAATCACCACGAGACCCCAGGTTGCATCAAGGATATATCAATTATAATTACCATTATGAGTATATCGCATATTGTATTGTTATCATACGATATACGAACAGCGATATCATATCATGTTATTACATAATTACTATCATGAGATCAACGGGTATTTGTAGACAATTGCACACTGAGGATAATTAAAAAAGGATATATACTTACATCCTCGAACCACATAATGGGGAAAACTATGTCGGGGAACGAAGCGACCTGCTTGATGTCTCGCACTTGGCTGACCGCGAGATTTATCTGTACCCTCGCTCGCGCCTTCATAGCCGTGCCCATTATAGGTTGCACATCAATGTAGAGCTGATGCTTCTCGGCTTCCGGCGGCGATATGCCCGTCACAGCCTCCCGTAAGGCTGGATCGGCTAGAAAGATCGATCAAGATAAACAACATGATCGAAAATCTGAGTCTCTCGATATAAAGAGCTAAGCTATTATTACTGCTATTATTATTATTATTATTATTATTCTAAAAGTTTTTTTTCTAAAAGTAGTTAAATTATTATTAAAACATTACATTTAATTATAAGTAATTATTGCAATTTATAAATAATTAATATGATTTTTTTCAATTTGTGGTATCTAATTATTATGCAAATTTATAAAACGATTTTATTCAAGACGGTTCAGCAGAGGTGTCTATTTAACCGTCGGTCTGACTACGCTCGTGCCTTTACATAATAACATTACTTCGCAGTGTCAAAAGTCACTGTGTGTGGTTACACATATAAAATGGACACAATGCGCCGCCGTTAAATGACGCTTAATCGTTGGTCGAGTGGTTTTTTAAGAGTTACTTGTGACGTTTAATGTATTTCAAAACTCACAAACAGCATAAGAGCAATGTTAATGAATAGGAATCCATCAATCTCTCGTTCTTTTCCATACTTTTTTAAATATTCAAGATCTCGAGTTTTTAAATTGTTATTTTCGCATTTATAATTAATTAGTTTTTAAAGCGGATGTTTATACATGCCAGTACCAAATAACATTCAATCGTCATACTCTTTTTTTAGAGAAGATTTTAGACGTCCAGAAATTACTTAAAAAATATTTCATCAAATTTGTCAAGAAATTCGCATTCGAAATATCTTTGCTTAATTCGAAGCAATTGATATTACGAATGAAATTGAGTATCTCGCGCTGATTTTGTTTTATTGCGAGAGAATGGTTTTGCATAGCGGTGAAACGAGGCGTCTACCGAGGCGTCGTCTAAATTCCGGAGCGTTGAAAGTAAAAGTTTGCGGCGCAAAAATATGTTGCGATAATCGCAAGAGAAAAAGAGAGAGAAACAGCTCGTATAATATTCCATGGGAGAATCGCAGCGGATGCGTGAAAGAGATTGTTCCTAGAGAAAAATAGGCCTCGTGGTAACAGACTGCTCGACCGATTCCGACTTGTAGCTGCAGTCGCGCGAAGCCGGAAGCGACGCGACAGGTAGATCTCGCTTGCGAAACTACGGCACGCACGTAAACGATCTTCGTTAAACGGCCTGTCGGTCGGTTACCCGTTCCACGTTAAAGAAAGAGAGACACGTGGGCGTAAGAGGAGACGAGAAATCGGTTCGCTCGTCGGCGACCAGGAAATCGTGACGAGCGGTCGGCAGTCGCGAGCAAAACGGATGAGAAACGCGAAGGATGCGGCGCGTTGCATACGACGCAAATAGATTTATCATGATAATCTGCTAAGAAAATAATTCCCGGCGGAATTATGCGTTTACGTAAGACGATATACTTTTAGATACGCGAGATTGATCGCGTAACGATCGGTTCGAGCCGACGTATGTTGGATTCACAGTGTGTCGGGGCATTCACGACACGATACGTTACGTCAAAGTATCGGGTGATGTGTATCACGTTCCGCGATTAGGGAAGCCCGCAATCAATCCCGAGAATAATAATAATAATTACAGCAAAAACAAGACGCGCGATACATTCACTGAGTGTTACCCAACAGCTCTCCGCGTCATCTTGACGTATATATCGTCCGACGTTCGAAATATCGTCCGTAACTCTGATAAATACGATAATTAGTGCTGATTAAAAGTAGCCCCGGGACTCGTTACGCGATTGTGATTTGTAAACAAGGCACCGCCGCGAAGCAGAAACCGCACCGCGCGTTACGTGACACTTACCAAGGTAGAAATGCGGGAAAGTCAGGAGTACCGGCGAGTCATACTGGCACAGGGAGACGTTGAACGTGCCCTCCGGTGCGCACGGTGGTCCAGCTGGACAGTAACACTGCTGCGACGGCAGGTTCTCCACCGTGGTGAAGACGTTCGTCGGCGGAGAGAATCTGTAGCCGGGGACTCCTCCGGCGGCTATCACGTCGCGCTAGAAAACAATTCTCTTTGAAACTCCCAATACCTTTACTTGTAAAGGCACTGTCCTAAATCAATAAAACGAATGAAAAACTTCTAAGTAACGACTTGAAAAATATCAACTTTTTTCTAATCTTTTCTAAATACGCTTAACCAATCTTTTCTAAGACTCGATCAATATTAATCGAGAAGAAGATTCCATTGAAACTAATATTCAAACGTGAAATTGCTGATCCAAAATATCGAAATATATATATTTAATTATATTGTAACTCACAATGCTTTCAATATCCTTATTTATAATAATTAGAAATGTTCTACTAAGTAAAAACTTTTGGAACTTTAAATTAAAAATATTAAAAATTTAAGCTAAACTTTGTATCTTTATTATAAAAAATTTTATTTTACAAAATCAAGATTTTGATTGCTATGTTAACCTTTAGAGGGCCGAGGAGGCCACTATAGTGGCCAACAACAAACTTGGAAACTATTTAGAACATGTAGATATAATATATATGTAAGAACATGTATATAATGTATATGTAAAAAATTTCTGTGAAAAAAATTCAAAGTTTCAATGGAAAAAATCCCGGCTCTCTAAAGGTTAATATTATGTGAATAAATAATATATTATATGTAAAATATGTTTTTATGGACTTTGCTTTCGCATTTTGCAATCATGAAAAATTGTTTAGGTCGGAATCCGGGAAGGCCATCCGCCTTTGGTCGTATCTGCCGGATAATTAACGACGACCAACAAAAACACAAACCTGATAAACCAGCGGCAACGTCCGGCAGAGGTCCTTGTCGAAGACCTTGAGCACGGTCTCCTTCGTGATATGAGGCGGGAATATGCTGCCGTCGGTGCCCATGACGGAGTCGCATTCCTGCGTGGTCCAGAAACCGAGAGCGTCCTTGCCATTCCACCTGTCCATTAATCCGAATTTGGTGATGTCGGAGGTGCCCGTGAATATCGTGTACACGTCCGCTCCGGTCGAGTTCTTGCCGTAGAGCAAACCAAATTGATCGTACGGCAGTTTTTGTTCCTTGGGCACGACGTCCTTGGCCAGCTTGAGCAGGGGATCCTCGTAGCCCCATAGCAGCTGGCCGACTGACACCTCGACGAACGGCTTGATCTTCAGAATGTCCATGATGGACGCCATCGCCAATCGCAAGAACCGGGCGGCATGCTTCGATTGACTCGTAGCCGATAGCATAGGAACGTTCGGCACGACTACCAGATCGTCCTCGGTACCGGCTGACAAGTTCTATTTTGATAAGAAAGAAAAGAAAATGAAAATCTGGCCAAGTCGACTGATTGAATGCAATAAGGAGGAAACTTGCAGAAGGATAAATTGACGATGAGAATTTGTGTTAGAATAGAAAGAGATCAAGATTAATAATTAACATACATGACAAAATATTAATAAAAGTATATTGTAAAACTTGACATGCAACACAGAAATATAAATCGTGCGCGTATAGTTAAATGGAATAAAAGTAATAAAATAAAAAGTAATTAAATAAGAACAAAGATAATAACAGAAAATAACGATTACATATACGATAATAAAAAAATAACGATTTAATAGAATAATTTGTTGTCGGAAGCAGAGAGAGAAAGAGAGAAACTTCAGACGAAAAGGATGAAAACTCCACGTCAGCCGTTACGCGAGCTGATACAAAGCTTCCGCATAATATTCACAAACATTTTCTTTCATAAATTTTCTCTCGGAGCAAGAACGATCCGTATATTGTCTTTCTTGTTGCCGAGTCGCGATAATACACACGACTACGCCGTGGAACGTTTCTCTGACGAATGTAGAAAGTCGCGGCAGTGATTTCGATGCGCGAGCAAGAATAACTGTGCGGTCGAGTAGGATAGGAACGCGTCTGTGACGGATTTAAATAAACCCGGAGGCGATGTGACGCCTTCAATTGTCATTCAATACAGATTCGTTAGCCGACATTCTTAGTAGCCGACATATTCTCGAACTTCTCGATAAACGAACAATCAATGAGCGTGATACATCCTGTGCGATAAAAACGCGTGTTGTCGTGAATGCTAATCGGATGTTTCTCATAATAAACATATCAAAGTCGGTCTCAGCTTTTAATGTTCAGTTTTAATGAACTACCATAGAAAATATTCGCGTGAAAGAAAGCTAAGCGTTATGTATATATTCANATTTTGTAGAGAGCATAGCAGAATTTATATATATATATATATTATAATTAAATTTTTAATAATTATTATTATAATTAAATTATAATTAAATAATTATTATTATAATTAAATTTAGATTTATGATGAAAAATACGATAAATTAGAGAAATTATAACACTTTCGATTACAGAAATCAAATATGAATTTAAAAATCAGTATAAAATACCGGTACAGTCTTTTAAAATGTTACAAGTATCAGGTTCGGTTCAAGCAGATTGAGAGCTTTCAATTAGCATTGTTGCTATGTCATAAATTATTCAAGGACTCACCGAATTAAAGATGAACGTCTTCTTGACTTTGTAAGTGACGGTGTCATTATCGTTGAATTTGATGTCCACTTTTTCCCAATGCTGCTCGTAAACATACGGGCCCAGTTCTTGCAGCGCCGGTTTCTCGCCGTTGTTCAGAAACTCGTCAGCGTTCGTCACGTTGTAGATGTAAATTTGCATACGTGGCACGACCGGCGGCTCTTTCCAGAATTTATATGTGCGGCCGCCCTCCTGTATCGCGAGCTCCTTGTCCAAGACGAACCTGATGAGTTTCGGGAATAGAACCGCCAGGACGGCGGCGAGAATTATCAGCAGGACTCCGCACGAAACGGCTGCCCCTGAGGGAGAAGTAGAATAGACGGTGGAGGATGAATCATTGCCGTTAGTTGGAAGCGCGTGTTTTTTTTTTAACGCTGAATGGAATCCGCATTTAAAATCATGAGAAACAGAGATGAATATGTTAAAATAAGCAGAAATGGAAAGGACTTCGGGCTTCTCATTTCCATTGTAGTCAAAGTATAAAATTAATTTATTTCGTTGTATATTGCATGTAAGAAAAGAAAAAGTTCTCATAATTTCTCGTTTCTAGACCCGTGATTTCGTGCGGTATCGCCGCGAGGTAACGGTAGCCTTAACGATCGCGAGGCAATGTTTCCAGACAAGAAAATTTATTCCCGCAGTTTATACATATCTCCTCGCGAGACAGATGCGAAAGCCCGAAGGACGCGCAGAAATGGCAGAAGCTCATTTCGCGAAGATACGAAGAACTCCCTCTCGTTCATTCCTATTCGACTCTTATTAAATCTCTTTTCATAACTCTCCTTTTTTTTCTCTCGTCTCCTGCCAAACGTAGTGACCTCGGATCTGAAATAATCTACGAGCAATGCGATTATCTTTCGCGGCAATCGTGAATGTGATTACGTCACGACCTTCGACCGAGGTCATCGACCTAACGGTCGAGCCGATCAGCAGGAATCGAACGTGAAAAGGAACAAGGACAGCCGGTTTTGGAAAAAGACACTTTAAGTGATCTCTCCTTGGACATGGACATCTTCCTTTCCGCTGCCACGCATCGCCGCTGTACAAACCCTGGATAAACTCTGTACCTCCCGTTCAAGAGTAAAACAATCGCCGGTAAACCAGTTGTAGCACTTTGCGCCTTTCTCGTAAATGTTTATCCTTCGGTACGGTCCGTTCTCGCATGCACGTTGCGTGTTATTATTTATGCACTTATGCGCCGCGCGCTTAACGCTCTGCGGTTATACTTGCGGTAAATAAGCATCTACCGGTTAATCGGAAAGAGATAACGCTAAATTGAGGATCGAGGACTCAAGATAAAAGACACTCGTAAGGGTACATCATAATTTTTAACAATCGCTTCACGTCGAAGGTTGAGAATTACTGCGCGCACCGGTGGCGACTTTAAAATTTGTCAAGGCGATTTGAGAGAATACTTATGAGGCGGATAAACGTAGGGAGGTATCTTTCTTACTTTTCCTCAAATCATAAAAAAAAAACAGTTACCTTTTATTTATTTTCTTTATTACTGCATATCTTTAAATTTCATGTTATTTTTACTTTTTCTTTTTAAGATGAATTCCTCGATGCTTTATTGCGTTAGATTCCATGATACGCTCACATCTCGAGCGCGCGGAGAATTGAGAAATTCCATCTCGACTATTTGTTCCCAAAAGAATGTTAGCATAAAAAGTTCATTAAGGCCTTCACCTCATTAGATGAGTTAGCAAAATTTTGTTTAACTCGCATATCACTTATGGGTGACTATAATCGTTTAAGCAATAAACATCCATGTGCCAATACAAATATAATTTTAGTGGCGAGGTCAGCCGTTGCGTAAATTTCGCATAATGTCGTGCCAGAAAAGTGCCTCACACGATTAGCTAGTTATATCTATCGCAAGTTAGGCCTATGCTTGTTTTCTTATTAGGTATATTTAGCTAAGTATTCAATATTAATAATTAACCTCATTACTTTAATAAATGTGTAGAATGTAACGACTCTTCTTATGCGATGATTATCGTCATCATTGGAGAAACTGCTACTCGATAAGTACGTATAAATGGCTCTTAGGTCTTTATTAGATTCTTAGAAGACTCAAGTACTCCGAGTAAAGTTGTCGTCGACTCATTTTCTTCGCGGTGCGCCGCGATGTCCGCCATCGGCGTATAATCCTATCAATATCGCGTTTCTCGGAACAAAATTACAAAATCACCGCCTACACGATACGCAAGCGGAAGAAAGCTGGCCGGGCGCCGGCATCGGCCGCCCGATGCATCGATGCGCGCGTACATCGGTCTCGCTTTCTAACAGAACCGCGCGAGTCGAAGTCGCGTTCGCGCCTGACGGAAGAATGACGGCGAGGGCCCCCTCGCCTCCCTCCAGCTCTTTTCCTCCACGTTTGTTCCGACTTTTCTTTTCCTGCTTTTCACGCGCGCGCACCTATTTACTTCACGCAGGGCGATGGTTTTTGCACGGTTGTGGTTTTCATAAAAAAAAAAATTACAGAACCGGACTCACGCGGTGTATAAATATCTCGCCGCCGATCGCCACGTAAGGCGAGCCCGGTGATGGAGTCGCGTAATAAATCGCGATTGTCGAAATTTATGACGCGATTAATTCTCCAAATCTGAAGGATCTCTGCAATGTTTTCATTTTCTTCTTTTGTTGAACGGTCGTTTTTTATCAATGCCTGATTTATCAAACGCAGAGTTTCATCGCTGTTCTCATTCACGAACGACGAATAAAAAGAGGCTCAGGCTTGTAGATCTTTTATTTTAACTCCTACTTTTGCACACGTTTTGCGATTAAGTCACGTAAAAATATGAATCGTTTTATCTGTTTTCGAAACTGCAGGTTGAAATTCGCGATGTCGGGCGTATCGTCGAGAAATAAAGAGAAAAATAGCACGCGGGTAGCCATTTCGGCGTTGAGAAACACATCGGAGAAAAATTTGCACAATATACCTCGCGCTTATTTTTTTTTTTTTTTCCCTCGAGACCGTAATTTCTGCTCGGTAATCGCGTTTGCTCGCTGTCGCGTAAACTCAAGCGAGGGAATTTCTCTTATTCCGAGGCGTTACGATCGCGGCCACGTTTTCGAGTACTTGACCTCCATTCCCCGCGTAGCGCCGCCTAACTTTGTGAATGGTGCATGATGTACACAGATAGATCGTGATATTCCGTGCATCGCGCCTGCAGAACAATAGTGTGTTAGCCGCGAGTGACCAACCGAGACGTGTAGTGGAAGCCAAACTTGGGCATGCACGTGCTTGCGCATACCTACGAGATTACGATCGATCGATTGTTTAACTCCGGATTAACAATTAATATTTCCGTTCGAAAGTTTTATTATTTATTTATTCTTAATCCATGCAGGTTATTTCCACGACTTCCAGTTATACAAGTTGTATCTTTGTTCTGTGTTCGCGTGTTCCGTCCGAAAGTTCCTCGTGCGGAAAGAATGTTTACCTAAGCAGAATCTACACAATCGCTCTTCCGAATTAGGTGTACCGCGAATATCTATCAATACGAAACTTTAGTTTAACGCAAGACTTTAGTCTCTATTCGTAAAAAAAGTGAACTGTTGTGAACGCCGAATCGGCTTCCGTGTAACATTGCATTCAGAAACCCGGTCACCGAAGAAACACGCGATTACCTAAGCGCGTTTACGCAAGTGCGCTGAATTCGGAGTCACGTGGATACATTCCGTGATCCCCCCCCCCCCCGATCGTGGTTACGCGAAAACTAGCGTAAGCTAAAATAAAATCGAATGCCCGGGAAAGACTTGCGACAGACCGTGTGTCACACTTTGTGTGCCATGTGCGATTGTTCGGCGAAAAAGCCATTTGCGTTTTCAGTCACGTAGAATGATATGTCGGGCGGGACCGCGGCCTTCGGAGCGAATGGTCCCACTTTGCGACGTCCGGCGAACACGATCGACAGGAGTGGCGAACGAGGCTCAAAAGGGATCCTCAATCGAGCGGGAAAAGAAAAAGGGTGCTTTTCAGCAATGACACTGTGTAATCCTTTCATTTCTCATTAACATTCAGCAAACAACAAGGACGAAATGATACACTGTGTTACATAGTGTCGTCTGTGTACGGTTGCTGGAAAGCCAACCAAAGAAATGAAAATTAATCTTTCGCACCGTCGCCCGTGAAATCTGCGTTTCGCGCGAGCCGAACTTGACACGCGCGCGCGTTTCGCGAATGTCAGAGATGTTAATTGCCACGAAGAGAAGCGCGGGAGGACGGATGTAATATTAGCCCGTCGAAAAATTGCACGATCCGCTTCGGCAAATCGGATGTTGCGTCGCGCGTAATTATCGATCGGCAAAGCGCGGACGGACGATTACAGACAATTCTTGCTACCAGGGTTGGACACGTTCCCGCTGACATCGCGGTCGGAAGTTTTAACATCATTTAACGAAACGCAACGCGGACTCGAGCAGATGTCATTCCTCGTGATTTTGCCGTCTGAAACAATTCTCGGGCGATAGGGCGACCTCGACTATTCACATAAAAGTCCCGTAGAAGGGCAATATCGATTCTTCTTCGAAGACCGTGACAGGCACCAAAACGGTGTCCTCCCGACGAACGCGAAGTCGATGGTCGACAACCATACACGCGCATCGACTGCATGCGCAATAAGCGACCTCGTCGTCATGTAATAGCTTCGTTCTTATAGGAGAAAGGATGTCTTCGCATGACGGATTCGAGTCGCACGAGACCGAGCGAATGCCTAGCAATGTACTCGACGATCGACGTACATTACAGTGCATTATACACTCAGGTACTTGTGACATTTTATAAAATAATATTCTACAAATCGTATAATGTGTCCTTAATTTTTATATTATTTACTTGTTTATATCCGCTAAAAATTAAAGAAAAACCATTTATAAAATGATATTCTACAAATCGTACAATGTGTCCTTAATTTTTATATTATTTACTTATTCATATCCGCTAAAAATGAAAGAAAATCAATTTATAAAATGACATTCTACAAACGGTATAATATGTCTAATTTTTATATTATTTATTTGTTTATATCCGTTAAAAATTAAAGAAAGTAAATTTTTATTTATTTCTTATATTTCTCTATCTTTATCTATATTTATTCTTTAAAAAGTAGTATTTCTTTTTTCCAGGCTACATTTTGCAATCGTGAGGTTGTGAGAAATCGCAGTTCTAAACATAATTCCTTAAAGAGATAAAAATCGATTTAATGATAATGGACGATCGGAGTATTAGCGATAGTCAGATAAATAAAACCTTCCAAGTAGGCATAGTTTAGACATCGCGAGACACGATTCGGCGAACGAATCGTGAGAACGAGACGAACTCGTGAAGAAAAGATCACGATGTTGCCTGACGAATCGATCGTGGCGAAGGATCGGTGCCGGTTTTGAGCTGAAAGTTAATTCTGTTCTTTCGAGGCTCGTCGTGGCTCGCGCGGGGCATGAAAGAATTCCGTGGTGTAACGACAAATTAATTATGCGAGGCACACGTATGTCGATTGACGTCACGCGATTGACCTTACGAATACCATATACGAGGGATAATACGAGTACGGTCTGCCGTTGTCTCTTTTTTCGGACGATCGTTATGGCCAATCGGCTTTTTTATAATCGATCAATTAAAATAACTCGAATGACGAGCCTCACACACACGCACACATACATAGGCAAAGTGAAAAGTATTATAAATGTAAAATTGTG
>JAJVSH010000003.1:915616-975226 GCA_021460005.1 Tetramorium alpestre | reverse complement strand
CCGGCAGAGCGAATCTCACGCGCGCGCGCGCGCGCGTGCACGTGCATGCGTATGCACGCGAGTAAGGATTACGACGATCGATAAGGAGCATAACTTTCTTCCCACGAGAGAGAGAGAGAGAGAGAGAGAGAGAGAGAGAGAGAAATGGAGGATATCGAAATATTTCGATAAAAATTTTACTTAGGGATCGCAGCTCTAAAATGTCACAATGCAAGAATGATAACTAGAAAACACTTAAAATTGCGAATGTATAATACTGTTCATTGATACCGCTGCTGCTAATTTGCAAAAATAATAGTACGAAAAACATGAAATACACCAAGAATAATATAATCCATGCCCTACTTGCCTGATTTATTATGTATTGTGTATACATAATATATATGACCAACTTTCATTTGCGATATAATTTATGTAAAAATATCCTTAAAAAAGGTAGAACTGGTTATATTTGCAAGCGCTGCCTAAATATTTAACGTAGCGATTGCTTAACATTGAATTTCGCAAGTCGAAACGAGTCAATTACCCATTCCGATTATAGGACCGCTGACTTTATTTTCTGTCCGTTCGCCGCACTTTAAAAATTGTTCACTTCGCTTATCGCGTATCGTTAATGACTAGCATATTAAGCAAGATTCGAGCCTAAACGCGCCAACATAATTACGATTATTTTTTGCCTCTCCATGTACCAACGCTATCATTATCGTTATTATTATCACCGCGGTATCTTCGATATCTCAAAATGCTATACCGGCCGAATTCTTTCGGCACGAAAAGGAATCTTGCAACGCACGCGCTTTCGGTAATCGCGCTGGTGACGGCCGGTCGCTGCTTTCTAAATTTCCACGCGGCAAAATCGATACCGGCGAGCGATCTAGAGCGTAATCGCTGACCCGCACACCTGCATTAATGTCGTTAACGATAAATACACACGTTATTTGCGCTAACGTGCGCGCCACGGCGACACGTGTGTATATGTGCAAACACGATGCGTCAGCCGTGGAGACTTTAATGAAGCGAAGCGGTAATAATGGTCAGCGTGTGTACGCCGAGCACGGCGGACCCGGGCGAAGAAAGTCTCGCAGCCTCCCGGCTCGCCATAATAATTGCGATCGAAACGCGGCGGCAACGGCGGCGGCGGCAGCACGGAGCCTCCTTCTTTCTCTCTCTCTCTCTCTCGTGGGAAGAAAGTTATGCTCCTTATCGATCGTCGTAATCCTTACTCGCGTGCATACGCATGCACGTGCACGCGCGCGCGCGCGCGTGAGATTCGCTCTGCCGGGATTTTTCTATTTTCTCGTCTCTTCTCGCGCGCGGAATAGTCCACGTAACGACGCCGGGAAAGGAAAGTTACGCCAGCCGCAAAAAAACGCGTGTAGCATAATCGGCTATCCTCCTCGTAACCCCGGCCGCCGTGATAATCGATTAACATTCTATTAAACACGCGGCGCAATTTGTGTCATTATTGTGAAACACAGAGGAGACTCCGTATCGAAATTCGACACGGAAGTAAGAATCTTTTCATTTCTATCCTCAGATAAAAGTGATCTCATTTAAGTTAATTATATTAATTATATAATTGAGATAATTTAATTATATTGTAATTATTAATATTGATTCTTGCCTATATAAAATACAATTTTGAATTCTGTTGTACGGACTAAATAGAAAAATGTTTAGAAATTAACAATAAAATAGAAGATGTTTATATTTTTTATGAAATTAAAGGGAAACGAATCTGATTGAAAAAATGACTCTGAGAATATCGCGATTATATGCGTTTTTGCAACATTATCAAAAATTAATATACGATATAGTCGTGATTAAACCAGTTTTGTGCGTAATAAACGCGGCGTATATTAAAAAATTTACATATCGAGAAATGCTGGACATTCGCATACATTAGATCGACGTTGCTCAAGAGAAAAAAATATTCTGATGTCAAAATGTAACAAAATCATCGTTATATGGGGCTATTTATATGCAAAAATTTCTGCATCGAGGCGCAAAAACCTGAGAAGCGGAACAGCGAAAATTCTCATTCGTATTTTATGTCTCCACGTGAAATCTCGAACGATAAATCTAAATTAAACTCATTTAAAATTCGAGTCTTGTACAAGAAAATATATGATCGTAAAGAAAGAAGAACAAGAATTAAAAAATCATTTATCTTCCACGAGTATAACCGCGCTTAAATAGATGCGCTTAGAATGCATTAAAGTCGCGGAATATTTCATTCTGATAAATCGCCGAGTCTTAAATAAATTTCACGACTTTCCAAAGCTGTGTCCTGGATCTATCCAGATTTTCATTCCGCGACATTCTTGCGTGGGTCGGGAACGCTCTGTTTATCCGTCTCCGTGCGACACGTGGACGGATTGACAGTGTAATGTCTTCATTCACCGCGTCCGACTGGTCTGGTTCGCGAGGAAATGCGCGAGGACGAGCGAAGTGCAATTACACACAGGCACACGCGCACCGAGGTGCGACGGAGCGACCGAGAGCGAGGACAGAGAGGAAAAGCGGAAACGCTCGTTAACGGGGCTCGGCACGAGGATCACGAAGGTAACGCATGCCGCGTGTTCTTGGCGATATATGAAGTACATGTCACCCCTCCCGTAGTGCAAGCACGACACGACGACGAACGCAAACACGCCGCGATCGTCGTCGGCGACTTGCCAGGAAACGGCCTGGAAGACGACCGGAAAGTTATATTATGTCTTATTATCGCGCACGCGAGTAGAAAGACGCGGCAGCGCGCAATGGGCAAGAAAGCAGGAAAAAGGCGGACAGTGAAAGGATCCTCCGAGAACGACGTGTCCGAGAAAGGATGCGCAACGTCCGAGCGCGACCGTTCGCGGAAATTCCTATTGTTTAACCCGGGATCGCCTCGTCTATTCATAGCGATAATGCGTCCAAGGTTGATTGTGAGAATCCCGCGAGAAATTCCAAGTGCAAGCCATTACCGCTCCGTTGTTTATACAATGTGTATCCAATAATGAAGATTAATGAAACGATACTTTTAATAGCTACGTATTACAGATCGTATCGCGTCTCTCGGGACGTATAAATAACTCGCGGGATAATTCCTCGCGGAATACGTAAACGTAAAACGTTTTGATTTTATTTGAGCGAACGTTTGCTCTGAAAATAACGCGCGCGGTTTCTCCTAATTGCCCCTCTTTCCTCTATTTTACTTTCGCCGCGGAAACAATTTGCGAGCCTTGATTAGTTCACCGGGAATAATGAGGAAGAGATGAGTCATATTAATCACAGAGGAATCGTTTTGTGAGCGTTAGCGCCTCGCGGGTGACATAACGCTTACAATTTGTCGCCCAGTTTGTCACACAATTTATCGCTGATATATACGGAAATGGCTCATTTAATTCCCCGGTTTGTGCTCCGGCGCTCATCAGCGTCGCTTTCTTGCGCGTCGCTCTCGGAGGGATCGCCGCGTGTCCCATAAATGATCCACGGAAGAGATCTTTCCGCGACGGTAGGAGGGAGAAGAGAAAACAAATAGGACGTCGGGCGAATCGCCGCGGTGCAAAGCGTCGGCAATTAGGCGTATCGTGGATATGGGGAACGGGACTTTCGGCGCTCCAGTTCCCACCTCGTCGCGAGATATCCGATCTGTTCTCACGCGTGCCCGATATTATCGCCGTTGACAATGCAAAGTATCCCTCGTGGGACACAGTCGCCTCCTCTTTCCAACTGCCGGTCTCTCATCCCGGCGTCGCCGGAAGTGTCTCTTTTCGCAGACACCGGAGAGCGGAACGGAGACGGAGGTGACGAAATATTGATTGTCGCGCTGGAATTTTTTTTCTCAGATCGCGATTATTACGGGATTACGGACATTTAAATCGGAGCGATGTGGTTTGTTAAACACGCGGTTGTACGATCTCCTGAGATTCCTGTTATACCATACGTGGAAGAAATACAAAATAACACGTTTGCTCGATACGCTTCTTCTTTCTTTGATGCATATTTTATATATATATATAAATTATATATATATACAATATGGCCGCACGCGCGTATATATACATACAATTTGCAAGCGGCGTCGCTGCACGCAGAAACTTTCTAACGTACCCATGTATTCGCACACCGAGCGATTATAAAATTGCAGTCTTAAACGAGCGGATCGTGCCGTGCGTGTAAACGTCGGTTAAACGCGAAAAACTTGGTAGAGTCAAGGAAATGAATCTAACGCATTGTAATAAGAAGAGCAGAAACGTAGCGGAAGGATGAGGAAGAGTTGAAGTTATTTATTCGACGCGCGATCTCTATTTTTTGTTCACGGATGCTATCGCCGAGATCTTGCATTGTCTTCGCAAAGAAATTTAAATGAGATGTTTTCGATTTTATGTTCAATGGAATTTAAAAATCACGTGGGCACGTACGGAATTTAGATCGCTCTGATATCATACGCTATCTTTATACAAACATATGGTTTCGCTTTTTTTTTTTAATAACAAACGATTTAACAATATCATCCCGAGATGCATTCGGGATAAGCGTGTAATTGCCACGTGGGGCGTTGGAAACGGTTTTTACCTCGTTTTCCCTCCATCACACGGTGCATTACGAAACTGGATGAATTGTATGTAAAGATAAGCGTTGCGGCAAGCAAGTCGCAGCTTAGACCCAACCACTTTCGTAATTTCTCGTAGGCTGCAAGGCGAGTCTCATCTTTTCATCTAACAGTAATTGCCGCAAAAGATGTTACTCATTGTGGCGTCTATTCTTAACTTTTACCCGCGCCGAGCCTCTATTCAGAGGCCCCAGCATTCGCTGCCTGTTATTACACTTCTTACCGCGGTCCAGCCGGTGGTACAAAAGTAACGGTGCGCGCGAGCCGTTGGCGCGAAAAAGACCGAGTGAAAGTCCAGTTAGTTTCGAGAGTGATTCAAGATCGATCCGCCTCTCCGCCGGTCTCTAATAGATAAATTCATTACACCGATCGCCTAGAAATATACCCCAATGATATCCGTCCGCATGTATATTTTAACAAGGCGAAATTGCAAAGTGTTTTCGTAATACTTCTTTTTTTCTCACGAGTTTCATAATACACTGCTCGAAAGAAAAGAATTTTATTGTTCACGAGCGACTGAATCATAAAAATCAATAATAAACACTTGTATCTTTTCGCACAGCGGAAGATGATCGATTAATTCCTAATGTATTCACAGTTGAATGACAACATGAATATGATTTTTTTCCTTCTTGAAAAAGAACTTAGTACTGCAAAAACATTCGTAATGTTAACGTAACCCATTCTCTCATCAAATTTGTTATTTAACTTTGTCATTGCATAATTAATCATTACTTAATCTTTGTACACTAGACATTTTATTCAGATTTTTTTTCCTAGTTGCAAAGAATTTGCAGATTTTTATAAGCAAAAAATAAAGGCATAAAAACAATTGTTCGAATAATTTTAATCGGAGGTATTTTTCGAGAATCTTTTGATAATTTTTTTAATTTATACTATTAGAGAACAAGTATAATCGAATATATTAAGTAGTACAATTTTGTGGGATAGTAGCTTTTTCTAGAAATATTGAGCCACATTGTTAACGTATGTTTCACAGATGCTGGTCACACGATCGCGCAATCTCTGCGAATTCTAGCCATTCACATGAACCGGCTCGCTTTCGAGGAGACTCGTATGCGATAAGAGCACGCATATGTCGGACGTTATTAATTAATCTGGCACAGTTTGCACGAATTGAGGCGGACAAAAGGAGCGTCCGCGTTCCGCGATTATGACACACCGCGTATCCGCACCGGATCCATCCGTTTCTTCGTGAGCTAACAAGGATTACGATTGTTGAGTCGACGGTAAGACTAGTCAAGAATACAGTAAGACACCGAGAGAAAGTATGAAAAGGTGCAAAGGTGCTCTCTCTTTCTCATTCCCTCTCTCTCTTTCTTTCTTTCTTTCTCTGTTTGGCAGCGAACGACGAAATTGAAAATGCTTTCATCGAAATTGAGGATTGCTTTCTATGCTACGCGAAACGTACACGATTGTATCTTTCGTTGATTATTTCGCTAATAAATCAGTAGTATATCACGGATCATGGAGAAGTGGAGTAGAATTTCTTTCCGTCTTTTGTGTACAATTTCTCTTTCGGACAGAAAAGCATTTCATTTCTTTCCGACGTTTTTAAAGCGATAGAAACAGTACTGGATTTCAGAGAAGATCGAAGATTGAATAAAGCTATAATGACGAACGTCTCAACGAGATTTTATTCTTTTAAAACCGATATTATATTATGCAAGTGAGCTCCTACAGACCGTCTTCGGCATATGACCGCCGACGTAATCTACGCTGGCCATCATTTGTCACCACTAATCTTCGCGTGACATGTTACGTCGTTCCTCCTCATTAACCTTTCAACCGAAAACTTCTTCCGTTGCCTCGACTTCAGTCGCACTCGTGGAAAACGGTGAAGATCTCAGTTACGTCAGCCGGCTACAATACTGTATTATTTTTATTCGCGATTTCTATCCTTCCTTATCGCATTCAAAGAGCTGGCATTCAAACAACATTCGATATTCATTTTTCTGTTCCGTCTTTTTTTTAAACATAATCAAATCTAATTGCGCGCAGCGTAATCCAACAGATATTATCCAACTGCAGTAATAGCAGTTAGATAAGATCTATTACATTACTTCTGTTAGGTAATATTTATTATCTATCCTAATTTCAAGACACATTATCTGCCATATGTAGAAAATATCACGAAGTCACAGTAGCCTTTATATATTTTTGAGGACAGAACATTTCGACGTTTGACACTTTGTAAATATTTAGACTATATTTTTCCACGAACATCCTGTTTTCAGGGGAACCGCCTTTTTGAAACGCCGCTTACAACATTGTTCCAGCGATACTCTCGCTGTTTAAATATCCCAGAGTGTAAACCGCGCGTTCGTATGTCGAAGAGATATAAAGTCCGTGTGAACACGCGTGAACAATGTACTTCCGTTACTTATTAGTATCGTAATTTCGCGCGACGACGAGATCCAAAAGATCCGTCGTGTCCGCGCCAGCCGTTCGTGTCCGCGAGCCGCTAAAGGCGCTAAAAGGCGCGTTGCAAGGCAGGTTTTCGTCCGGCCGAGGAGCGTTCCGTGTGCACCGCCTCACCGATCGAATGCCTGCATTCCTACCGAGCCAATAACGCAGCCAGTCGTTGGTCTCCAGGCCACTGAGCTGTAATAGCAGGTCGGGCTGCAATCGACAAGCGCGTAAAGTCCGCCTCGAAACGAAAATGCTTCGCGGAATCTAAACGAACGAGCCGATCGGCTATAAATATGCAATGATTCTCGTCGATCGCGTATTTCGTGGTAATTCGTGATAATTCACCAGCTCTTCGAAAATAATTTATTCGACAAATCGAGCTGTAAGCGAGAAGAAAGCTTTGAAAAGCGAAACTCTCGGGAAAAAAATGAAGCGCTCTGGTGCAACTAAGCCGAGCGAACGTTAGAAAATCGATGTGAATTTTTGCAACTCCGTAGGATTGACTTTCTCGTATTTTCTCGTACGGAGAGCCAGACTACCGATTTCGTCAGATAGGCAAAGCGAGATCGGCGAACGGCGATAAGCGCACCTCACGAATCTAGAGCCGCGTGTCCGCATCAATCGAGATGAGAGAGCGAACGAGGAAGGGAAACGGAGTAATTTCATCAAAGCTCAACTTCGTGCTCTGCATATCCCCGGTATATTGCTCGCTCTCTCGCGCATTTTGCAATCGTAGTAAAGAGAGAATCTCCCCCGCGCGCGCAAGAGTTGATTGCTATCGTAAATAGAGGCCCATAATGAGAAACGTCGAGTTTCCCCGTTTCGATGATTCAATGGGAGCGAATGGAGCCGGGTTCGTTGAACTCGGGACGCCGAAGATCACGCGCCGATTCTTTTTGCCATGTCCGCGAGAGGTAAGAGCGTTAGGGAGCACCGAGAGAAATTTATCTCGTAAAATTATCGTTTTCTAATCCAAAAAAGAATCGGAATAATGAAAGAAAAGGATTCGCCGCAGTTCAAATGAATGTGAAAAATGGAGAGTTACAACTAGAGTTAAACCTGGCTGCATCTCCTGGCTTCCGTGTTAAATGAGATAAGCCGGTTTCATCGGTCTATACTGTTAAACTCGTAGTGTCGAATTAGACTCAATTTGAGTCATTTTTAACTATTCCACAGGTCGCCACTGCTCCTACACAATATTTCATTGATTTTGATTAAGAGGAAGGTAAAATTTTGACTGACATGGAAGTTAAATTTAAAACATCGTGAGTAAGGCTTATTCAATAATGTCGCTAATTTTATCTCATTGTTTTAGTCAAATTAGCCGAATATTGAGTAGAAGCAGTGGCAACCCAGTACAGGAATGTACTGTCCGTTTTCAGATCACAAATGTTGTTCAGAACGTAGATAGAGAAAGAGGGACTTTATCAATTGCAAAATTAGCGAAAATTATCGTTTTTTTCAGAATCGTTAAACATTCACTGAGCCGCAGCCTTGATAGCTGACATTAATTCTTAATTTACGTTTGCGATATGTAGTTTAAATACTTATCGCAATACTCACTACATTGCTGCGGGCATTACGGATCAGGATATTCAATGTTATAAAACGTGTGTAGTAAGGCAACCTTCGATAAAACCTTCGCTCGCGTCTTATAATTTTTTCTTCTCTTTATCTCTGCTCGAGGAACTGCTCGAACGTGAGGACAGTAGCGCTTACTGATCTTGTTTACAGTATTATCGTCGATACCGGAGCTCGTAATGGTATGCTGAGGCAAAAGCTGAACGAGATGACTTTTGTTGCAGGAATATTTCTTATTACCAGTAATTCTACGATCGTAAAGTTAAAATTTGCACCATCTGTGGTAAAATATCGACAAATTGTCGCTTTCGCCTGGCAAGCGAAACATTGGGAACAAGTAACACTTTTTGAGAATCTATATAAAAATTGTCATTATTTATTATCAATTTTTTAGCAAGAAGAGTTTCAAGAATAAGAAGGCATAAAAAAGTAATACGTAATATAACAATTATAATATATTATAAATGACAGACAACACACATGACAATTGTATATAACAATTATAATATATTATAAAAGCTAGATAAAAAAAAGAAAAATATAGAAAAGTGTTATATACTTTTAAATATATATATATATATATATATATATATATATATATATATATATATATATGTACACTTCTTTCATTTAGAGAGGAAGAAAAAAAAAAATAAATTTTTCGCATTAAATTTCTAACTCATAAATATTAATCTTGTCGTGTATATCGATCTTCTTGGCAAAGAACGATTTTCTGGAAATTGCTTTTCACATGAAATTTACAATTCCTATTTGAGTGCCAAATGTAACATATCCGCGATAATAAGATTCGATATAGTCAATTTTTGTCCAAACAGAAATATAACGAAATGTATATAAGTGAAAAAAGCATGCGTGTGCACGCAAGTATGTAAGTGTGGCGATTACTCTTTCTTACATAAGAGTGCTTCCTGTTCTTACGCCAATCACCACATAATATGTAAAACATACCGGGCCTGTCTCCGATATCTATCGCGCCTAGCATGTCACTTGTATGACAGGAAAAATGGCGTGAACAGTAATAACACACTATCATTTTTCTCACCGGCCACTTTTCTCGTGTTGATTATGACATTTCATTTATTCCTATCTCTATTCACGAATACAAAGAGATAATATATTTGAGTAAAAAAAAAAAACATTTCAAGAACAAGTTTTATGATCAATTAAGTGCAGGAAAAAAGGATACTTATTATTTATAGTCAAAATCCACTTAAATAACAACTTGATATTTAAAATATTTTTTTATAAATTATCGTCAATCTTACACTTGAACTTTTACCTCTTGTTAATTTAAACTAAACAATATTATATTTTATAATTTATTATCATCTCTATAATTTATTGTTATCTCATCTTGTAATTTATGACATGTTATGTTATTTAAAATACACTTTTGTACTTGTACACGTTACTTTATTTCAAATAATAATTAATAACTTGTTAATGACCTAAGGATATATAAGCTCAAGGACTAAAGGACTTTAGCTACGTAGCTGAGATATCGATTGGCATTCTCATCATGTGAAAACACATATCGAATGCCTTACATGTGCGCGCGTTTGCGGTGAAAAGCAACGATGATAGAAGTCAGGTATACAATGCACTTGGTTAACGATCGCGGAACTCGCCCGCGGAACGATAGTCCGAGGCCGACATGAACACTAATGGTCGCAAAGTTCATCCTGAAGAATAAACAACACGTATATCTCGAAAAAGACGTCGATTACCTCATATAGTTATTAATTATTCCCGCGGACTTTTTTTTCTACGCCGATTATTTCCATTATCATTATCATTGCCGATCAGAAGGACTTTAATCGTCGACCGATCGATCGACTGGGCTCTTCAACCGGTTTGTCTGATCACGAATAATACGAATAATACGAATATGAAACAAGCCTCCTTCACTGACACACAAAACAAAAGGAAATACGATTGATCGCGGCAGTTGTTGATCCTACTAGCGCACCCGACCAACCGACCTTTCAGTTAATGTATCGCTTTGACGAGGATAACCGGTGCAAAGCGATCGAACCGATCAGTATTGATTTATACTTTGCGCGAGGTATAATCAAACGGTTAAAGCAGCGTAAAGATGTTTTTAAGGAGGGACTTTGAGTGGAAAAGATAAGCGATATCCTCGGAACGATCCCTCTAATCACGTAAGAGAGACTCTAAACTCTTCTCGCTTTTCTACCTTCTTTCATTTCTCTATTTTCCTCCTTTCGTTAACGTTTTATATTTTCTTATATAAGAGAAATCGCCACTCGCGTCAGTTTCAATCACATCGCTTTGGGCGCGTTTTGAAGATTTTCATGTCCTCGAAGGTACTTATGTAAGATGTCATAAGGTCGTAAGGAACGACGATCTATAGTTAGAGATTCCACTGCAAATTCGGTACGTTGCCATTCGTCACGAGACTTCAGCTCGAAATTAAAATTCCGCTGGGATAAAGTTCTATTAAAGATCCAGGAAGAATATCATGGAAATCGTCCGTTACATCACCATGTGGTTGCAAGAATAATAAAAGCGTAACGTGACTCTCTTCGTCGGAATTAATCTTCAATCGTGACGTCTCTCTCTCGAGATAGGCACGCAATCGGAGACTAATGCCGATGTACCTCTGACGAGCTCACTAATGATAGTGCGATATACGAAGACAAACTCCGCGTTTATTGAGCATTCAATGCGTATTATCGAGGCGACGGCGTACGTGAAAACGTGACAGCTTGACAATTCATCGATATCTACAATACCATTCATCGTAATTTCTGAACAGAAGAGAAATTAGATTTTCATCGAAGATTAAAGTGGACGGATGAAAAATAGGCGAATGAAACGAATGATAACGATTCTGCTGAAGTAAAAATATATATTTTATCTCCGATCGCGAGGTAACTCGACACGCATGGAGGACTGACGTAATGGCGTGTACGCTTTGTTTTGCTCTTACGAAAGATTTCCTAATTTTCCGGGAACACCTGGCGAATTAATAACGCGTGCTTTAGCAACGGTCGGAAGCTCGCCGAAATTATTGGGCCACGCTTCATTTCGCATTATGCAGCAACGGACTCGACATCAAGGCGAAAAACTCTCGGGCCACGTCGCGAACTCGAGGTGAAAGTAACCGAGCGCGAACGCCTACAAATCTTGTCGCCGTGTACTTGTCGCGAGGCAATATCCCTAAGGTGTCAACGTTTCATCGTCGTCGTCGTCGTCGTCGTCGTCGTCGATGCATCGGCCGCTGAAAGAAAAACAGGCGAGGCGACGCAACGCCGGGCTGAATAAACCGCAATGATTCAGTGTGGTCGACCGTACGCGCGCGATGACACATCCATTGAATCGAATTAAGAACACCGGCTACAGCCGTGACATTACTCGCGATGATCGGGTTAATCGCAGCCTCCCGGCCGGTCCAGACATCTCGATTCATGCTGTCGAGAGTAGCGAGCCAAGCGAATTTCGTCGCGCGAACGAGCGCCGTTAGGAAAAAAATGATTCGAGGTAAACAATTTGCGAAATTGGTAAAATAATTCATTTTGGGGATTGGTGAAGTGAAGACTGCGAGAAGAGATGTTACGTAATTTTCTCTCGATACGGCTATTATTAACTATTAATCATGTTCTCGGCCAATCTGGATATTCAAATTCTCAAGCGCGGTGAACCGCATGCCAGAGAGAAAAATAATCCTTAAAAACAAATTCCATTCAATTGATAAAAATCTTAAAAAATTGAATAAAAATTAATAATTCAATATTCTCAAAGTAACTGTGATGACAAGGGTGATCCAATCAATTGTAAATTTCCTACGAATCGTCCGAAAATAAATTATGATTAGAACACGAATCTTGCGCGTAGATTTTAAAAGTATTTCGATGTTGCAATCAATTAAGCCCGCTATAAACGATTCATAATTAATACCGTATATTTTAATGCGTGTACGTTTTAATTATATATTTTTCAAATACTTTTGTATTACGTGATATGACATAAAATTAAAAGTAGAATTTTAATTTTCCTGAATTCTAACATAAATTGTAAGCTCCTCAAGTGATTTAGTTACGTCAGTCTTTTTTTATTACGGATTAATAAGTAATATATTATCGATAATATTGAAAAAAATATAGAAATATGTGATATATTACACAAACATTCTTTCCTTTCAAACAACTTCCTGTTTTTGTCTCTGGATCAAATTGATTGTATGTTTGTTTGCTATTAATTATTAAATATATTCAAGAAAAATTCAACGAGGATTATTGTAAGAAATTTAAACGTGTTTATGGAGATTACCTACAAGTCTGCGGCAAAACTTTTTCACGTTGATTTCATTACCACTGTCTGAATGCGTGTTATCACGATGTCCGATCGATCGATCCGTAGCGTCAGTAATCATCGGTCACATTACATGATTTAATCGTCAAATATGCAAACTTGATACGCAAGCAAAAAGTCTTTGAATACCTCAACGATAAACGCGCGAGGCATGCATCAAATATATCAATGACACACGTTTTTCACATAGGTTGCGTTCAGCAGAAGTGCTGAAATAGTCGCTTATCACGTTCACGCAATGTTTTGTTTATTGGTAACCAAGGTAAAAAGGCATTTTAGAAGTATACAATTAGACACTGTCTAGTGTCACATGATTTCTAAACATAAATTTACATGAAATATTTATATGTAAACTAAAATTATCTTTTAAATCAAAAGTCAGTTAAAAGGATATGTTGTTGGAGAATGTAATTTTTACAGTTTGTATTCGGATATGCAAATATTATTTCTTTACTAGACAATGATTAATTAAGTTGCTAATTTTATTCAAACTTTCTTGCAAAAGAATTACATTTTAAATATACCTTTATACTCGACCTAAAGAAGAATTCCTTACAGAAAAGATTTTTATCTCAATTATAAGTGTATGCAGATATGTTGATAGATAGACGTTTTACATTCCCATAAGGCATAGAGCGTAAAACTTGGAGTTACATTGTAGCGACATTGCTACAAGATTGCAATTGAGAATCTTGTTGCAACACTGTTATAATGTAACTCCAAATTTTGTGCTTATGGGTTAACGTTACCGGAAGTTTTACTCCAAACTTTTTAACCAAAACAAAGGTATCGGAGTAATCTCTCCACTGAAACAATCGATCTGTGCCACGATCTAACAGATTAAATATTTCGTTGGATACGTACACCATCGTCTGAGGAAGCCGCCCTGCAGTTTGGCGCAGATCCCGCGATGCACCCTCATTCTGAGCGTCGTTCACCGAGCGTTCACCCCGAAATCACAGCACAAGAGGCGCGACGTGCGCGGACGCGTGTTTTCCCTTCTGTCTCTCCCCGGTGATGTACCGCAGCGCCTGGATACGCCTTTGAGGCGGCGCGCTGCGTCATGCACGAGCGACAACCGACTTGTCAAAGTGGATTCTTTCGAGAGACCTCATTCAACGACTCGCGCGTACGGTCCACCTCGTTCACGCGGCGGCACGCGGCGTTTTCTCGCAGCGACCTCGAAGCGCTGCCTCGCGCGCGCGCGGCTTGACTGCCAACTGGAGAAAGTCGGTCCTTCTCTCGCGGTGCGCGCTAAGTGTGCCGGTCGGATCCGTCAAGCGTTATTATGTACCGAAGATGCTGGCAGCGATCTCCGGTTAAGAAAAAAAATAACGCGCTTTTACTTCTCTCCTCTACTCAACGCCAATCTCGTCGTACGTGACTCGTCGCCCGAGATAACGTTCCCCGCGAGTCAGGACATGTCCCAGGAATCTTCCAAGTCCACGGCCGAGCGATCCTTCAAGGCGGTATCAGCCAGGATCTCGCGTTCCCTGCTCCCGACTTCTCGTCGAGTCCGATTTGAGCACGCGACGACGAGTGCACGCGGCGACGACGACTGCTGCTGCCTGCTCGACCGCTGCTGGCCGCAACAGTGATCGTGGGAACGATCGGCGATGATGATGTACCTCGGCGAGGAAGAGGCATGCGACTCAGAAGGAACGTGGAGATGCAGATAGGAGAAGAAGAGGAGAAATAGGGAGGGAGAGAGAGAGATCAACGAGAGGACCAGATGAGAGAGAGAGATAGAGGAAAATGGTCGGAGNAGGGAGCGAGAGGAAGAGAAGGAGAAGGAGGAGAGAATCGATGCGAAATCGAGCGGAACCGGGGAGCGTGCGTTTCTCGACGTGCGCGCGAATGTGGACGATCTGGTGAACGACGTGGTGCGATCGATGGGAGATCGGCCGAGACACTGCGGGACCGCCGATCCACGGCACGGCACTCAGGTGAACGATTTATTTCTGCCCCCACTTGACGCTCCACTTTGCCCCCTTCGGTGCGCCCGTTCAGTGCCTACTACAACTACTGCTCCAACTGCTGCTGGACGCCGTTGCTCCTCCGTTCTTCGGCCCCCCTTACGGTGCTTCTCCAGCGCCTGCTGCGCAGGAACGTTCCGCCTTGCTCGCGGACCCTATATTGCCTTCGTCTTTTATGAGCGGCGTTCATTTTATAATTTTTCTTACCTTTATCACCTATAAAATACAAACATTACAAACGTATCCGAATTGATGTGAAAAATAGTCAAATGATATAATAAAAATTTTACGATAAATGGGATAATTTTCCTGCCACTCGTAAACTGAAAAAAATTTGGATAATTTAAAATTAACGCAAGACTATAAATCGTAAAGTATAACTATTATAGTTTACGATTACTATAACTTATGAAATATAATGAAATATAAATATTTATGATAAAATAATTAAACAATTAACCGATATGTAAATTATAATTAAAAGTTGAAAGATGAAGATAAAAATCTGAATATCTCTCTTTTAAACGAATTAATATTAAATACTTCGAAATATTCTATTTTTTATAAATTTATGTTCAATTTTTCATACCTCCCTGCATTCACGTAGTGTTCTCCCACGTAGAGCCGCGAATCCTTTCCTTCCACGCTTCCCCGTTACTTTACCTACCTCCCCGATGCGGCTGGTTTGGCAAGTAATTATAGCAATTCGAGGGCTGCGTAGGTAGTACTCCGACTGTCCTTCTGAATGTTATGTGCTATACAAACTTTCGGATGATTTGTCGGTGCGATGAGCACCTGTCATTCTGAGGCCCGACATACAAATAGCGAATTTTTTGAATGTGCACGAAATTCACTTGAAAATTGATTTCTTTTTCATGACACAAGCAAATTTTTCACAAAATTTTTTTGTTATACATCTTAAAAAGTAAGAATTTCAAATTTTACATTAAAGATAAATTATAAATCTTTTAAAAGATTTAAAAGATTTTAAAAAATGTTTTAAGAGACGCTGCGAATCCTCCTTATGTGTACGAAAATTATTATTCAGAATATTTGCATGCTACTGCGAGATTCATATGATTATTCATATACGATTATTCATATGATATTTCGCAAACTTGTACTACTAACTGGTACTACCGCTATTTTACCCACGCGTTAAAATCTCTTTCTCTCATCGAAAAACACGTAAAATTTATTATTAATTGCCGCTACCACTTTAATGAGATAAAGCTATAAAGGTCGATGAACGATACGAGCTGTAACTGGACCCCATTGGATCTCGCGATATCGAGAAAGAGGTCTGCCAAAAATAACCCGGTTTCAATTTCCGCTACCGCGTTCATGATCGACAATCGCCAGCCAGAGAACATCGTAATGGCAGGCGATCGAGGACGTAAATGTAGGTTAACTCTAGGAAAACTACAAGTTTTTGCGAGAGGCTTCCCCTTCCGATACTCGTTATATATTATCGAGGTTCTCGAGTTTCTTTAATCTAACCGACGGTGATGAAATGATATTCAAAATGCAAAGAAGGAATAATGATATTCCGGTTGCAGCTAGGAAGAAAAAAAGAAATGAAAAAAGGACAAAAAAATAAAAAAAACGTTACGTTACGTTTCCGATGAAATTTCTGACGCATCGGATAATTTTGGATAATTGAATAGATTTTCGCGAGACGCACTCGCACAAAAAACAAACATGTGATTACGTTGTTCGCGGTACGTATACGCGGAACTTCTTGCTCGAGTGTCATCGAGTCGATCTCAGGCGGAAAAGTCCACATTGGAAATTCTTAGAAATATACTTCAACGATGCTCGGAGCGGTCTCCCAGCTTAGAGCGTTGTCTGCGATTTTACATGCAGCGTTCAATGCTCGTACGCATGATTAGATATTAAATCCACGTTCTAGAAGACTACCGCCTGGAAAGATTTAATGGCTGGAAGTTCGAATGGCATTTGGACCAAGTGATCCAGATGTCTAACATCTAAGAATTAAAAACTGGAACGTCAGAGTGTTTTGTGCCAAAAGATCCCAGGGGTCAACTGGCAAAAGAATAAACGTAAAAGTTAGCATGTAGATATAAATTAGACATCGACTTAGCTGCTCAATTAACAAGACGAGCGAATAGTCTAAAATTTTATATAGGATTCGTCAATTAATTTTTACAAACACTAACAATACTGTTCAATACATTTGCGACGCGAAGTTTTGAAGAAGTCTTTATCTCAATTATCAGATATCGACAAATGGACTTTATTGACAAAGTCAATATTTCTATTTCGGTCTACCTTGTTCGAGTGCATATGAAGCAGACCGCTAATGAAGAGCGTTCTTATCGCTCGTAACACTTCAATTCTAATTGCGAAATTATGTATATGGTGCTCTTATTTCAAGCTCGATCCTGAGGATAATCCTTGACCCTTTAATTGGCAGATTACTTAATTTTAGTATTGTGCAAACAATAGACACTGATAAATTCGCCCGACAGGTTGACATTATTCGTACATGTGTAAAATCGAGAGTAATCCAATATAATTGCCATATTTTCCTTCGACCTGACAGTTTCTGCGTGCCGTTACGATGTGCTTTACGTAACACCGTAGACACTTTGAATCATCGCTACTTATTAAAAAAAACAGAAAAATAAATTGAAGAATCCTGCATAAAATGACTGGCCGTTTTTATGCATATATTACTTTTAATATCTCCTCTTTTTAATGTGTTTCTTTTATCTAATGATTATTACTGAGTATGATAATGACTGTTGGTAACAATTATTTACTAAGTTGTTTGTATTCCAATATTGATTTTCAAATGTCACCTTTTTACGATAAAAATTATTTAACGCGCGAAAAGCTAGAAAGCTTACATAACGTAGCGGCTCTCTTTCAACATGGTCTTCCGTCTTTTCTTTTTCTATTGTTCCATTCTTAACTGCGCATTGTATTACATCACTAATATATTTATTACTGTCATTATCATATTTAATCTATTAGACTTACAAAACAGATTTTATTACGTTTAAAGATATGTGATATCGAATAATTGCGTGTATCGTAATAACTCGGAACACGTCCGTGAACTATGTCGGGTCTCTCGGAAACTACACGTTTGCATAGTAAATAAGAAAAAGATACGTCTGTCGGATACCAGAGATCTGAAGAGGATTAATGCACCTCCCTCTACCCCGCTGCAAATATTGGCGAACGCTATAATCGGCCGCACTGTAATTTGCGGGGCGAGACGGTGCAACTAAGTAAGTCAACGATGATCTTTCGCAACGCCCAGCCTCATCCTTTGAGCTCTAGAAGCTCGCGTCATCGCGCACGTGACTTTGTCGCAGCAATATTTTTAAAGGCACCGGCGGCCAAACACTGACAATAAGATGGAATAGTTATTTATTTGCCGCCTAATTGCGACGCGAAGCGACGTTCCGATCTCCCGTAATTCTATAAAAATCATTAAAGGATAGACACACGCGCTCTGTAATCACACGGTTATTTGCTTCGCGACGCATTTTAAAAGCCTCTTTTTATACGTCGATCGCGTAACACGAAAGTAATTGGATCGATCACGTATTACAATGCGACTTTGTGCCTCGCCGTTATGGAAATGTGAATCATCATGCCGTGATCAATACTATGGATACAAAATATCGGAGGAATGTAAAGATGTGTGCAACAGATAACGTTCTATCATTAGTTAATTTTAATTTTTCCTGAAACGTATCTTCCGTTTTTAATTTTTTTTAATCGCGCGGATAATTAATGTTACAAAAGTTACAAATTCGCGAGAGCTAGCAGTTCGTCGCAATGCACGTCGCTAAGAAAATATCAGTTTGAAATCCGTTGTGGTATTTGCCAGCAAGGACGTTCAATGGTTCCGCGATCCTATACGGTATGCTTTGGTAACAAGACTAATTCTTATCCGAGAGATAGTTCGATCGCCGGAGGAATGTCAATTAGGATTGCATCGCAACAGTGACAACCGGTATTGCTACAGCAAATGCGACTTTCTTTCGACACGCGCGAATCTCAACTTTTAAAACTTTATAACTTTATATTAGAAGTGTACTGTTTACGTTTGCAAAAACTCAAAAAGCATCAGAAGTAAGGTAGAGATATACAAATGTAATTGCTTGTTTCTGAATATGAGCGACTAAACTGCATCAGATCAGCGAAAGCGATTTTCCCATTTGCATGTTTTTGTTTATTTTTATCGTTCAGAACGCTTTCTCCCATCATGAATTTTAAGAATAATAAATAATTAAATATAATAATTAGATAGAATTATTAAAAAATTAGTAAATTAGGAAAAATATTCTGGATGAAGTATATCATTAAAAAATCTTTAAAAAAGAAAATATATGCCAAGCATATAAAAATTTAATAGCTCAAAAATAGATTTGAAATCAATTTAATTAGTCACTGGTCGCATTTCTAAAAATTTTTTTTTATTTTTATAATAATTCAATTTTAATTTTAAGTTCCGATCACGCCAATTTTTATGCCTTATTTTGATTTTAAATTCATTTTATATGACTTATATGACTAGCATTTAACAATTCCTTTCTTGAGTACTCGGCGTCGCGACGGTACACTAATGATATCGATCAGCCCTCTCATCGATACAAAGCAATGGCATAATGACATTTTTGTTGCACGGTCGCGTCTTCGCATTATACGACGTACATACCTATATACGTAGGTCGCTATCAGCCAGCTTTCATCGGTGACGTAAGTTCCGGCGTTTACTCGTTTTGAGGAAAGAAAGACTCTCACCTCGTTAAGCGCACGTCTCATTGATACGAATTAATGTTATAAAGCGAAATAATATCCGCAGGATACTCCGCGTATTTCGCAAATTATCAGATGTTTCAAGAAACCAGGTAAAATAATATAAGTAAAATGACCAGTCATTTTTTAATCTATTGAATTTTAATCATATTTTGTTTTTCTTTTTATCGTCATTATTTCCTATTCAAACGTTTGCGCTTCGCTTATATCATCATTTCTCATAAATCATATCTGTTATTATTGCGACATTAGGTATAATAAATGATATTAGTTTTTGTCGTTTTGTTCGAACTATTGAAAGTGAAGAAAAGTGACGTTTAAATGAATGTATTGAGTGAAAAGCACGTTCGATAATTAACGGAGGTTTTTTGCAACAAGCGCAATAAAGTGCATCTCGATAGTCCTAGTTCTCAGAGAATACTCTGGAAAGTGATGCGTGGGTATAAAGAAAGAAAAGATCTCAAGAAAACTGCCGGGCACGCAATGCCGCGGCAAAAGTAACAATGTTCTTAGCAACGCGCACCAAACATATGAAAATAAATTCTAGGTCGTTGCAGATCTGTATCTAATATCAATTAGATGCTTGAACGCAAATAACTTTTTATTCAAATAATATCTTTTAGAATTCACAGATAATACATCTGTGACGTGGTGTATTAATATAACTAGTATAAGAAATATCGAGAAATATCGAAATATAAGAAATATCCATTATGAGCAAAGCTAAGAAAAGGAGACCTCGACAGCTCGCCAGAAGCTTCATTAGAGGCTATTAAAATAAAAGATAAAATTTATTTTATTGTATACGCAGAAATATTATTAGGACACAAAAATACAACCCGACCGTATAGACATATTTTTATTATTTGCATTATTCATCTAAGGGGTCAAGTATCCAATAATATCATTATATCATCTAAGGGGTCAAGTATCCAATAAGGTGACCAAGGGGTCACCTATTATTAAAATTTATTTGTTCAATCAGCAAATAGTAATTATAACCGCACATTATTATTAAGTGCTCCAGATGCTTAAGGTTATTTCGTAATTACCGTAATTCACGATATTGCACATTAATAATCGTAAATATATGACATTTAATCCTATGAAAAAAATGCTACTAAGTAGACACTTGAATAACATTGGAATATGTAAGAAAATGTATAAACCGATAAATTTTACTCATTATGAGAAAAAAGTAAATTAGTACGCGAAAGAGAATTTTTTTGGTTAATTATATGCGATAATACAGCAATATGCATTATAATATCATGTCTGATAATGTTACTCTTAATAGGCTAAAGGCTCATTATCAAAAATATTATTTCGGTATTAATGATCATCTAATCATTATGCCTCATTCCTCGTAATTGCCTTCGTGATAAACTCTCAAATAAAATCGAGGTTTCTTCTCGTTTGCTTTATCGGATTATTATTCTTTATAATTATATAACTACTAATTATATAACTATACTGGCAAAACATATTAGAAATATTCATTTGCAAATGATACATTTCTAAAAGAACTGTTTGATTTCATAACTGAAAAAAAAAAACTGAATCTATTTCTATGATACGCAAATAAAAACCATGAAATAATTTCTTTTTGTTAGAGTTTTAATTTTTTCAAATAAAATATGTCTAAAATTATATATTCGAGGTAATCAAACTTTAATATACTTTAAAACAAAATAAATTATCTTTAAATAATTCTTTACTCAATTGCCTCTAAATATCGGGATGGAAAGACAAGACGTAAGAAAAACAAAACGTAACAAATAAAATGATTCATCTCAATTTTTCGCAAGATAAAGCATACATACTCACGTTGTATACTCACTGAAGATCAATCTTCGCACTTTGCTTTTCCGTAAATTCTCTAATTCACAATGTTTTTGTAAAGGAAACCTCTTGGGCGTCGGAAGCCGTTCGAAAATCACATTATCGTCTCGCTGACATGTAAACACGAACTTCAGTTTTCATCGGCGAAAGGAATAGAGAAAGCCGACGCTTTGACTTCTCGTCGTGCCTGACAAGAGGACACGGTAATTAGATGAACTACAATTTCCTCTAATTGCGGCGGGCATCTATCACGTCTCCGTCGTCTCGACGTACGACGTCGGCAGATCGAAAAAAATGAGGGAGAGAAAAATAATTTTTGTAAATACTTTTTTTACAACGCCAATTATAGCTTCGAAATGGATTTTGTTATTTATGTAATCGTTTGGAGTGCAAATCCCTGTTAGTATGCGTCGTGACATGGCAGGTCTTTCTTCTCGGTTTTCTCGGCGACGGAAACTTATTCGCGCATAAGCGCAGTGTGGAGTAATGAAATGGAACGGCTTGGTGGAGGTCGACCGGTATCTTGCAGGCGCTACCGGTTCCCTTCCACGTGAACGTATCCGCGAGTGTGAATCAATGTAGTTCTGCGAAGTTTCTTGCGCTGCTAATTCTAAATTAAAAGACGAATAAAAAAACTTATTAATTTTATTAACTTGTCTTGCTATAAATTTTAGAAAACAATCAATTTTTAAAATAAACTTGACCTTCCGTCGATTCCATCAATGTAAATGAATTTGAATGTTGTATCACGCTAATTTCGTAAAACAATATTAAATCTATTCTCAGGCCATAAACAGATGACAGATTCGTGTATGAAATACGCACCTTTTTACTATAGGTGACAGACTTGTGAAAAAATATTAAAATTTTATATCATTCCAGATGCAAATTATTGATATATGCATATTAATATTTAAAAAAATTTACTTTCTTAAAGTCATTTTTTTTGTGTAACGACATTATTCGAAAAAGATTAAAAATTTTTGTTATTTAAATAACAATTGAAAGGTTTTCTCTCATTTCAAGTTTCTTGTTTCGGAGTGAACGCGATTTGGAATTTGGAATTTAGGTCAGCCACTTATGTCTTTATTGCGCTTCGATCGGCTCTGCCGTAATAGTTATGATATCCAGATGTAATCATGCTCACGGAGATAATTAATGCCGTTTCGTATTTATATTGAAAGAAGAGATTTGCGAAACAGCCTCTTCGTTCTTCGTTCTTGCGCGTAACGAAGATGTCTTGTAATTCTCTCCCGTCGTTTGTCAATTGCATTTTGCATTATGGTTTGCGTGCGGAAGAATTGCGCATCTCTCATGGAGGCTCAGAGAGCGCATCGCGTACTGCGACATAGCGTCGCACCGCAAGTTGTTACAGTGTCTTTAATTAAAACAACTCGGGATTGAAGAAACGCGTTCTTTGTGTTCTTATCGCGCGCGAATCTCACACGATCTTCGGAGTTTAGATAGTCAACAGTTTAGGTGTAACATTGGAATTTCATATAATTGTATTCGAGAGTGCATCATTTGACACAAAATTATATTCGTCACATTTATGTATATTGTGCTGAGATATATATACAAATATTTATTTATACGCTCATCGCAAAGTTACACGTGGACGTATAACATCCAAATACAGCAACTTCGTAAATTCCTATGTATATAACATATACAAACATTTTTATATAATTAATTTCTTTAATTTATTTCTACACTGTATCGATCGTTAGGAAATTATCTATCGATCTCGCCAAATACGACATCCAGCGTGCCAATGATGGCGACCACATCGGCGAGGAAGTGTTTGGGCCCGATGTACTGCAGACCCGCCAAATGAGCAAAGCCCGGTGCTTTAATTTTGCACCGATATGGCTTGCTGCTGCCGTCGCTGACGAGGTAAACCCCGAATTCGCCCTTTGGCGCCTCGATAGCGGTATACGTCGCTCCCGGTGGCACTTGGAAACCCTGGGTGAACAGTTTGAAGTGATGGATAAGCGCCTCCATGCTGCTCTTCATCTCCTCTCGCCGGGGTGGCACAATTTTCGCATCATCGCATCGCACTTCTCCTTCAGGCATCTGATTTAAGCATTGGTGGATGATGCGCAGCGATTGTCGCATCTCCTCGACACGGCATAGATATCTGAAAGGAGACATCACGCCAAATAGTAGTAAGTAATAAATAATATTTACAAATATATGCTCAATAATGTTTCTCATTTAATAATTCATTTAATAATTCATTTAATAAGGACAATAAGAATTAAATATTATTTTTTAATTATAACTTAAAATATCTTAAATCATAACTTTAAATCATAACTTAAAATTTTAATCATAACTCAAAACATAATTTAAAATAATAAAGAGAAATTCCTTCTTAAATGCAAATCGAATAACAGTGCAATTAAAAAAATAATTTCTTTTAAAACCAAAAAAATTTTTTAGTTATTATCTACATACTCAATTATTTTTTCTTTTGATTTTTAAATAATATATTCTTTTCTTATATTTTATAATATCTTTTCTTAAAATGATTTATTTGGACATACCTATCATAGCAATCGCCGTTCGTGCCAACTGGGACGTCGAAATCTATCAGGTCGTAAGCGTCATAGGGTGCAACTTTTCTCAGATCCCATTTTATTCCAGAGCCTCGTAGCATCACGCCGCTGAAACCCCAATTAAGCGCGTCCTCTGCGCTCACGCAACCGATATTGATCGTGCGCTGCCGCCAAATTCTGTTCTCTGTCAGCAGATCCTCCACTTCGTCCATTCGTTCGGAATATTTGCAGGCCCAATCGTATATATCGTCCATTAGACCCAACGGTAGGTCCAAGAAGACACCGCCGGGCCGTACGTAGGCTGCGTGCATGCGGGCGCCGCTTACGCGCTCGTAAAACTCCATCAGCTTCTCTCGTTCCTCAAACAGCCAGAAGAAAGGTGTAAGGGCGCCAATGTCCAACGCATGTGTGCCGATGCCCATAATGTGATTCAGAATCCTCGTGATCTCCGCAAAAAGCACTGCAAGCAAAAGAATTGGAAGCCTAATTGTATATGTCGTCTATAGGAATTCTATAAGAAATAGTAAAAGACTCAAATAATTAAAAAATCAATTAGATTATATTAGATAGGCTCTAAGACTGATATTCATAGTCAGTTCTTATCTCAAGATTGTCTTAAGTACTGTCTTAAAGTGCTAATGTGGCACTGTAATTGGTTTAAAACATCTTGAGACTGTAAAATGATCTTAATTATAAGAACTGACTATGAATATCGGCCTAAGTATGAACTTATGATTCAAGATTTTTTAATTTATAACAGGATGAAAAGGACTTTGGGAAAAATCTTGAGTCATAAGTTCATAAAATGTATACAAAGGAGCGTACTTGTTCCAACATGTTCCATTAAAAGAGATGCGTATTGGTTTTACCTCGAATGTACTTTGCACGAAGGGGCACGTCTATGTTCAGCAGCTTCTCGATTGCCAAGGAAAAACATTGCTCGTTACACATCATAGAGACGTAGTCCAAGCGATCAAAGTACGGTAGTGCCTGCATGTAGGTCTTGTACTCGATCAGTTTTTCTGTGCCGCGATGCAGGAGACCGATGTGCGGATCAGCGGTGATCACGATCTCGCCGTCCAGCTCCAAAATCAGCCGCAGCACACCGTGAGCGGCCGGATGTTGCGGCCCAAAGTTTAACTTTATATTCTGTATGGTCTGCTCTGCCATGGGACCCATCGCCAGGAAGGATTGATTCTGCGGTGGCGTCCAGTCGAGCTTCTCTATGGGATACAACACCGGTTTATCGAACTGCTTGAGGAACTCCTCGTCCGGATTCCATTGGTGAGCGTTACGATACTGGCTGCAAAACACAGATGTTGTCATTCGAGCCCGTCGTGCCTTTTTCTTTTGAAGTATTTAACGTGCTTATGCTCACATACAGGCACAACGCATTCCTCACGTTGTGCCTGTGTTCCAAAATTCACTGCCAGCGCTGAAAATCTATAGTATACGTTACGTGCACTAAATTTTCAGCACAGGCAATGAATTTTGGAATACGGCATACATTTGTGCCCATCGCGCCGTGCAATGGATAGGTTATGTCGTTACATAACGCGTGTTGGCGATTGATTTAGAAATCACATTCAAGTGTAATTAATTAAACTTACATATTGATACTTGTCGGCGCACTGTTCGGCGCCAACAGCCTGCCGGCGCCGAAAAATCCTGCGTTTTTACGCAGGATCGAGCCTAACACTCTGGCGGCCATGATGATCACATCACGTCAATGCTGGTCAATGCGACGCGATGCGACGGCTTGGCTCAGTCAATAAGATCGTCTTAAGGGGATCTTAAAGCGTGCATTTTTACCAACAGAATATGAATAATAATTTCAACGATGTTTCAACTAACAATTCTTTTATTGGCTATGTTATGTTTTTATATAATTTTAGCTGTATTTTTTTAACTTTGCAATTTTGCTTCCTAAAATTAATTTTGCATCATATCATTCTTCAAAAATAAAATAGAAATCAAAATTGATATAAATAAATTATAATTTGTACATACAGTATTTATATTTGTAATTACATGAATTTATATATTTGCGTTTATATATATATTTATAATTTATTTTATTTATTTATATATTTATATAATTTACTTATAAATGGCAGAGTGTGCCTTTCTCTCCATTTGCGTTACTCGTTTATTCATTTCCCCGAATCTGAATCAGTTAGAAACGCGCGAATCTTGACCTTTGTCGCTTCTATTTGCGCCTAAACTTGAAAAGTTGCGTCGCGAATAGGCACTCGTTCGTAAAACGAGAAATCGCGGAGACAGTTGTCGTTTTCCTTACGGATATTTCGAACTTGGGCTTGGAGGAGCGCCATGGAATTTCCCTGAAGCTCCAATGGTGCACTTTACGCATGAAGTTGAGGCACCGCAGTTACTTTCATATTACAGAATGTCAATAATTTTAAACGCGTCTATCCTCTATTCATCACGAAGACGGATAAAAAACACATTTATTAACATTTTTCAAGCTTATTAATGCAAAGTATCTCCATTTAATACTTATGTCGACTTCAATTTCATAATCTCATTTTCAATCGCTATTTAATTATTAAGATTTTTTTATTATAACATCATAAAAGTTAAATTGATCTCTTTTAACTTTATCACAGTAATCTCAGGAAATTTACTCGAAGGACACGAGGTATTATAATGAATTTTTTTTTCAGGAAGCATAAGGCAGTTACGAAAATTGCTATGACCTTCTTGGAAGCAATCAACATAGCAATCGGCGATTCGTAAAAGATGCAATATATTAATATTCAATTCTTCTTTGTTTAACATTTTTCTACTTTTTTATTTTCCACTTTTTGTTGAATTTTATCGCACAAATTCCGATCATTAATGTCTTCTCGTAACACTATTATTATAAAAAGATTATTATAAAAAGAAGAAACATCGATTCCCGCCCGCTTACGCGAATCGTTCGCGCTCATTAAGCTCGCACTCGCACAGGTGTGCAGGAACCTCGGATTTCCTCACGGGCAACGCGACTGCCAAAAGTTTGACGTAAGTCACGGTATTGAGGCTGCTATTTCGAGGATAGCGATGGTGTATGGATCATTGTTGCTCCCACATGGGCCAAGCACGTCGTAATCGCGCGCGGCCAAGCACGCGGCCGCGCGTACATACGTATAGCCCCCTGATCAGGCACAGGTGGATAGCGTTCCAATTTGATTTACCTTTATTTCTCTTCATTGTACATTGAGCGTATATATCGTCGTATATACAAAGGTACAAAATAGTCGATCACTACGCGACTTCGCGACCGCTGGAAGGAATCCTCTCCAACCGTTTGTTCCATGACAAATGCCAGACTATAAGATATAACTCCGTAAGGTACTTAATTCTGTACGCAACACTTTCAGATTGACAAATTCTCGAGAAGTCCCGGTCGTTCGCGCGTTTGAGCAACGGGAGTGCGTCTTGTATCGCCTCTATCGCGCACGATCTTCTCGACGTGCAAAAGTAAAGAGAAAATACATACAAAACATTTGGCGACTAGAATCGTAATGAGTATAGATAAAATATAAATGTAGTCTAAGCGTTATATCACTTTACACGCGTCGTGTATAAGAAGAATACTATAAGTAGAAACAAGAGACGTCTCAACAGCCCCGTTATTATACTCGTTGAATTGACGTGGACTCACAGTAGCGCACAAATATCTCCTCCACATTTTCGCCAATCTTCGAAAAACAAACTTCGACGATGATAAGTCCCGGTACAGGTTGCTTTTAGCGAAATGATATCCGCCTTTCTTAGCTCATCTACGATTTTGACGCGATTAAAGCTCTGAAAAAGAAAACAACATTGGTCAGCACTAAAATTTTGAAATAGTTTTTTTACATAGTTTTAAATAGTATGTACCAAAGGGTTATTTTTCATTAATAATGTATGAATAAATTACAAATATGTTAATAAATTTTATCAAATTAATAACTTCTTTGATTAATAATTAATTCGAAAAATATGAATTCAATGTGTTTCGTATGTCGAGCTTTCAATTATTCTCGAATTACCAAGGACGTGGAATATAAGAAGCAGGTCCTCGCAATTTACCGGAAAATCAAGGAAATACTCCAACAAACATCATTTCTGCCAATCCCCAACGATCTCTCGACTAGTAGTAGTCGTAGAGAAGATAACGGTGCAACGACTGCGGCAGCTGTAGATTCCTGACGATCTTCGGTAGCTTAGTGCCGCAAAGTTTGCGGACTATCAATCTCGCCTGATGGGTCAGCGGCAGCGGGGTTTTGGCTGCCTCCATCACCAGGGCTTTCTGCGCGTCCGTCAAGCTGCTGGATCGTCGGATCATGCAGGGATCGAAGCTCTCCGCCGCCTCCAGCAACGCGCGCAGCAACCGCGGTTTGTCAGCTGTATTCTGTAAGGAGTTAAGGATGCCGTGCGGGTCGCGAAATTGTGTCTTGATCACCACCCGAGCGCCGTACTTCAGCAACAACGCCACTATCTCCACCGACGGATTCTCGTTCGAGGCGACGTACTCGGCGAGCACTGGCCGCAACGCTGGCCCGTCGTCGCTGCGTATCACCAGATTGGGATCGGCGCCGCGCTCCAGCAGCATGCACAGGATCTCCAGCCGGTTCGGGATGTTGTCCGCGCACGCCACGTGCAGTGCCGAACCGATGATCGGCGACGTTGCGTTCACGTCCGCGCCTGGAAAACCGCGAACAAAAGAATGCAATCTTTTTCTTCTTGATCTTAATTTTAGATTATAGATGTACATGAGAAGGCTCGAAAAAGATATGGTTGGAATTTGAAAAATAGTATAATATATATCCCAAAAATCAGAATTCCGAAATTTGAAGACTGTGATAATGTCCCAAAAAATTATATATAATTATAATTACGTATAATATTATACATATATATAATTATAAGAAAAATTATAATATATTATCTACAATTTTTCTTACACTTTGGAATTATAATTTTCGGGACATTGTTTTAATTTTCGGGATTATGACTTTGCACATCCATCAAATTACTATTGAGATACTATTTCGAATATGATCCCGGGTCAAATTTATCAGACTGAAAGAGATAATAGACATTGCTAATCAACGTTATCGAAAACAGCTTTTGGCTGACGTAGCTACATGAATTATCTACGATTGCGAGCTGCGCTTCGTGAGAAAGAAAAGGATCGTACGACACGGATAGATTTAATACTGGACGCGCGTATTCGGCCTTCGGATGCCGCGCGATTTCGGCCGTATGCCAGCGTTATCGGCCCGCGGAGACCCCGCGACTCACCCGCTTCGAGCAGCATCTCGACGATCGACGGGTCGCCCTTGAGTATGGCCAGATCCAAGGCCGTCGGTTTCTGATAATCCGGCCCGAGGTCCAGCCGTGCGCCCTGTTTCAGCAGCAAATTGATCACCGCCGGATCGCCGCCAAGGATCGCGTAATGCAGCACCGTCCGGTAATCGTGCCTGGCGTCCGCCATCGCGTTCACGTCCGCGCCATAGCTCAACAGCAGGAGAACCGAAGCTATTCCCTGCAACATTCGCAGCAAGAATCAGCTTCTCCGCGATTTCGTAATTTTGCGAGAATGCAAACATAAATATGTAATTAGATCGAACATAAATTTTACAAAACTCGAGAGTAATTATTTTGTATTATAGCAAAATATTTAAAAAAGTTGAACACCAAAAAGAGATTCTTCCTCTCTGCCAAAGAGATTTAAAAAAATAGTACGCCTTTAAATAGAAACTCTTCCTTTCTCTTTAAAATGATTTTTAAATGACTTTGAATTGGTTTCGCGAGAAACACGGCCTTGCGTTGATCATTGACGAACAAGCGTTCTTCTATCTCGCTGATTACCTGCGGCAGTCTGGTGGCCTTCATGAGGGGCGTCAGCCCGGCACGATCCCGCGTGTTCGGATGAGCACCGAAGGCTAGTAGCAGCTCCATACACTCCAGATCCAAGGGCGACACCAAATTGATTTCGGAACCGAAGAAGTATCTCTTGTTCGGATTAGCGCCAGCCTCGAGCAAGATCCGCGCGACCTCGACGTGGCGATTCCGCAGGGCCAAGCGCAGCGGCTCGTCGCACAACATAGTCCTAAATCGGAGGAAACACAAGAATACAGATTACTGTCAAGATAACGTGTCTAATTAAAATTAACGCGTTATCTGCCTAATAAGTTTTATCGCGTTATCTGCCTAATAAGTTTTATCTTATACCAATACAATTTTTATCAAATCTGGTATAATATGATTTTAAAAGTAAAAATTATTAATCGTTGAATGGTGAACATTTTATTTTACATCGTCATCTAACTATTTGTACACCAGTCCAAGTTTTAGTTGACATTTATCCTTCACGAATATTTTAAAATTATATTAAATGATTTCATTTTGAAGTTTTAGATGACATTTATCCTTTACAAATATTTTAAAATCATTTTAAATGATTTCAAGTGCGAACAGTCATCGTCAGCCAGACGCACCTGGGGAAGAGTTCCCCCGTGTCTTGCCGGTGATCCACCTTGGCGCCATACTTGAGCAACAGCTTCACCAGGTCCAGGTAGCCGTGCTCGGCGGCGAGGTGCAGGGCCGAGTAGCCGCACTCGTCGGTGGCGTCGATGTCGGCGCCGCGTACCAGCAGCAGCTGGGCGGCCTCGGTGTAGCGCTGCCAAACGGCGTAGTGCAGGGGCCTGAGGCCCTGGGTGACCGGCTCGTTCGGCTTGGCGCCGCACGCGAGGAGGATGCGGATCTCGTCGAGCGGCTGCAGCCGTATTATCGAGTCGGCCAGCTCCCGCTGCAACGGGTTGGCGATGCACTCGGTCGGCATCTACGTGACGCAACACAAAGAGAAGCGAGATGAGAGTGAGAGGGGGAGGTGATGAAGAAAGATTGCGTAACGCGTGCATTGGCATGAAGGATTTACGGCGAGACCGATTTTATCGGCGACGATTCGCTAACGCCGATGCTACTTTCAACATAGAAATTGGGCGCTTCCCGCGGAAAGAATCTGAAAAATGTCTCGCGAGGCCGTAGAGACGGGACAAACATGTACACATACACATGCATTATTAACATGTATCTAACGTTGATACGCACTTTAATATTGAGTCTGATTTGCCTTATACGATCGACGAGCACGGAAATCCGACAAATCTGCAATGCAAGAAGATAGGGAGATTAATAAGAACCGGCTTGTTGTAACTCATATTCTTCTTGTTCTAAGTAATTAATAAGATTACATAATGAATTGTCAATTATTAATTAAATAAAAATGAACGGAATTATGTTTTTCTAATGAAAAAGATATAAAAATATATATATTTCTCAGGTTTTTCTATCGTGTCCCTGATTTACAATCTTTTCCACCGCAAGCCGATAGAATTTACATAACAAAAATGTAAAAACGCAAAGATATTAATTGGAAAAAAATATAAAAGTGTTGGAATATAAATTAATAAATTTTACAGTTTTACAACAAATCAAAGAAATATGTTGTACAAATTCTACATTGCGATAGAAGAGCATCCGCGCGGGGACACCAGCAGAAAAGACCTCCAGATTCCATATTCCGCACATCGCTGGTAACGCAATCGCTGAAATACAGCCGCGCGAAGATTTTTCCTGCGGCGGTGATCCCCGCGCAATGATCTACGCGAGACATGATTTGGCTGACGATAGATGAGTAATGCAATCCGCCGTTCCCGCGGCGGGGAACTTCGCTGACGCGCGTCACGAGCACCAGAAACTCTGCCAAGAGGACGGCGCAATTTTGGCGATGATGCCGGAAGTTCCGCGGCGTCGTCGATCGAGAATCACGCAGTCTGCGCCTCCGCGAAGATCTGGCGCGTAACGCGCTCGCCGCAGCCACTTGTCCCTTTGTTACGCGAACAATCGCGATATTCAGTTCATTATCGATGATCCTCGTTGATGAACGAGCCTCTCAAACTCGACAAGAAGAATCTAAATACGCAACTTCAGCATTTATTCTGTCGAATTTTCAGAAAAGCGCAAATTTACTTTTGACGACTTTAAAGTTGATTTCTCGATTCCTCTCAATCGTTTGCAGCTAAATTTAGTTAAGGAGATTTTCTCTCTCTCTCTCTCTCTCTCTTTCCGTTATATTTTAGTTAAATTATAACATCAAGAAGGACGTCATCAGATTTAATCTTAATTAAAATCGTCTGCGTAACCGAGATCGTTATTATACTGAACTATTTAATTTGCGATTTTATTTGATTGATTAATTAAATGTCTAGATATTAAATTAAACGAGCTAATTAAACATAGAAATTAGATTCAGAGTTACTTTGTTAACTTTGAACAAATTAATTCTCGAAAAACAATGTGCGAACCAAAATTATTATAATGACGAAATTTCTATAAGTTTCAAGGAAACATGAGACATCATAGGCTGATGCTTTCCTACAATTTTTGAATTCTTAGATCGTTGATAATCCTGTATTGCACAAAGTATTCTTAGTTTTCTCGTAAAATCAAGATCGATCTGACCAGCGCGCTAACGACGCAAAAGAGCCAATTCACTGCCAATTTTCGCCGCGTATATCCGACTATCGTAAACATTTCGTTTGGATTGATGCAAGATCTTGATGTCGCACAATTTGGTGTTATACTTCAAGTATCAAAGTAGTACGCTCCAAATATTACACTTTGACACCTGTCGCACACGATTGAGACTTCCGTCGTAAAACCGCGAATTGTTGAACAAAAAAAAACAGATTGTTAAATTTCTACAATTTTTAATCGCTTTAATTTCTAATCGCAATGCAATGTATTATTAAATTGACTCACTCGAGCAATCTTATCAGATTATTATCTCTTTACATAAAGTGTGAAAATATCATAAGAAACTTTAGTAGATAAGCTATTAAAAGATTTTAGTTGTCATTTCCAGATACAGCTCATTTGATTTTAATTAAATAGACGATTATTCCTATTTCGATTCATTGACTTTTAGGAGAAAGAAATTTAAACGATAAAAAGAGGAAGGACTATGTTGCCAATCTTACTTAAAAATTTTCAGAATAGATACAGTTTCTGAGAAGAGACGATTATTCCAAACAGAACATCCCGTACATCGTAATTTCTCAGCGGGTTATCCTTCAATCTTGCATCAATCGAAAATCTCACCGCACCGAAAAAGAAAATCCCATCTCGCGAGAATGCCAATTATTTGTCACTCTGACTCTCAACTCTCGGACGATTGCAGCATCCGATATCGGCGACCCGTTCGACGATGACGATCTCTTCGCGTTGCGAGCTTGACGTTACCGCGCTTATTGTTTACTCACGTCAAAGACGGTGCGGTGCTCCAGCATGTAGGAACGGTGTCGCGAGAACTGCCTTCTTCGTCGGGCAACCCGGTCCTATTTAAAGCCTCCGGCGATGCGGCGCGACTCGCCGCCCGAAAATAACACAAAGGGGTACGCACGCACTCGGGAGTTCGCGCATGTGTCTCTTGGCTGCTACGCAATTTTTGTCTTTTAGCGCGTAGACGAGAGGAGGCGTATGCATCTCGCATAGCGCGGCTACATAGGCGGCCATCCTCTTCTTCACGTGCGCTTTTTCCTCCCGGCGCGTCGCGTCGCGTCGGGCGGAACTGCGAACGTCGCGGGCCCCATCGCGTTGGGGGGGGGGGGGGCTCCCAAGGGTGTCCCGCTCCTCGCTCACGTGCGTTTGTTTTGAAAATATTTTGCGACGTGTCTCGACAATCCGGACGATCGCTGCAATGAAAACGCATTTGCCGAAACTGCAATGGTGATCCGCGACAATATACAGAGCGTGTTGCAAAAATTTAGATAAGTATGAGGAAGATAATAAGTATAAAGAACCGTTAGATAGGCTCAAGGTTTGAAAAATCATTACCAGTTTACTATGTATGCTTGAATAAAAAGGCGATATCGTATCCCATTGGGCGAACTGTACCGTTTATCAAATGAAATTGAAATAGGTGTTTCGGGAACACCGCGTATGGTTGGCGCCATCCGAAGAATCTGTTTACAGAAACAACATTACTACAATAGTAGTGACAATATCTATAACATCAACGAAGTGCGTTATAATTCAAACGGGTGAAATTTTTGCAGAAATAGTAACGTGTAGATAACAGAAATTATTAATTCTTTAAAAAGTCAGAATCTACTTTGCCAAACTTTTGAATTTTGTGAAAAAAAAATTATATTTAATCATAATTTATTGAAATAAAATTTTTCCTTTTAGCGGAAAAGCCGGTTCTCAAAGAGTTAAATCGTTATTAAAATCAGATCATTAATAATTACTTTAATTTTAATGCGTAATAATTCTTGACGCAGTTAATGCTAATGAACTTCAAATACTCGGGATATCCCGAATCGATGAAATTAAACGTTTCCGCAAAAACTACACTAAAAGAAAAATATAGTCACTTTTGGGCCCAACCACAATTTTATATTTCTAATGATAATTATGATTAATATAATGATGTATATAGTTAAGTTAATCATATTTATTGTTATAAAATATTAATATTATAATATTATAATATTAGAAATATTATAAAATGATGGTTGGCTCCAAAAGTAACCATTTTTCTCTCAGTGTGTGCAAAAGAAAATTATCAATAATATCTAAAAAGCTATTTTTTAGTGCAACAATGGTCATTTACAATGCGCATCGTCCCGTAAATATCCGTGACACACGGCACACGTGGCGGCATGCCACAAAGAGATTCCACCTCCATTCCCCTTGCCTTCTCGTCGCACCGAATACGTATGTAATAGCGGAGCAATAACTCTGCTGTCCCCTTGTCTACAACTACGTCTTTCGGAAAGTTCACTGATCTTCCGATCCGAAATTAAACCGAACCCCGTGATTTCGCTGAATTTTCCGACCGCGCGTGGCCGCGAGAACATTCGCGGGACGGTGACACCGGAACCAACGAGGGGCACGGAGGAAGCAGAGAAGATTGTTTTTCACATGGCAACAAACATAAAGACGCGATTTTCCAAGGAAGCGAAAGACCAAAGACCTCTTCGGAAAAAATCTCGCTTCGAAGTCCTGACAGTTTCAAAAACACAAAAACAACATCGATACTTCACACACAAAATGGAATTTTTCTCTTCACCTGTAATTATGCGCGTAAATAAAAAAAGAAATTAATCTTGAAGTTGCAATTCTTAGATACAATCTTTTCGACTTTTCTTAAACCTGTTTCTTACTAATAAAAAAATTACACAATAAATCAAAAACATTAATATAAATTATCGAAATTTAACAAACACAGATATATGGGTCATTTTCAATTCACGTGACGTTAATTATGCTCGTACATGCGCAGGTCTCCGTGTAAAAGTAAGTAGTACGCGAAGGGACTTTGATCCTACGAGGTAAACCGGTACATAGGTCAACCATTGAAACAGGCTAAAACTTTCATTTTCGTACAAGACCTTGAAACGTACGAACAAGGTCGACGACCGGAATGAAACGCACATAATAAATGAGAAGGGAACCACAAAAAGACCTCTATACATATATCTCTTCACGAAAAAAAAAAACCTGTCGTCTCATTGACCCTTTTGATTATCCGAAGCGAACAAAAGTTGTTCGCTTTTCGTTGACCGATACCTGAACGCGCAAGATGAAAAGGCGTAGGCACAGGTACAAGTTTTTTTTTCAGCATTTTTCAGCAGTACTTTTTATTAGGAAATACTTTGCACTTATATTAAATACCTTATATTCATAATTAAATTTAATTATAATAATTATTGTTATAGCATTGTCCTAACTCCCTACTAAGAAGCATGCTTTTTCACTAACACATGTTACACGATCTTAAAATTATGAGCGGAGTTTGTTCCTCTTTCTCTCGCCATCTTTATTTTACTTACAACCCTTAAAATACAGGTCTTAGAATACGTGGAAACGATACATATTAGACAAGAATATCGAAATATGCGCGCCGCGTTTCAAGTTTAACGATCCGGTAAGATTTTTGGATAAAGCAATACTCAATTTCTTATATATATCGCAAAAATTAAATGATGGAAAATTGAATCGAGGTTGATGTAAAAGAAGTAAAGGAAAAGGGGAGAGACATTATCCGTAGTAAAAATTGCTGGACGCTGTCCGTTACAGGAATACTACTTACTGAATATAGAATTATTGAACAGTTTATATAATATACATATTTATGGATATACATATATTGCATATAAATATATGCATAAATAGAGTAAGGAGGAGTTTGTTGAGCCATGGCTTTTCTTTATTTTTTTTTGTAATTTTTGTAATTTTTTTATCTGACTTCTTTAATTGACTCAAATAGCTTCTCCTTACCCTATGTACACATATGTATATATTACAATTATGTATATATGTAAATATCTATACATAATTTGAAAATCATACATATATATATATATATGTATATATACACATATATATACATATGTAGATGATTTTAAATTTAGATTTCTCTGCAAGTGAGAATCTTACAACGGAGTACAAATTGTATGTTGATAATTAAAATAAAAAAATGAAAATTATATTATTTAATAAATCGGCGCAAATCGTTGGCGACAAACGCAAATTTCGCATATTCTCCCTTCGAGCAACGAACGTCTCGCTTTTCCGTTAGATAATTTTTTTTTAGCTCCCATCGATCTTAACTCTTTCGGAAGTCAGGGCTACTTTCAAAAGTGTCTCATATACACACACACGACCGTCAAGACATCTCCGTTGCGCCGGAAAGACCCTTTCTCTCCTACGCAATGATCTGTCCACGCTCGAAAAAATCTCATTCTCGTTGCACACTCAACATTCTTTCATGTCTCCCTGCGATTTTTTTTTTCTTAGCTCTCATTGGACTCCCCTTCTCTTCTACATGCTATATACGCAGTGCCTTACTATATAACGACACCCGTAACCGACTTTAATTAAGATATTACGGCACCCCCCTGACGGAGACCTTACACGCGAATTATAAAAGCTGGCTTGTTGCGAGTAACAACAACCGAACGGCACGGCACGTTCTGCGAATAATATTACAGTCGCGGGACGAGTTCGCTCTGCTTCATATCTCGTCCCTTATATCTCGTCTATCCCTTCTGTACTAAATGTATGAATGCGTATGTGTGCGCGCAAGCGCGCGTGTGTGTATATCACGTGTATTCTTCGCATACACGTATATATTTTGCCGTATTACACTGAATCCGCACGCTTCTCGCCCGTATTCAAAATCGCGCTTACGACAACAACAACCTGATCAAATCGGGACACGTCGTCACTCTACCGCCGTATACGAAAATATATAAATATACTGCCAAACTAAGTTAATGTACAGGTATACAGCATACATTACAGAACTGAACATGTACGCCCTAACAGTCTCTTGCAAAAAATTAATTGACAAGTTTAATCAATTTCGGCGTAGCGCGACGAAATGTCGACAGACATTGCACTCGTAAGCGAGGATGTTAGAGGCGCCAAGTATCCCGACGAAGCGTAGGACGAGCGAACGAACGAGCCTGCTTCATCGTGTATCAATGTGCGAACGATAAATTAAAGTAACATAATTTGCGCCAATCGTCTTTTCGCGATACATCAAAGAAAAAGCGAACGTTGTGCTCAGTCCACGTTCATTCGTGATCCTGTGTTTGCCCTCAGGTCCACTTGTAAAGCGTCAAGTGTATCCCAATAGAGCGAAGGACGCGAACAAGTAAACGAACGAGCCTGATTCATTGAGTATCAATGTGCGAGTACAAACGTTAAATTAAAATAACAGAATTTGCGCCACGTGTCTTTCCGTGATACATCAAAGAAAAAGGCGAACGTTATGCTCAGTTCACGTTCGTCCATGATCCTGACTTCGCCCTTGGGTTCACTTGTAAAGCGTCAAGTGTATCCCGACGGAGCGAAGGACGTGAACAAATCTAAACAAGTAAACGAACGAGCCTGTTTCATTGCGTATCAATGTGCAATACGAACGATCAATTAAGGATAATAGAATTTGCACCGATCGTCTTTCCGCGATACAACAAAGAAAAAGCGAACGTTACGCTCAGTCCATCAGTTCGTTCGGGATAAAGTGTCTTTGAATACGGGCTCTCGACACAGCGCAAAATATACATTCGTGTAGTAATAATTAGTGTGACTAATGAGACTACCCTACAGGATTTCTAATGCTTAAGGATCTAACCGTTAAAACGCAGTCGAAGGCTTTCGCATGTGATGTACAAGATATAATACTGAATCGTGCGGGACGCGCGAGTACTGCGAAGGGAACTGAGTAACGAGTACTTCGGGGGATACAACGATCGAAACGGCGGCGGCGGCGGTGATTCGGCGTAATATGGCATTGTATAATCATAATGATCATATAAATTCCTAATAATAGTCGTCAGCAGATTCATTACTCTACAGTTAGAAAATCGAACGTTTACAAGTCAATTGTCAACATAAGTCAATCGTTGCTACAAAACTCATTCACGAAACATCAAAGCACATAATTTCTGTAGTAAATGGGCAAGCAACTCTATATGTATTGCTAACTTACGATTTCTAAGATTATTGAATGCAATTGACTAATGTATTGAATCGACTAATATGTACGGAAACTGACTAACATATTGTGAATAGTAATGTCTCGAGTAATGCTTCCCGACGTAATATAAATACAAAATTACAATGGATAATCTCTCGATGTCCGTTCCATATTAATCCGCCTTTTATAAATTGCGTTTTTGATTTACGTAGAAAATATTACCTCGGAAAGCTTACTGCACAATGTAATCTAATTTTTGTTTTCTTTAAATCACTAAAAGTAAAAACTTAGGCTAAAAACAAAATATAAAAATACTACTTATACCGTAATTACATGTATGTGTGATTTTTCTTGCCAACTCAATGTAATCATATATATGTATAATAGTATATAGACCAAAAGTTAACAAAACTCAAACGACAAAACATCCACCACAATCGCATTGATTACGCGGAACAGATCTCTGCATGTCACGTGTGTCTGTATATGTGTCTGTGTGTGTGTGTGTGTTGTCTTTTTTTTATTTTTTTCCTTTTTGTTTTAATTGCATTGCCTATTTAATCAATTAGATATTCGGTAACTGTAAAAAAGACTTACAAATAAATGATTCGAGGTTCAATCGATTCTAGAGTTATGATTCTATCTACAAATAATAATACCATCGTAAAAACGGAGAGACCAAAGCGAGAGAGAGATACACAGTGTAATTAAATATAATATAAACTGCCTCAAGATGGCTACCTATTTACTGCTATCATAAGTGGCTATTATGATAATAGTTCATTAAGTATCGTTCACACTTCTTTGATTGTGGTTTAGTTACATACTTTAAGACGTTATGATACATGTGAGTATGACACGGAGTTCCACTAAAAATATCTGTTAGATACGCTGAGCATTACTGACTTAAGCACTGCACTAAATTCACATAAAATTGTATTGTATCATTATTATTATTAGAAAACTAATTATTTTTCATTGGTTTGAAATACTGGTTTAATAGATCCGTATAAAATCTTTGTCAACTGGAACTCTTAGAATAATGATTTACACGATACCGATTCCTTGCTGGAAAGAATGCTATATACGAGTAAGTCATTACGATTCAACTCTCATTGGACATTACAAACAATTACAGGCAACAATTGCAAGTCATGTTTTTTTTTCGCGTTTGCATTATAACATCACAATATCCAAAATGCGATTTGTTTCTCTTTCCTTTCTCTTTCCTTTTCTTTTACCGATATATCTCGACATATATTGTGAAATGTACAGAGATAATCGAGTCTGTTAAATACATAATGATCGCATAAAGAAATGACAAATGAGAATAAATACAATTATGTAAGATCTGTGACATATGTTTCGATTAAATGTTCAACTTCAGCGTCTTGAGAATGTATTCATCAGTCGGATGGCAGCAGTCTTACTGCAATTAATAGAAGCTCTAACAAGCCTTCTAAGTTAGATTAGTTTTTCCCTTTACATGTATCTTGTATATTGTCTAATATAAATAAATTAATGATCCAGTATGAGGCCAGAGAAAGGCAGTTACATACTCTAAGTGATAGATAAACTTTACTTTATCTTCTATGTGTTATTGTTCATATCCACTTTTGTTTTGTATCTGGCACTCTTTCCTATTTTAGGCTGCTTCTCAGTTTAACTGTAATTTATTTTGCTGGATTATTGCGTTGCATGGAAAAATATGGCTTTATCCAAAATGCTATTTAACAAAGGCAATACACCGTACAATTACATTGTATGCGCGCCACAGTTGTTGTCACACAATTAAACGTCTTTGAAAAGGCAGAACCAGTGTCCGTAAAAACAACGAGAGATTGCCGCTTCGCTGATTTTTACAGACATCAGGTAATTCTTATCGTCAATTACAAATGCTGTTATTTGTACACTATGCATGTAAAAAGCATTACACTACATACGTCATGATCGTTCATCTCTTGTGATGTTCAACAAAGCTAAATGGTAAACTTTGAATAAATACCGGTTTCTCTTACTGTATAAGTTATCAAGGTATATATAGAATAAAGGCAGAAAGAAGAAACCTTCCTCGACAAAGTGCCTACAAAAATATTTATATAATAGATTGAGGATTGCTGTGTCTAAGACTTTAATCTGGTTATATTAGCCACGTGTTACCAGTCTTAAACATAGTGACTAATCAATCATGGACAACCCCTTCCTGTCTTTCTACAACTGTATACATTTTTGATCTTTAAGCGTCACTCTCTGGTGCAGAATATAAAGCGTGTCATAATTAAGAATCTCTCTACCCCTGTGGGGCTTATTTAAAAATACAAGAAAGATAAATACTCGGTAAATACGTACATGTGTACAGATGCCACAGATAACTTAACGAGAGCAAGCTAAGCTTCACTGAACCATATATAAATATATGATGTAATAAAAAATAACTTATATGCTAGAAATGCCTTCCCGTCAAAATATTTCGAGGTCGTTAAAAAAATATCGGATATATGACATAGTCAATCTTCTCTTTCTCTTTTTTGTCTTTTCTTCTTTTTTTTTTTAAACTGTACTTTGTAAATCCGTCTTCTTGTTACGAATGACATTGATGCAGGATTCAAAAACGTGTCTCATACTATCCATATAGACTAACTATATCGGTCACTAAGTAGAAGAACGGAACACGGCTGATAATCAACCATACGCGTAGCGTTCGTCCACAGCATGAAGGAATTCTTATCATAGATATATATCCTATACACGAATATCCTATATAACTCGTATTCTCGTCAGTGAACGTTTCATTAAGTGCGCTGACATACAAATCCTGCGTATAAAAAAGTCTCAAAATAATAAGATTTTAAACACATTTGTTCAACGCTCGATCTAATGTTTTGATCTTTAGCATCATTTTCTCTTATAAGTATATGACGCCATAAGTGTATGACGCCGTTACAACGCAAGCACTTATAAATATGGAATTAATATTTCCGATATTAATTCATGATCGATGACAGATGGAGTTGTCGTACACGTATAGTTTTGTACGAAAGAATGCTAAAAAGGCAGCTTATTTCAAAATCCTCAAAAAAAAAAAAAACTTGTTTTTTTTTCTTAACTTTTTCAAATTAGCGTACAGCTCGGAAAAAAAGAATATTTGTTTAATAATTTTCATTATTTTTATATATAATTTTCATTATAGTTTAAAGCTATAAAAAAATGTAAATAAAAAAATTTTATACAAAAATAATTTTAGAACTTGGCTTTAAAATATCAATTTGAAAATTTTAGCTTTTATTTTCTAAGAATAGAACGTGTCAAGTTCATATATTCAACATTTCTTTTGTCACAGATAAAACAAAATAATATTATCATACAAATCAGATTTTGTTCTGAATTTTTTCTTTTTACATATTATTACATTTAAAAAAAAACTTCAAAATAGACTGCCCCTTTAAAGCTAATGTCACATTGTTCGTAACATATTTGATTCATCATTGCTTCAGTAACTTCACGAAAATTTACCATTCGAAAAAAATGCGCTTAAAAGGAAAAAAATATGGAAAGCCTTTAAAAGTAAATCAAGGACATTGGAAGATGTAGCAGATATCAAAGAAATTGAGAACATTAGTGAGAATATGATTTCTCTATCTTTTTTTCGGTTAAATTCTCCAAGATATAACTACCAAAAAGATCTTGATTTTGCGACTTTAATGAATATATTCGAATTTCAAAACTCGAAACATATACCAAACAACGATCCAGAAAATAAATCTTTCTTTTGTCTGTATCTTTGTTATTTTTTTCTTTTTTTTTATAGGTAACTGATTTGGGGTGCGTTCAGAAACTTTACTCGAGTAAAATTTCTATCTTTCTATCTTTGTTACTTGCTGAGAATTGAACAAGGATAGAACAAGGATAGAAGGATAGAAATTTCACTCGAGTAAAGTTTCTAAACGCAGTCGCATATCAATAAGCTATCCAATATTCCATATCTGCCAGTCTATCCATGCCATTTCTGACTCGTGGTTCATTATTTGCACTATAGTGCAGCGGCAGAGCTTGATTTAATTTCGTACTTAAAACATTGTGCTTCCATATTCCTCCAAACCATAAACCTCTTTCCCCCTGCAGTTATTAGGATTGCGAGTCTGTATTTCCGCCTCTGCTACAGTGCACTTCTATAATGAACACGAATGATTGATTCGCACTTTTTGATTCCGTCAAAAAATCATTCTATTGCCAAATTTGTTTCTATTCACGCGAATCTTTTACGAATGGTGAACCGCGAATTACGTATTGCGCATAGTCTGCTGCTAGCTTTACGCAGCGTTATTATAATCAAAAGACACGGTAGAATCTCGCGCAACCGCGCAACCGCGAGACAGACCTAATATCTTCACGCGAGATATAATACACACTAAGTACCCACATGCTCGAACACCATTCTACGGTAGAATAATTTGTATCTTTGTACTTAAAAAAAAAAACTGGGTTTTTCAGGCAGTCTTCCTAAAGATACTGAATTCAACATAAACATGGATGTAAGACACGATCGCCTGCAAATTTCTTAACTTAATGCTGTGTCCGAACTTTTACATATGGTTCCTTTTTTCTTGTATGTACATGGAGCGGAGCTGTTCGAGACAAAAATTATATCTTCAGAATGCACACTGCATCAGTAATGGCATAAATGCAGAATTATATTATACGCTGTGAACATAGTAGTCTTGTAAACCAGCGCGCGAACGCGCCACTACGAATATGAATGAATAATGTGATGTAAACTGAAGATAAAAAAAGAGAAAAATATGAATTCGGTGTAAAGGAGCTAAAAGTATAAAAATCAACGAAATGGTCTGGAACAGCTCTAATGATGCGGCGATATCAAGTTTATCCAATTCAAAACTGAATTATAAAAAAAAACTACTTGTTCTTTGTACAGCACTACGGTAGGCTGGAATTTAGGCTCTCCGGCAAACGATAATTCATCATATGATACGGTGGACTGGCCGGACTACTCGGTTGGCTATTCATACCAAGATTACTGGATCCACGGCCGCGTTTTCGCCTCTGCAGAATGCCCTTTCTGACCATATAGAAACGGATTGTGCTGATCGGTATCTTGTACTTTTCCGAGGCTACTTGAAACGTCATACCACGTGCCACCATGTCCGAAGCTTGCTTGAGTTCCTCTTCCGAACGCCTTTGTCGTCTTTGATAACCTTGAAAGGATAACATGATATTTAGTATGCATAAACGTGCAAGTGACATACATATACTACTAATGTCCATTTTTACCAATGTAGATTAACTTTAATCTCGGTTTAATTTACTCTTCATCTTTTTCTAATTTTTAGGACTAAAAAAAGATAGAAAGTAAATTAAATCGAGATTAAAGTTAATCTGCATTGGTAGAAATGAGCATAAGACTAGAAAGACCTGATTAAAGGCTCACCTTCGATGGCAGGGAATGGGCTGCTAGGGTTGCAATTATTACTGGATACCATGCTAATAGAATATGGTTTGACATCCGGCTGCTGTACAAACTGCTCATCCGGCTCCATTTTTACCATACCCGTGGTTTCGGTGAGAGTTGCCTCGCAAGCGCTAAGGGCTTTTTCTAAATGTTGCAGCGCTTCGCTATGTTCCATGTTTACGAAGTTGTTGGAGGAATTGGGAGTCTGTGAGACAGGAGTGATAGTGGACGAGTTGTTTCCGGTGCTGGCCATTGCAGTGCAGAGGAAGTCGGAGGTACTTCCATCGTTGGATGAAGTATCCGCCTTGTAGTTGCTGTCACCGTGAGTAGGAGTTGACGGAGTGACGGGTGCATTAGAATCGCACGGTTGCGTATTGCTTTCATTCACCGCGCTTTCGCATCCCTGAGTGGATAAGCCACGAACCTATCGAATAATATAAAATTGTCAAATATTCTTTTGCAAAAAAAAAACGCAGAGAATTATATTATTACTATTATAGATGATCGGAGAACTCGTTAATGACAGATCTCTAAAATAATTTTGAAACTAAAATTCTAATACCAAAACGCTGAGGCTAAATAGTTTTTTAAAACAAGAAGTGTTCAAAGTTGACCAATTAAATTCGCACGCTCAATTATCACATTGTAGTGGAGGATATTTTTAGGCGCATGAATTCAATTCTCGAAACTGATATAATTGTCTGCATTGTTATAATGGCTTATCTTTACATTTTTTTTTGGTGTAAATTGTTATAATAATAGCAGAATAAAAGACAAGAGTATTGACTTTGTGAAATATGTATCAAACTGTCAAAAAGTCAACTGTTAGAGTCAAATTTATGCTGTTACAAAATTCACTGCCAGCGCTAAAAATCTATACGTTACACTATAGACTTTCAGCACTGGCAATGAATTTTGAAACACAACCTTAGATGATAGTTTTGATAATTTGCATACATTTCACAAAGTTAATATCAACGCCCAAAAACATTGTCAAGTAAATGCGGATAGACAAGTGAAAGAGTCGTACCTGCAAAACTTCCGCTGCTTGCATCAATGTCGCTAGTTGTTGTTGCTCGACATAAACTTCGCCACGATACATAAACTCAACCAAGGCTTGAAGCTCCCACATTTTCATGTCTCTGAGAAAGATGACAGGATGGGTGCATGGTATTTCCAACAGAAGACGTTCCAAATAATCGCTGCAGGCGGACAACACAACCTTGTGACACTTTATCGAACCACCGTCACAAGCCAAAGTCACATCGACGAACTGCTCCGAGCTGAGTAACTTTGGAAACGCACTGTGCATGTTCGACTGGTGGGAATTCCAAGAGACACAGAACTGTTGGCGATCTCCTCCGGGGTAAGTACCCGGATTGGGCAAGTTATTTCCAGATTCCATGATCGTAGCTCAATGCAAGACAAGTCGCCTGTCAAAGGGAAAAAAAAATCAATATATAATTCAAAATTCAATTTCATTTTGCTGTATCCGCGCGATTCTGTCGCGAGAAAAATCTTTTTTTATCCTGAGCTCACGGTTATAACAGAAAAATCACTCTAGAGAATATATCTCACAAGATAAAACGATGAAAAAATGCTGAGGCTTTTCTCAAAAAGCCTTGAAAAGCCTACGGCATCCGGCAGGCGTCTCTTAATCTTTTACACGGTCGCTAGCGTCCTAATAATTGAACAAAGCGACGCATTCACGAGGCACGCTAATGGAAACCCGCGGAAAGAAAAGTATAAAAAAAAAAATCTGCAACAAAGGCACACCAACACCGCTAGCTTTAGAGACGGGATTCGGAGAAGCGCGCATCCAGTGCGGCGCGCGAGAAGGGCCACTTCCCCGCAGCGGGTTATTCTTGGACACTGTAATTAACGAAACAAATGACGAATCTGACGTTCCGGCGGCCGATTTCCCCAGAGGCCCCCCCGGACCACACAGCCCTGCGGGACCGCGGCGGAGGATCCCACTTTCAGCTGTCGTCGAGAGAAGCGACGCGCCGTCCTCGGCGTAACGGCGGCGGCGGCGTCGGCAGGGCAGCGTGCGCGGAACGCGGGAACGTCATCGGAACAAAGACAAAGAGAGACACGGGGCCGTCGCGGGGGCCCGGCCGCCGGACTCGCTCGCTTCAAAGGGGGGCCTGCTTCGCGACCGCGCGGATCGAGCCGCGCGAACAAAAGGGATTATCGGCGGGACTGGAGCCTAGGTTAACGACAGAGAGACACGGCGGTAGAGTTAAAAAAAATTTTACAATATGGCTGTCTGGCAAAGGTCTGGAGCGGAACAACAATATCCGTGCATACGCGCACACATGCACGCGCGCGCGCGCATAAAGAATGAGATATATACGAGCGCACATACACACCCCTACACGCACATAGAATACAGACACGCATATACGCATACCAGACACATACACACGTTCACACACGCACTCTGCACGCTTCCTCCCCGCCGACACGACGATATTACTCCAATTCCACGCAGGAATCGGCGTTGTAAAAGAAGAAAAAAAAAAAAGAAAGAAAATCGCCCAAGTCAATTCAAACGCGATCGAGCACGCGGCGTGTCGGCGAATCGATCGGCAATCGGGCGAGGACGGGCGCCGCCGGCCGAGAAATCCGGCGTGCAAATTATCGTACTCACTGCCGGACGAGCACACTCTCCCGTGAGCGGCACGCACTCATTCAAGGCGCGCACCAGGCACCTCACTCACTCGACACTCGCTCGCAGCGAATGGACACAACGGGAGGGAAGAGGCGACGCGTCTCCCTCGTTTATTACCCTATATATATATCGCCGTATATGCCTCGGAATATTACACACTCGCTGCCTCGCGATCGCCGTGCAATCACGTGTCGAGCGATGCGTCGGGTTCGTCGAACGGATAAACTTACGGAGCGGAGTAGACGTCGCCGTCGGCGTTCGCGTGCCCGACGGTGTCGGAAGCCGGCTGCGCTTGGCGCTTTATCGTCGCGTCTCCGCGGCGTGAATAAAAACGGGATCGCTCACTCATTCTCTCGCTCGCTCGTTCGTTCTTTCTCTCTCTCTCTTTCTCGCTCACGCTCTTTCTCTCTGCGGGAGAGGCGACACACATCAGCCCCCCACAGGAACGCCTCCGGGGCTCCGCGAAATTTCACCATTCGTCTATCGCGTACGTACACTCGTGCACGCGGTGCGTTCGCCTTTCGCGTTTCTTCTCACGCGGTCTCCTCTCCCACGGGGGAGACGACGCCGCAAGCGTTGTACGAAAAGCGACGCAGAACGCCACACCGCGCCTCGTCCCGTCTCGTCCCCTCGTGCACACTCGCCCGCGCTTTGACTGATTTCAACTTAAAGCCGCACTCACGGTAATCGCCTCCAGGTAGCCACCTCTCTCGTCCCGGTTCCACAGAAATTATTCCGCGGCGAAGGAATAGCTCAAAAAAACATTCAGTCGTCGAGATTTATCCAAGTGAGGAAGACTCGAGACAGGAAGGAGTTCGGGGGTGGGGAAAAGACGACGGGGAAGGGATAGGCAGTCCAAGTGACTGGCGGGAGAGCGAGGGACCGAGGGGGAGACACATCCGCGTTAGTCGCTCCGTCTTTTTCTCTCTCCCTCTTTTTGTATGCGTGAAAGTGCGTATATATAGATAGCGCACACCAACATGACTGGCGTGTGCCTGAGAACCGCTCGCACCGACGCTAGAAATTCCGGGGAAGGAGCGAAAGAGAGAGATAGAAAGAGTAAGTGAGAGAGACGGACGAGCGACCGCGCCGAGAACGGGCGGATAAAGCGGCGAGAATCGAACCGGCGGACTCCGTCGGCCCCGTTGATCGATACTTACTCGGTCCTACTAGCCGGGCTGTACGGCCTCGCGTTACCGATGCCCCGAAGAACCGAAGATACCGATGGGGGTTCTTCCCAGGCGCACTCTGTCACGCCGAAAAAATTGCCAGAATCAAGCCAGCGCGCATCCGTCGCCGCGCAGCGAAACTTGCGCCGATCTTTCGGCCGACGAACCAGGCCGGCAGTTCTCTCTTTCAGACGCGCCTCTCGGCACGCTTTTGTCGGCGACGACGACGCCGGGCGGGCCCGCTGCGATAGGCGACGGATGATCGCACGCGGTAATCTTGCCGCTCCTCACTCGCGATCGCGCGGCTTCGCTGCGCCTGTCGTTTTACGCGCGGGACGCTGCGTCGCGCGGGCGGTCTCATGAAAACTGCCCGAACATGGCGCGCATGGCGCGCACGGCCGGTATTCATGGCCCGATCTAATTCAAGATCCAATCTCAAGTACGATTTGTATATTAAGTACGCTCTGCGGGCGTTCTCATTGGCTAGATGGAACCCCAAGTTCGCGGGCGACCAGATTTAACCCTTTGAGCACCGAATTTTTTCGTCGGAAAGAAAAATTTATTACAAGGAATTTGTAATTTCTTTCATAAAATTCAAAAATTCAAGTTTAGTAGAGTGAAATTTTGTTTAGTAAAAACTTTATTTTGTAAAAACTTGCTTAGTATTAAATTTAGTTTAGTAAAGTTAAAGCCTGGCTCTTTGAAGAGCCACTGTCCTCATAGAATTAAAATGATCTTGAATTGCAAGATCTAATTATGAATACCGACCCGTACAGTATAAAAGATTGCAATTTTGAAGCAATATTGCTATGTAACTACAAAGTTTCGAGCTGAATGAGAGCCTATGTGCGGCGTATGATATGCAAAGTCCTATATTTTCTGTTACTATTTTTTTCTTTTCTTTTACTTCGAGATACGAGAACGTTTATTTTATCGCGTGGAAAAGTGAGGGAGAGAGAAGACACCGGAGAAATACGCGTTAAATGTAACGATATCCACGCGATTATGCTTAGGAAATAATCGGAGGAAGATATGTTCTTTTTCAAGTGCGATAAAAACCCGAGAGAAATCTGCGAAAACGTGATAATAGATTTCTCCGTTCAGTGGTGCGACGGAAATCCGAGGATTTCTCACTATGAGACAAGGTTTTCTAATAAAATCATTTTTCCTGATTGGCTGTCCGCGCCTTATCCATTCTCTACCATGTAATGTTACACCTTATGCACTCAGAATGAAATAGATATGTAATCGGACGTCGGGGAGGAAAGAGAGGAATGGCAAGGTGCAAAAGGTTCAGCTAGGTACAAACCTTTTGTCCGATCCCTTATTTCTCTATAAATGCACCTTTCGGCAGATCTTGGAGTGTCACAGCTAAATTATTGCGCATGCCCGAATCCGGTTGATCAAGCATACAACAATTAAATAATGCCAATAGCCGCTACTCAACAAGCTCGTTTCAATTCATTATTAATTAGATTTTATTAATTCTTATAAATTGCAAGTCCATCTTACAAGAGAAACATAATTAACACGATGATATTGCACCAATACGCGATTGTTAAATAAAAAAAAAAATCTTTTTACACACTGATTGGAGCTGAAAGAATTTGAAATTGTAATTTAAATCGATTTCGCGAGTCTCCTGCATATCTCAGAAATTTTGAAGACTGAAATTTTTGGAACTACTCTGATTTCACTTCAGCACGGCGCATCTGCGAGTAAAACAGATCTCGCCGTGCAAAGCGGTTAGTTTCTCGAGCGTGTCGACAGGTGACGCGCTGGTCGATCTCGCCGCCACGCGCTATGTTGTGATTGTATTGTGGTTTTTCACGTCGATCAGTGGCGTTTGAAATTGCCGGTGATTTCGAGGATAATTTCGAGGATATTCCAAATACAATAGGTCAATTTGGCACGCGATCATGTCGAAGATAACGGGTTACGACACGCACGACGACGGCCCGGGATTCGTAGGCATCAGATTTTGCCAGGAATGCAACAACATGTTGTACCCGAAGGAGGATAAGGAAAACAAAGTGCTCATGTACGCGGTAAGTATCGTGTCACGGCCGGATCTCACCGTTGTAAAGAGAGAAGAGAAAGAAAAAAAAATAAAGAAACGAGGGGAACTTGCACGTGTTGCGAGTGAGGGGAAAATGTAATGTGGGATATCTTCCTGTTTTTCAGTGCAGAAATTGCGACTTCAAGCAACTGGCGGACAGCAATTGCATCTACGTGAATAAGATCATGCACGAAATAGAGTGAGTTGAAAATACGTGGCTCGGAAAATTAATTAATATCCATCCATAAACATCGTTAAAACGTCAGAACGAATGACGCATTAAAATGTGTAACGCGTGCGGAGTAGTGGGACGTATCATTTTGTGCATGAGTATCCTTGTTATACAAAATGATACCTAAGCTCAAGTCGCGAAGCTCAAGTGTTGTAACATTAATTCGGGCCTCGAGTACGCGCTAATTGCTTATATTGTTTTTTTTTTCCAGCGAGCTAACGCACATCGTCGCCGACGTGATATCGGATCCTACGCTGCCAAGAACCGAGGAACATCCATGCCCGAAGTGCAATCACAGAGAAGCTGTATTTTTCCAGGCGCAAACTAGACGGGCTGAGGAGGAAATGAGATTGTATTACGTGTGTACGAATCAGCACTGCTGCCACAGGTGGACGGAGTGAACGTGTGAGTTCCAGTGTACCTTCGTCCTACTCCCTATTTATAATTTAATTGTAATCTTGTGTATTGTATAATAGACATATATATAATATATATATATCCCAGCAAATACATTGTTACATGTAACGTACATGTTAATTGTAATTTCCTACACACCATGTAACTGTTATACATATAACATGTGTGTAACAACAGTCACATTGTTGACTAGGAAATTACAACAAACATGTATATATGTTACATGTAACAATTGTATTTGCTGAGACGTATGTAAGTGTGCTCGATAAGGGATGCATTGTAATATGTAATATGTGTAACATGAATAAAAATCGTAATAAAAGTTAACGAAGAGAGAAATGTTCGTGCACAACGGGTGGTGAATTACCGTAAGGCTCAACGCTCGGCTCGCAATCTCTATTCTCTTGCTGAGCATTTATCCTTCCGGCCGCTGAAGCGCGCGGTTGGCTTTACGGACCGGGGACCGCCCTTGCGAGTCGTGCTCCCTAGCCTCGGCGTTTTTACGGGCTACGTCGTGCAATCGCGACACATCTCCCCGGGACGCGGATCCGCGTTATCGCAGTTTGTTGCGAGGGTGGATTTTGGGTGGCATCACGAGAGACTTTTTTTACGTCGGAAGATCGGAGTACCTACGTCGGATTTATCCTGCCGATCGTTCTGTCATCATGAAAAGGAAGGATGAACGCGTTGCGAATTCACGGCGCAGCCCGTAAACGCCCTGGGACTACTCCCAGTTGTTTATCTGGGCCATGCACAGCCATACTGAATTCAATCGCTATATGCGACCCTGGGCAATACCGCGGGTAGCTCCCAGCGGTCACGTGATCTCTGTATGTACATAGATATAAATACACGATATAGCGCCGCTGAATGCGCCAGTATGCGCATACATGAGAGAAAAATAAATCGAACAAAAGTTAAGATTTAATGTCAATTATCGGACTTTCGCCGAAAAGTGATGACGTAACCTACAGATAATACAGAAATAGTGAAAAAATATATCGAATCGTTACGTTTGCTTATTTGTGCCTAATAAAGCAGTAAATCATGAAGCAATACATAGTGTTATTAATAATTGGAGGGCTAATACTCCAAGGGATTTCCCTTCAAGTACACACCCCACGAATCGGTAAGACTTGATTTTTATTTCCATATGCCACTTATGTCCACTGTCAATCTCTTTTTCTAATTCTTAAAAGGTTTAGATAAAAAAATAAATTATACCGAAATCAAAGTTAATCTGTATTGATAAAAATATGAATAATCTAATCCTTAAATTAAAGACTTTGATTATTTGACTTTTAGCCATTATTGGTGGTGGCATTGGCGGTGCATCCACCTCGCATTTCCTCACTGAACTGTTAAATGGAACCTTGGATATTGACTTGTACGAGGCAAAAACTATCGGCGGACGGTTGGCAACCGTCAAGATTGACAGAGATGAAACTGAGGCTGGCGGTTCAATTATACATCCTAAAAATATGTACATGCAAAAATTCGTTAAACTCTTGGGTAAATACATACAGCAATCTTTCGTTTTTTTTGTTTTTTTTAGTTTGATTATACTAATCGCATAAGTGAGAAATATTATTAACCAGCTTTCACGGATCTTCAGGTTTAGAAAAGAATTCTCCCGGTGATGAGAAGATGGGCATATGGAATGGAGATGAGTTTGTATTCCTACAAAGTGATTCGGCCATTGTATCATGGATGAAGTTATTATATAGATATGGTGTTCAACCATTTACACTTCAACGGTATTAATAAAAAAATGTAATAAAAGAAATTTTAGAAAAGAAAAAAGATAACATATACATTTCCTTTGAGCAGGCATATAACCAACATGATAGAAGATTTTTCGAAGATATATGAGCTACAGGATGTTGGGCAATCTTTTGCAAATGTCACTGCATTGCTATCAGCTATGAATAAGGATTTCCCAAAGTTATTGCAGATGTCATTGAGCGAATATCTTTTGCAAATGGGTTATTCACAGATTCTGATAAATGAATTAGTGCAAGCTGCTATCGTAGTGAATTATGGCCAGGAAGTTGATATCCAAAGTTTTGTTGGCTCTATATCTATAGCGGCAAGTGGTGACTTATGGTCCGTTAAAGGTGGAAATAAAAAGGTAATTATTAATTTAGTAGCTCACAATTACTCACAAAATATGTGTAAGATATAAATTTAAATCTTAGGTGCCAGAGCATCTCATTTACAGAAATAAGAATGTAAATGTAATACCGAGTCGTGTTACAAAGATTCGTAATTTATCAAACACCCAGAATTCGAGCCATTATGAAGTGACTTATATAAATAAAGGTACGATAGGCAAATGTAAAATTTATCTAATAAATAATATAATTAAAATTATATGTTAAAAATTAACATGAGAATTATGCATTCCAGATAGCACAGATCCAATGACATCTACTTATGATATTGTAATTATTGCTACACCACTTACAAAAGATCAAGAATTTCAAATAGAATTTGTCGAGTTTTCGAGCAACTTTGTGTTTCCGGGAGACTATCAGACGACATATGCGACCTTCGTCAAAGCGGATCTTAATCCACAATATTTTGGCTTGCAAGAGACTGTAGATAGTATTCTAAGTTGCAATCCCAACAAAACAATAATTAGTTCGATCGGAAAAGTGAATCCTGTTGATGGTTTAATTCAGAAAAATCCACCAGTTTGGAAGATCTTTAGCAGAAAGCCCATGGAGACAAATCTTGTACACGATATATTTTCTCACGTACGAAATTTGCTATAATTGTTTTAATAAGATAGGAAGATAAGATAAGATAGGAAGCTTTACTTTGATAGATAATTCATAATAATTTTCTTTTTATATCAAGGTCGTTGAGAAAAAAGAAATTGCTTGGAAAGCATATCCCCACTATTTGACAAATGTGAATCTTAATAATTTCAAGTTGCATGATGCGTTGTATCATGTCAATGCAATTGAGTGGGCCGCAAGCGCAATGGAAATGAGTGCCGTAGCTGGTAGAAACGTCGCTATCTTGGCCTATAATGACTTTCTTCAGAAATCACCTAACTTCTTGTTGCATAAAGTGACTACTCCTAAAGACTCGACTATAAAACATATGATTTATGAACTTTAGTGATATTATTGAATGCTAATACACGGCACCGTTAATCGGGTTTTATAACGTCGGTAGTTGTCAGGCAGACCAATCGTAAACATTCATCAGAAGAATGGTATAGCTGTGATTGGCCGGCCTAAGAACTACTGATGTTATAAAACCCGATTAATACTGCCATGTTAATCAGTACTCATTGTCATTAATATTATTCATGAGTTGTATACTGAAATTATTTTCAGAAATGATACTATTTTTGTAATTCATTTTTGTAAAATATAAAAAGTTGTGAAATAAAGTCATGAGATAAAATATGTACATTACTTAGTTCAATAATTTGATGAAAACCATTACATATTAGTATAATAAAATATTTGCAGCATCACTGTATGCGACTTATTTATTAACACTTCTGTCTAGCGAGTTTTGTATGTTTCACTATATATTTCACAGTAGAAAATTTTAGTTTATCATATATGAATATCATGATAAGCTAATGTATAACTAAATATAAGATAATCATCATGAATAATGTATTGAATAGTGCACTTTCAGTTTAAATTGTTATCTAGTTATTCGTGTCATTCCAATTTTATGCTGATTTTATTTTTTACAAAATTTTATGTTGGATTTATTTTTTATATTTACTTTTAAAAGCGTTGCAGAAAGTGCAGGAAGTGCGGACAGTATCGAAAAAGCCGGTATTTGGTAACATATATGTGTAGATAAGCAGTGTGTGCAAGTAGATATTGCAGGACAATAGTATTGGTTGATAATGCCTCTCGACAGGGGTGGATATTCATGAGAAAAACGAAGAAAACAAAAAAAAAATAAGGGAAACAATTGTCATGCCAGAACGAGGACAACGGCGAGCGCCGGTCGATTGCGACCGGTCCGGCCGATCGCCGACGTTGAAAAACTGCGGCGCGGCCTGATCGGCGTGACTGTCATCTAACCTAACCCGCGTGAGCGTCAAGGGCGGAAAAAGTTTCTCCGGACAGCGTGAAAAATGTGATTTCTCACGTCTCGTAATACCGCGAGTCTCGCGTTTACGCGAGGGCCGGAGAGGCAGGGAGCGGACGAGAGATGGAGAACTATTCCGTACGCATTAATTATCCGCCAACCACCCGTGGAGAAGCCGACGAACCGCTCGTATCTCACGATGCCCAGCCGAAGCAGCACGCGGATCACGTTAAGAAGAGAGAGGACGTGATCGTCCTAACGAGCGACACGAAAGGCGGTCTGTCCAATGCCCGAGCTATTCTTTTTCTTACCTTGTGGTACGTCTTCAGCGGATGCACTCTGTTTCTAAACAAATACATACTGTCTTACATGGAGGGAGATCCTACTATCCTGGGTAAATAAACAACTGTCCTGCAGCCTTGAGGGCGAAATGATCTTTCATAGTACATAGCTGTCTCTGAAAACGCAAATGTCAAAGACACAAAATAATTGCTAACACTTGACATGGTGTCTCCAGTTTGATATATTAATATTAAAACCATTTATGTCAAACGTCTGAGATGTCAGCTGTTAACATTTGTTTCCTTTCCTTTAGCATTTCTTTTATATTATATTAAATACTTTTTTATGTAAATACCTGTCTTGAATCATAGGTGCTTGCCAAATGTTGATGACCGCAATATGTGGATTGATACAAATGTACTTTCCCTGCGGTATGTACAAAGCCAGTCCAAGATTGATGAGACCGCCAGGATTTTACAAGCACATGACACTGGTAGGCTGCACAAGGTTCGCCACGGTAGTCTTAGGTCTAGTATCGTTAAATTATGTAGCTGTAAGTTTCACAGAAACCATAAAGAGTAGCGCACCTCTTTTCACCGTCCTCATCAGCAGGTATTTATTAGGCAAGTACTTAAGTATCTTTGTATCTAGTACAATTTATAATTAAAAATTCAACTAATTAATTGAACGATTAAAATTGCTCATAACCAACTGATTGTACTTTTAGGGGAACATACCGGATTATATGTAAATCTATCTTTAATACCTGTAATGATTGGATTAGCACTGTGTTCCATCACTGAAATTAGTTTCGATCTTAGAGGGTTCATCGCTGCTATGGCCACAAATGTAACTGAATGCTTGCAGAACGTTTACTCAAAAATGTTGATCAGCGGTGATAATTTCAAATATACGTAAGTAATATCATAAGATTGTAGACTGTAAAAGGGAAAAAAATATCCTGCTAATTTTTTTTCAGACCAGCCGAATTACAGTTTTATACCAGTCTAGCGTCAATTGTGGTACAAATACCGGTATCGATATTATTGGTCGATTTACCTACCCTGGAGCATTCCATGAGTTTTAAATTATTCGCGGCATTCCTTCTCAACGGAGTATTCTTCCACTTTCAAAGTATTACTGCTTATGTACTTATGGACTATATCAGTCCTGTGAGTCACAGGTAATTATCTTTCGTGCGTGTAATTGTATTGCATTTCTCGCTTGATTCTAAAGCGCGATGTAACAATATATTGTAGTGTCGCTAACACCGCAAAGAGAGCTTTCCTAATATGGCTCTCCGTGCTACTATTTAATAATCCTGTGACGGGATTATCGGCGCTCGGCACTTCTTCCGTCATCGTGGGAGTGTTTATGTACAATCGGGCACAGGAACTTGATAGGATAAATAGAACAAAGATGCGTTATTCATCGAAGATCAATTTACAATAGAACAATTTTTCAGTCTACAAAGGTTCGTGTGTATGGGAGGGAAAACATGTGTCACTGCACCAAACATATTGCATTGGTAGTACAAACAATATCCAGTTTTTATACAGTATTCTATTCATTGGAAGGCAAGTACGTATTTGTAGAATTAAGACGAAGTACAATCAATGGAAAGCATGTTTTGTTGAATTTAGTGATTGCCGAAATTTTTGTGATTTTTAATAAACAATTAGTTTTTCTCGTTCGCGATTTGTAATATACAATATTAGTTAAATGTTACTATGAAATGTAATTTATTGTTTCTGAACTTCTGAGAATACATTTCTGTTTGCACTCAGAAATACTTAACGGGTATAATAAACCAAAAGAAAGTGGAATGAGTGATCACATGTGTCAAAAAGCATTTGATTATTACTGTATTATACAAGTGTTCCTAATGTAAATGTGAGAACTGTGGAATGTATAAAAGAGTTTTATAAAAATAAAATTTCTTTATATACCTGCAGACAATGTTCTACGGAGATCTGTGACAATTGTAAAAAAATCCGATATTTATATAATTTGTACAAATTAAAATATTTGTTATTTCAGTTGTTATCATGTTATTTTCGTCGGTCGTTATTTTCACTGTCGTCGAATTATATTTATTTATTCATTGACAAGCATCCAATGCTTGTTTGATATCTGTTATGAGGTCTTGTTCTGTTTCAAGGCCAACAGATAGTCGAATCAATTTATCAGTTATACCCAATTTCGCTCGCATATCTTCTGGCACGGATGCATGCGTCATTATGGATCTAAATGAGGAAAATACGTTAAAAATATATTTTTAAATATATACATATTATAAATATTAAATATTATAAATTTTAAATATATACATATTATAATTAAAAATACTATAAATATTTTTAAATATATTTTTAAATACATATTTCGAATACTTACGGCAATTCGGCTAGCGATTCATAACCGCCTAAGGATTCAGCTAAGATGAACACTTTCAATGCTTTCAAAAAACGAGCAGAATCCCCTTTCAGATAGAAAGAGACCATACCGCTATGCCCAGATGTTTGTCTAAGCGCGAGTTCATGTTGTTTATGTGACGGGAGATCTGTGACGTAACAACATATATTTTATCTTGTGAATTTTTTATCATTGCATTGATTATTGGATACTAATCATAGATAACTAAAGTATGCAGTAGATAATAAAAGAATTCTATTTTAAGAACCTGTGCTGCAAGAGGATAAGAAATTGTACAAATACATACATGGATGAAACACTTGCTCAACGTAAGGATGAGATTCGAGAAACTTGGCCACTGCCAAACAGTTCTTCATGTGTTGCTGCATCCTGAGTTCGAGCGTTTTTAAGGAGCGATTGACCATGGCGCAATCAAATGGTGACGGAACAATTCCCATAGCTAGAACCGAAAGAAAATATTATACAAAATCTTTAAATGCATAACTCTGCTGAGTTCTCTGCTGAGATTATGCAGTATTTATTTACCATTTTGTATGAACCGCAATCTTTCCGCAAGATCGTCCCGGCGCGTGATTGCAGCACCCATTATAACATCGGAGTGTCCATTAATATATTTCGTTAATGAATATATGGCTATATCTGCACCAAGCTCAAGAGGCTTCTGTTTTAAATAGATAATATGGAAAATTAGTTGCACTTTCATATTTAATATGTACAGTTTAATATAATTTTCCTAAAAATTATGTCGAACTTACTTGAAAATAGCTCGTAAGAAAAGTGTTGTCGACTACTAATATAATGTCTGGACGAGATTTCAAGCAGTCAGCGACAGCTTTAATATCAATTAGTTTCATCAAAGGATTTGTTGGCGTTTCTAGCCATACCATCTACAACAGAACAAATTACAATGCAACAAATAATTTGATATGGTATACTAAAGAATATATAATATGCATTTAAAATATTAAATTCTAAAGTAATTTCAAATAATATAATCATTTTTATTTGTTAATCTAACCTTTGTATTTGGTTGTATAGCATCTATAACATTTTGTATATTAGTCATATCAACGAAGGTAAATTCTTTGCCTTGTTTGCTCATACACTTCTGAACGAAACGATTGGTCCCGCCATAGAGATCATCTCCGATAATAAGATGATTTCCTGTCTCCATTAAAGCTGTGATAGCAGTCGTAGCACCTAATCCGGAAGAGAAGCAAATACCGTGTTTGCCGTTTTCTAGAGCAGCCAGGCATGTTTCCAATACGTTGCGTGTAGGATTGCCGCTTCTGCCATACTCATATCCCTAAATAAAACAAGTAAAATTAAAACATTATGCAAATGTTTACTTTCGAACTTTCAAGTACTCTTTAATTATATCCGAAAGAATGAAGTTTTCACGTTCTTTGTAAAAAATTCTGTATAAGCGATTTGATAAGCAAATAAATCATAACTTATTATTTGACATTTGAACTTTATGTATAAACTTATATCGACTTCAGATAAAGATATGGAAAAAGATTAAAATTTTCCCAAATTATGCTAAAAATACTTATGTTTCAATATAAATATATACTTTGATAAAATAATACATTTGACTTGTATTTGCCTATTAAATCGCTATTTATTTTTAACTAGTAAATCACCAAGTCATTTCTTTTCCTTTCTTTATTTAACTTTTCGAGAAGGCAATGTAAATTAATTTTTAAAAAAGAAAATTTTATTTCTGCAATTTATATATAACTTTAATTTTATTGTTAACTAAAGAAATGTAATGCATCAACTGCTATAATTGACATTAATTGGTTGAGTAAGAGGGGAAGCAATTGCTAAGAACTACAAATTGATTTTCATTAGTTATTTATAGGCATAATATTTACTCTGTGCTGTCCTGGACCATCCTGTTGGAAAGTAGTGGACATCACCAAAGGTGGTACAACCGCGTAATGGTTCCATTGCTCCGGATCTTGCCCTGCATGGATGGCAGTTGTCGCAAAACCTTTCTTTGTTGAAGTCATTGTCTGCCCAATAAATATTTTTATCAAACATTAGTATCGTATGTTAATTAAAAATATAAACTATTAATATAAAATATTAATTTATTATAATTAA
>JAJVSH010000003.1:899461-915196 GCA_021460005.1 Tetramorium alpestre | reverse complement strand
TTATATGATTATATATAACATAATATATTAATAGAATTAAAATATAATTCTAACAATCTGTTTCTTCCATTTATTTCGTCGCAAACAAGAAATTGAATGTATAAACATATGTTGTACACGATAATAATACACGATTATAACTTGTTTATTGCAATTTATATGCAATTTATGAGATAGCGCATTTAAGTGATATAAAAAGTTGCAATCAATTTCCGCTAATCAGACAATTAAAGTTGAGCGATTCAAACTCAAATTAAGATAATTTTAATTACAAAAAAATTGAAAAAAGTATTCTTTTTAAATATAGATGCAAGCATTCCACATTCGAGATAAGATCTCCTTAACTGCACTTTAAACGTTCGTACCGCTCGAACTCAACCCGACTGGTGCATGATAGTATAGCTGATCAAAGAGGCTATTTTCTTGGCAGCGAACTTACGATGACGAAACAGGCTTACTTACCAAATAACAGATTAACAAGCTTCTTTCTCGGATCGTCGATGCAATTCGACTAAGTTAATCTTGACACAGACGTCAACTGGAATAATCCGGCCACACCGAAGACGAGCTCTTTTATATGTTTCGCACAGTGGCCAAAACAACCACGTGTCCAAAAAAAGAACAGAAGAAAAATGTGCAATACACTCATGCACACTCGTGGAACGTCTCTGCTAACAAACTCGATACACACTTATGTAATAACATTCGATATATCGCGATATATGTCGATGTAAAATATCGATTTAAAAAATTTGAAGCGGGAAATTGATGTGTAAGTTATTCTAAAATATACATATTTGTTAATATTAAAAGATTTCTCGAAAATTTAAAAAAGATACAATAAAATGTTTATAAATGATAAACTATAAATATATATACATATGTGTGTGTGATTCGGAAATAATACTTTCATAATGTCTCATTATCATTACAAGAAATCAATNAAAATTTAAATAAATAAAAATCAAGAATAAAATAAATAAAATTTGCAAAAGAGATCCAATTTAAATATCGACAAAATACACAAAAAAATAATGAAAAGATTAACTAATATAAATTTTCAGGAATTTTTAAAAATTTGATAGAAAAGAAATACTAATAAAATTAGCACAACACAAAACGAGCGAAAAAATAAAACGCTCTTTCACAATGAAAATGTTGGCGTAAAATTAAACATTTTTATTCTCAGCTAGATCTTGAGATAAATATTAATTATCTCTAATCTTCCGTTACCATCTCGCCTACTCACTATATACGCTTGCTTCAACTATTTCTTACTTTTCGTTGTAGTAGTCACGAGGGCGTCAGCGGATGCCGTTAAACGTTCCTACGATCGTATGAAGTTCACTTGATGGATCACTGGTGCGCGACATAGTTCGCCCAGCAAATTTCGTACGAGCTACAATCGTACGAAGTTCGTTTGACGAATCTTTGATCCAATCCGCTACATAATTCCTCAGAAACGTACAATTCTTTAATATCGCGATTAATTTTGTAGATTATATGCACGTACCTGGCAGTGACCGAATCTTTATTGAACTACCGATGCACCGAGGTGAAAAAGTGACGAATTGTCGGGATGATCTGGACTTCTAACCCACTCAGGAGACTGCGACTCCACAAGATCCCGTTATTGGCGCACACTGGTGACCGCGCTCAACGTTTTATATGTCACGTTGATCGGACGACGCTTTCCGAGCTGGTCGCGATTACTTTTCACGTCTTCGAGATCCTCTTCGGTAATATTTCTCACGAAAGGTATCAGACGCTCGCGTACCTGCTAGTTCTGCTGTGTCTCCGGTGTCCCATTGATGAATGTCGCAGGCAGTTTGATAATCGCAAGCAGTTCAAAATTTCGAGAATCGCAGGCACATCGAAGCGACTAGCCAATCAGCATGCAGCCGTGCTCCTGTTGCCACTCGTCATCGCATGTCGCTCCATCACCCGCCGCGGACGCGTACTTTTCGCGTCGAGGTCCACAGCAGCGAGAGTTTAGCGCTGGGAAAGTCATTCGGGTTGATTCGGGTTAGCTTCCCGATCTGTCATCCTTTTCATCCCTCCATCCTCCAAATACAATTTTGACTGCGGAAAAACGTTATTCTAATACGATAAATACAGAGAAATATAAATTCCAAGTTAAATGATAAAGGTAAATAAATCCTCCGTTACTGCACCCTTGCGGAAATGCAAATAATAAGTCGTCTGCTTGTCAGCTTTGAGGACGTCGCTGTCACTTCCGTGTGTTTGGCAGTTCGTCTCGGTCCGGATGTGATCATTAACGGAGTATCGGTGGCGTGGCTGAACGAGGATACGGAATTCCTCGGGCCGGAACGTATTTACTTCCTTGAGAAGGTAGAAATTAAGAGAGAGGATTGGCACTCGAGGCATCTCCGGAGATGACAGAGAACATAGAAATCACTACGTTGCTGGTGCTGCTTGTCACAAGGCTGACACTCGGGGACACAGTTGACAGCATATTAAATCGCAGGGACCCATGCAGCAGTCTCTGCGCAAACACACCTATCGGTTTTCCAAATGTACGTGCGTCAGCTCTGTGTAATCCTGAGACATTTATTCTCATGTTTATTGTATGTGTATATATATATATACATTTTTATATTCTACATTTGTTTGTACGATCAATCGTTTTGCTTTAGAGCATGTACGTAAAGTCCTGCTGTCAACGAGGCTGCAGGTTCTTCAATCTAGTCGACTTGCGTTACGGGTGGGAGCAAAACAGTTTGAATGGCACTAGGAGCGCCTGCGAGGCTTGTATGATAATTGTTTTATTTGGCTTTGATGTTCAAAGATATTTATTACAATATTTGTAAATTAGCAATTACAATATTTTATTATGTTTATATGTATATTCATATATTCAGAAGAACTTTTATTCTTTCTCTGTTGCTTTTGTATTATTTCTCATTGAGCTTGTAAACCAAGGTCTTCTGTAATATAAAACTCTTTTTATATTATTTGTGACAGCGTGTACCGAGGCTTACACGAATCTGCATGATCGTTACGTCTGCAACACTGGCTGTAATTTCATGGCCAAGCAACGAATTTCAGACTTGTTATCTCTATTCACTGTTGCCATATGTATGGAGGAAAATATAGATGTTTCATCAATGTCGCCCGACATGCCAGAGAATGACATATTAACCGATCCTGGATTACGCAAAGAGCTATTTCCTAGATGGTGGGATTCTGACGGATTCAAATTGCCACAGACCCACGTTAAAACCATACCAATGGACGCCAGGGTAAGCGTGACATTTTCCACAATTAATATTAATGCTGACCGACGACGTAATATGTTTCTAATAGAAATGTGAAATGCATAATTGATAAAATCATAGACCGTGGATTACACTCTGTCCTCTGACTATTCGGGAGAAACTAGACAACCGACATCTACGTCGAAGTCCGAATCGTCTCAACGTGAAATGGAACAGGCCAACACTATCTCCATTCTGTCTTTTGTGTTCGCGCGGCTTTATGTGATTTACGTCCCCATGATAATGTACATAACATCGTTATATCTCGCGTCAAAGAAAGAAAAAATATTCTTGGATAGAATAGACATGCCTTTGGAAAAAGACGATTCTTCGTCCAATCTTGAGTTGTTCATACCGGACGAAGCGGTGATGTACAAAGTACCGCCACCTAAATATCACGAATCGCACAACCATGCCATTTAAATTACAATGTTTCGATGACGATATAATGTGATTGTATCGCCAAAGCATAATATAATAGTGCAATGATACAAATATTAATTACTGTGAATATCTCAATCGCGCTTTAAAAGTTTAGATTGCATTTACAATAAGTGCCATAAGAAACTAAATTATTCTTTTTTTATAAAATAATTGACGAAATATTTACACATGCATATTTAGCATGAAACCTAAAATAAAGTAATAATTATGAAATGGTAGACAAAAACAAATTTATTTGGTAAAATGTCCAAATCGAGTTGCGCTCTGTAAAATATCGAGCTTTTCGAAGACTTTTACGTTGATAATTATATTACAGATTGATCTGTTAGTTTTTGAAGTGTGTATATAGATATATATCAAAGAGGATTCAAGCTTTTAATATCAAAAATTGCAAAGTCTTTTTCGAATGCAATTACATAATTTGTATATGGATATATTTAAGCCGATATTTATCATACAACGAACAAATTTAAATTCGCAGAAGAAATAGACGTAAAACTTTTTCATCGACATATAAGTACATAATCAAAATGTCATTTGATTTGATCACACTTATTGTTTTGTGATAAGCCATCTTCTATTCCCGATAATAGTGCAATATAAAAAATCATGGAGAAGGCTTTGTGCACGTGATATATTCAAATCTATTTGTAAGAGAATATTGTAAGATATATATAAATATTTTGTATTATATAAAAATTTAGTCTCTTTCTTTATAAAAGAAAAAGAGGACTGAAATTTGTCCATACGAAATTATTTCGTACTTTCGTGTTTTTGCTAGATCAGAATTGCATTTCTTTGACATGGCATATTGTCTTTTGCCATTTGGTACTCATTACTTAGTATTGGTGCGAAATATTAATATTGTATTCTCATAAACAAAATATATATATATGAGAATTACGATTATCTTTGCGGATTATGTGATATATACAAGTATATAATTACACACACACATTGTGGTATATACAAGCATTCTGCACGAATCTTTTAAAGATTTTTACAAAATCTTATTTGTATCATATGTTAGAATTTGTTCATAGCGTATATATTCTAAGGTAATGTATTTTTACATGTGTAACACATTCTCAATTTTAATAGCGAGCGATATGCGATTAAAGTCTTATTATTCTTTCTCTATTATTATTAGTCAAAGAGTTAGTGAACGAGACAATGAGATGTTACGATACTAACGCGCATTACATTTGTATATTATTTGTAATGTTTGTTAGAAAACTCTTCCATCGTATTACTATTTATTTTTGCAGAGCTTTCTTGTTACGCTTTTCATTCATACGTGAAAGAATAACGATGTAACCAAGTTTTTATTTTTCTTTATAGCACATAATGTAAGAAATCTTTATGCAGTGATTGATTTTAGTAGTATCGTGACGCAATTTTCAAAGTTTCAAACTAAATTTACAACGTACTCTAGGAATATATGTATAAAAGTAAATGTTCAAGTTCCTGTTTATAAGACTTATACTCCTTGAATTAAATCTCATTGTTACCGATATACAAATATAAAGTTAGATTATGCGAGTGTTCTCCTTCAATGATATTTGTTGAAAGTAACTAGAATAATTCTTGCATGTCCATGCATATTTCGGGAGGTCCGCAGTTAGATATTAGCCTTTAGAGGATGTTATTATAACAAATTTATAAATATCAAAATATTTATTGCATAATAGAAAAGTACATGTAAAACCAAAGTATCGTGTTCCTTAACTAGTAGCATCTTATATAACTACATTCTACAAATAAATGTATTATTCCTATATGTAAAATTTGTGAAAATAAAATACAAGTTTACGTGACGCAAAATCGTGTAAAATCAGTCGATAATTTCTCTTTTTCCGTTTCACACATCCAATGGTTTTTTTTTTTATCAGAACAAACAACGTGTAGAATTTTCGATACAGACTTAAATGTAACGTTAACAAGTAACAGTTTGGAGATAGAAAATATCTGCTCCTTTTTATAAAATACCACTAAATACTTTTATGAAAAAGGCAGAATGTATGTACATTAAGTGTAGGTAATCATGCGTTACATACATCTACGGAACGGTACCGGTTTGGCTTGCGACAATCGTTCGCGGGAGATCTTAGCAATATGTCTCATCTGTACAATGCGGAGCGTACTTTAAAGCCGAGTTATTCTTAATCTATAAAAAGGCTTAATTTGTACAAATAACATGCACGATGTCGCGAAGATTGAATTTATGCAATATATCATCTATATTATTGCCAATAGAGTTTGAGATCGTCTCCGCGTTTTTTTTCTCAGAATGTACCGATATATTTCTCAACGCGGAATTCAACAATAAATAAAGCCCGTCCTGAACATTCGGTAATCTCATTACTAAGGAGCACATATCCGATATCTTTATTACTCGTAAGAGATCTCTAGCAATATACGTCATATTTACAACGTGGAGACTGTCTACAAACTAATGCTGCAATTCTAAACAAAATCGTAAAACTCGTAACCTGTTTTCGTAAGATTCATAAGAACTTGAGTAAATTTTCAATTCTATGCGTACTGTATGTCATACTCTATGCTCAGCTTTTTACGATCGCTTCACGATTTTACGATTGATTCATAGATTTGCTTTAAATTGCAGCATAAAATTATATCGCAATCGTAATCTGAAAGATTTAATTTTGTCAAGCATTAAATCTTACAAATTAAAATATGATATAATAGAGATCAATTTCATATAAAATTCATATTATTGCCAATATAACTCAGGATCGTCTCTGCGAAATTGAAGCTTCAAAACGTGTCGGTATATCTTCAAGGCAGGACCGAGCAGCAAATTAAGTCCGCACAGAACGTCTTTTCGACTCATCATTAGAAGCGCGTGGCCGTCTATTTCCTAGAATAGAAATTGAACGATTCTTAGTGATAAAGAGCAACAAGTGCAAGCAAATCAAAATAATTATTGCTGCGAATAGTTATCCATCTAGCAGATTAATTAAATTCTCTTACCTGCTGCCGGAAGACTTCGGCTTCCTTGGGAAATAATCTAGCAAAGTATTGATACACTTGCTCGAAAGTCCAATTCCTCGCGTCAGGAATATTCAAGTCGATGGGTCCTTTAGGACCATCGTCTTCCACCTGATCGGAGGAACCTCTCGTGGGAGAAACCTGTGGACTCAGAACCGGTGGTAAAATAGTTGTACTGGACGGGCTATCCGGCCTGCTTGTTCCGTTGATTGAGTGAGTGTTTTGACTGTCATTCGTCTTGCACTGCTGTTTCTGCGTGCAGTCATTGCAATACCATTTGGAGTTCGATTTTATCGTGACACGAGACGTATGGCAGGCATAATGATAGGCGTCATCGCAGCTGTAACAAGTTACTAACAAACCCTAGGTTGAAAAAAAGAACGAAAATTAATTAGTGTGATAAAAAGAACGTGAAATGGAATAAAATGGAATAAAATGAAGTGGAAAGGTATGATAAACTTACAGCATCAGAAGTTTCGCAGCATACTGTGCAAGTTTTACAGCGCTCACATTGCCAATTGCTATTGGCTTTCTGTAGTAATTCCTCCGGACTACTATAAATACAACTCGGATGTGCTGCAAATGTACGTGATATATATGTAACACAGTTATAAGAAATTTAAGAAAAAATAAATAAATTTTTTAAAATTATATTTAATTATATTATAAAAATTACCTCTCACTGTGCAGTCTCTACAAGCCACGAGAGCCTCTTGTTTCTCCTTGGAACAGAGGCTGCATTGTCTGCACGGTCCATCCTTGACAGGTGCCTTAGCAACTGAATCCTGAGAGTCTTGCAGCATTGAATTTTTATGATTACCTGGTCTACCTCGTTTGCGCTTTACTAGATTGTTATCAGAAGGATCAAATACTTTTCTGGCTCTCTGAAATATAAGAACAAACATGTGAGATAATTCATAAATCTTTGGACGCTTCAAATGGGTATTGTCAAAGAAAAAAAATTTGTTTCAAAGAAACTATATCAATAATTTATATTTTTTTCAGTATTGAAAATAGTATGTGTGTGCATAAATCAATTCTTCTTGGTAATCTTTAAAGTTATTCATCATTTCATCTAAAGTTATTTAGAAGCAAACGCTTTAAGAGACAATGTCCTATTTTGTATTTTGTGTAAAAAAAATATATATATTAAAGTGAATCTATATTCTTTGTCAAAGTCATACTCAAAACATACTCCATCAAAAACATACTTCAAAATATTTAGTGTTCAGTAAACATTCTATTCAACACTACCTTCCTCCTGGCGCTACGGAATCCACCAGTGTTTACATTGGACGGAGTCGGGGATGTGTTCGTCGATGAGCTCCTACCGGCGTCCTCATCCTCGCGATCCTCACTGGACCGTTGACCGGTTTCCTCGCGCTTTTCTCGTTCGTCCTTGCCGCTGTGTTGATAATCCTCAAACTTAATCTCGATGTCCATACGATCGTCCGTCCTCGCAAACAGCCGCTGTTTCCGCTCGGCCTTGGCAGATCTTTTAAGGTTAGACGTAGTCTTCTGGACATCGTTGCTCTTTGGTTCCTGATTGGCGATCGCGTTCTCTGTGGAAGTCGATGTCGGCGCCGCTGCCACCGGGAGTTCACGCTGGCCGCCGACGTCGACGCCGCCGCCGTTGCATGTCACCCCGACGGTCCGCGGCGACGCGTTGCCGCCGTGCTCGGTGTCGTTCTTGTCGGCGTTGCCCTCGTAGCATTCCTTCTTTTTCCTGCAATCCTGCTGCTGATCCAGCTTCGGACTGTCGTTGGCCTGTCGCGAGGACGATCGCGACGTGTTGGACGTAGTGTCGGTAAGGTTATCCGTCTCGTTGAACTCGTAGAGCTCAGCGGCGGTGGACGTGGATGTTGCCGGCGCCGCTACCGTCGTCTTGGTCGCCTTGGTCGTAAATCCGTTGGTGCCGTTGGTAGTAGCCTCCTTACCGACACGCCGCTGCGTCGCGTTGCCGTTCTCCAGGGCGCAGGCGGCCGCCGCGGAGGACGACGGCTGCGTGTCGCCGCCGCGTCGTGACGGTGTCGCGTCCGTCGTCATGTCGGACATCGCCACCAGCGAGTAATTGCCGTTGGACAGGCGCGCGAGATTGCCGCTGGCGACCTCGCGGCCGAGAAACTCCTCGACCACGCGGCGGGACGTCGGGCTCGAGACGCCGTCGAGGAGCTGCTCGATGAGCCGGCAAGCGGGGACGCCCTGGTCAAGGTAATCGGGCTCCTCGACTACGAGCTCGGCGACCGCGCTCGACACCATGCTCGAGTTGAGTTTCTCCTTGAGGAAGCCCTCCGGTCGATTCTTGAAGAGTTGCAGTCGCGTCCACTTTTTGGCGTTCCGATAACTGGTGTTGCCCTTGTAATCGACCTGGATCACCTTCTCCACCTCGATCAGCCGATGCAGATCGGCGATCGTGTCGCGCGCGTCCACCGCATAGTTGCGGAGCAGATAGTTGCAAATGCGATCGGCATCGGGGCGCGCTTTGCGCCGACGAAGCTGATCGATCGCCTCGAGTATGTGTTCCTCGTGCGTGATCCGCGGCGCCGCCTGCACCGGGTGCTGCTGCATCTTCGTCATTCGTTATCGATATACGGGGCGCGACTCTGCGTCTCGCTCTCGCACCCTCTCACCCTCTCTGTCTTTGGCCGGCCGCTGCCGCTCCTCGCTCTCTCTCCCTCTCTCTCTCACCGCTGCCGGGGATGACGACGCACCACCACCGAGTCGCTCGCGATCCGCTCTCCGGATCTGACAACCGATCTCACTGTAGAAGCCGCTCCGGGACCGTACCTTTGGAAACGAAATGTACACTTATAATTTTTGGAAACTGCGCGCGCGACGCGCGACCACGATCCACGCGCGCCGGACGTTTCCGCGCGATCCTCTCATTTCGGCGTGTCTCGCGTGTGTGCGTGCGCCGGTCCGCCGCTGCCGCTGCCGCCACCGCGCGCTCGCTGTCTGTCCGTTCGTCTGTCTGTGGATCCGTGCACCGCACCAAACCGTACCGTACCGTATCGTATCGTGCCGCACCGCACCGCACCGCTCTGCTCCGCGCCACGTCGCGTCGCGTCCGTGCCTTACCGTTGTGCCGCTACGCGACCAAATTTAAATTCTGCGTCACGAGACCCGGACGTGGTCCCGAGGACTCTTCTACTTCCGACGTCCGCCGCTCGACGACAGCCTCTTGCACGAGTTTCGATCGCGCCGATCGCTTCCTCCCGCGTCACGTCGCGGGAACCGCGCGGATCCACTCTCGCCCTTTTTCTCCGTATCTCTCTTTTTCTCTCCCTCGCCGTGTCGGGCGCGCTCTATCGAGCTCTCGCTCTCCGGCGCGCGCGCTATCACCGCCGCCGCGTGCCCGCACGATAAATCCGATCTTCGTGTCGCAGACGACGAACCGACGTGACGTGACACGACACGACACGAAGCGATGCGCGCTTGTCCGAGAGCAAGCCGGGCGCGGCGGAAGGATTACGGGGAAACGCGGATGATCGAGGGAGGCGGCAGTCGATCGCGCGGATAATGGCACCGTACTGTGAAACGCGCCAAATGTCCCACACGCCGAAGCGACCCCTTCGATTGGATCGCGCGCTGCTCCGCGATCGTCGCGCGCGTGCCGATCGTCCGGTATCTCCTTATCGTCTCCATCACAGAATTTGCTTCCGAGAAAAGTTTTTGAATCGGAGTCCTCGCGCGCGCTCCCATCGCTTCTCCGAATCGCCCTGTCGAGCGCGCGATGCTCCGCGGACGCCGCGGTGAAAAAAGAAAGGAAAAAAAAAGAAGGCAAGAGCGCGAGGACACGCGCGCGCGTGATAATCTCTCGCCGGCGCGGCGCGGAGCGGCGCGCCGCGGATCGAACATCGAACTGCGGAGAGCGCGATGCGCGTTTCACACCCTCCGCGCGCGCGGCCGCTCGCTCGCTCTCGGAGATGCCGGGAAAAACCATGTCCGAGATATCTCGCCGGCCCGTTGCCCCGCCGGTCGAAAGAGCCCCAGTAGCGACAAACTCCCGGTACGCCGTGTCGATCCCGCGCCAAGCGCGCAGTCCGGTCCGCCGAGGAGGATCGGACCGGATCGGCCGAACTCTCGCGTGCGTAAACAATGGCCAGACGGGTCCGGTCGACCCGGTCGCCCTTGTCGGGAGGACGCGGGGGGTGATTCGCGCGCACCTGTGATCGTCGATCGGGAGCGCGAGCGCCGGGAATGGTGTCCTCTCTCTCTCTCTTTTTCTTTCTCGCTCCGCGAGATGACACACGCGCGCGCGAAAGAGAGAGAGCCCGGGGACACTTTTTTTTTCGCACGCGCGCCGGGGGAAGTACGCGCCTGTACTTACCTGCGTGCCGAAAAGCGTGTAATAAGTGCGCACCACCGTGCCTGGGGGACCGCGCGCCTCCGCCGCGTCAACGCTCTCGCGGGACGTAACCGGCCACGTGAACGCGACGATGGATTCTCACCTGCGATTCTCCGCGCGTAACGGCCGACGGGTGCCAGGAAGGTTGGCGCGGCGCGGTAGGAAAACGGTGGTACGGGATGTGTGCTACGCGCGCGAGCGAAAAATGGCCACCCTAACCTCCACTGTACCTCGCACGGCCGCGGCGACTGTGCGAATGCCAGCGTGAATACGTCGGCAGCCGCCGCGGCGGCTGCGGCAGCGGCGGCGGCGCGTCGCCACGGACGGTGTCGCTCTGGGTGTGCGCGTGTGTGCGTGCGCGCACCTACGTGCATTCGGCATGCGCGCCCGCGCGCGAGATCGCCGCTCTCTACGTGTATGCCCGGTGCGTGCCGGCGCGGTTCTCTCTCAGTTGTTCTCTCGCGGCCACCTTCGTTCGTGACTTGCCCCTCGCCAACGTCGCGTCGGTACCGCTCGACTATTGATAGCGCTATTGATAGTCGTATCGACAAGGGCGGCCCTCGATCGCGTTCGACGCGCGAGCGCGCGCGCGCGCGTGCTCGCGCGACGCTTCGCTCCGCCAGGAATGATCAGGCGGGTCGAAACGGGGAATCTTTCGGCGCGGAAACCCCGCGGGGATACGCTGCGTCCGAATCGGCGCGGCTGGAGTGACGCGGCACGCAGAAAATCGTTGGCCAAACTTACCAAACTCGCCGGAAAAACCCGCGTCTCGTCCTTCGTCCGTCTTGCACGCGCGCCACCGCCACCACCGCTATCGTCGCTCCGTCGTCTGCTTCTCACGCGCGCGTGTCGTCTGCTTTCGCGCGCGCGTCGCGCTCCTCTTTCTCTCGCGGCGCGACGCCGCCGCGTAACCGCCGGCCGGCTTTAACTTCGCGGTAAAGGCGACGCGGTCGTCTCTCGTCCTCGCGTCGTACGATCGCGACGGGCCTCTGGCGCGCTGTTTGATCCAGACGCGCGCTCTCCGTCTCTCTCTCTCCTTCTCCACCGCCGGCCGAGAGGAATGGCGCGTTAACCCAATCGCCGGGCCTAAAACGAAATGATTCCAGGACTTACCTGCGGAGCGGAGCGCGGCGGCCCACCACGGAGGTCCGCGTGCCGTACCTCGACCACCGCGGGATCGTTCGGGCGCGGTCCGATGGACGCGCGTCGCCAGCGATTCCGATTTCGACGGAAAACAAAACGGAGCACACGCCGGCCGCGAGCGAACGCGATATGGACGGACCGCCAAGATGGCACGCAACGCGCAGTTCTCGCACCAGCCGCAGCGCCGGCCGCGCGCGCTCTCGCGCCCGACACCTTAACCCTCCAATCGTCTCATCTTTAAAAGTTTCACATTTTTTAATTAATTTTTTAGTTCGAGTCTAGGATAGTAGGTAGTAAACCTTAAGCCATCAGGAATCGACCAATCACGTGAACGTGAAAAAAATAATCGACTGTGATTGATTAATATCTTGCAATTCAAGGCTTACTACATTAAGGATCAGTTTTTTCAACTTCTTGCTAACTAATAGTTAGTTAACTAATGTAAGCTAACTAATAATTAAATCATATGTCTGCACTTGTCTAATTTGAAGATAATACAAAGACAAACGTATGATTTAACTATTAGTTAGCTTACCAAAAAATTGGAAAAACCGACCCTAAAATCAGTAAAGTTTAAGACGTAAGAAAAGCGACCAATCACAGTCGAATACGTAAGCCTGTGTGCTAAGGTGCTCTTATTGTAAATACTCGATGCTTTATTCCTAAACTGGCTACTAGTTCAGAATTTATCTCTTTTCTTTCAATGTGGAAGGGAGAAAGATAAACTCTGAATAGTGCAGCTAGGTTCCCCACACGGCATGTAATATTTCTGAAACATTGTTTTAATTGAATATAATATTTCAGAAATATTGCATGCCGTGTGGGTCAGGAATAAAAAGCAAATCTTTAAACTTTGTGTAAAATTGGCAATTTTAGTTTCTTTTGATGAACTTAATTATAATTTTAAAAGTTTAAATAAATATTATTTCCAAAGCCTTTCCTTGCCTGGATCTGAAGGCCTAATTAAACAAAGATATAATTATATGTATAAAATTTGATTTTTTTACATTGAGGGTCTCGCAAAACCTCACGTATCGATTAATATGGAAAAAAATAATGCGTTGATTGAAGAATTAAGTGCAGGCCATGGTTACATGGTCACGCCGAATCGTGCCGAAAATTCGCACGCACGCATGTCGCACAGCGGATTCCGATCAAATAAAGAAGCTTAAACCGAAAATGAAATTGAGACGAAATACAGGAGATGGAAAAGTTGTCGTTTTTATAAGAATCCACAAAACAGGTTCGCGAAGAGAAATCGAATTCTCTTTAAGTGCGACCTCGACCGAACTCCGATGAACGTAATTGATAGAATTTTGCTTACTGCTATATCTCCAATTCGTTTTCCCTCTAAAATTTATCCCTATTCCCATGTGCGACAAGTTTACGGTTCTATTCGTTAACGAAATATCACGATAAGTTAATTATTAATCAAGCTAATCAGAATTCGATCCTGTTCGTCCTTCCGCTCAAATTCTCGTTTACCTCCTCGCATCCTTGAATTACAATATTATCGTAAATTCGATTCGATAAAATCGAAAATCGAGGGAAATATGTCAGTTATGGAATTTAGTGTTTTCGATATTAACTTACCCAAGTTTCTTTTTCTCGAGAAAGAAAATTTTCGGGAAGGACAATGTGGTGCCCGCGAAGCCTGGCGATAGTGTTCTTTCATGCTTCTTATTTTTCCACTTCCGGCTGATCATATGATGGATGCTGCGCGCGCAAGTGCACGTACATGCGTACGGAGGAGGTAGGGAGACGACGCATGCGCAGAGGAACCAGTATGATTGCAACCAGTCTTTTCAGTTTAAAATTTTAATCCTATATCCGACACCGAACGGTTTTTTTTTTAATGCTAAACGACTAAAAAAGCACAGGTTTTGCGTTAACAGCGAGCGCCTTCAATTTGCGCTATTTCGGTCGAAGATATTAATCGACATTTTAGATGCACTTGAAAAAGGGAAGGAAAATAAAAATTTTAAGACATGATTAAGATTTGTAAAATTAAGATTATATCTTGTGCCTTCACATATAATTCCTTTCTCTGAATTTTTCATTCTCTTTGACAAATCTAAGATTTAATTATCACATCTTTTTTTAATAATTTGAGCCGTTTGCGTATAACTATAAATGAATTCGGGAATACACACGTTTGCACATCGTATAATAAAATTATTTGAGGATTCGCGAACGGTCGCACATTTTCTCGCCGCATATTTTATTACAAAACGTACAAATATATTCTAAAAGTAAAAAAATAAAAAGAAAACCGCATCTCTTACGATTTCTATATGGGACAATCTCCGGTACATAATCGATATCACAATAACACGATCGATTTTTCCTTCTTCTTTCGTTTCATTCTCACACGTAATTATTCTCCTTCTCGGCGAAATCACCGGTACTGTGTCGCTTAATTTTGGATATCTGCGCATAAAAATGTAAAGCGAGTTGGTGCGAGGAAACTCGTGCGAAAGTCGTCACAGACGTACCAAATTGAGCGGCTTGACTTTCGCAGTGATTCTGTTGGTTTCCTTCAGCGGACTCTGCCGTTTCTTTCCGACATTGTTTTTCTCGTAAGTGGGAGAGTATCGCTGAAAATTGATTAAGCTCCTATTCAAGCGCTGCGGAGACTGCGGATTATTCATATTCGCATAATGCCTTGGTGGCGTCAGGAACTTTGGAATGTCTGTCTGTTGACGCGTGGGTGTTGTACATTTCTTCGGGGTCGGCAACTTAGACGTTCTAAAACATTAAACGAATCCGATCATTACACAATCTCAAGTTCTTTTCTCTCTTATACTTTTGATAAAGCTAAACAGATGATCACTTTAAATAAGTTTGTTCTCACCTTTTAGGACTGTCCTTCCGTTCGTCGCTGCTACTCATGTTTACATGCGTAGTCACAGGCGAGAAATCGCAGGAAAAGTTACGTTTTTTATTAGCGGACGCCAATGCAATGTTTTGACCGTCTGGTGTTGATGAGGCTATCGGTTTGGATTTCGTAGACATCTTAGGCATGTAATTATTGCTCGGCGAATTGGGAGTGCTGCTGATTATTTTATTTTTACTACCCAGTGGAGTAGTTTTGTTGGATTTTGGTGGCGAGGCTTGAGAAGATGGCTTCTGTCTCTCGAGTGACACTACATTGTCATAAAAATTATATTATCAATTAATAATAAAATGTTAATCTTTGTATAATTATATAAAGAGTTTATAATTAATTACTTCTACTTAATAAGCATTTAAGAATATTATTAATTGAGTTTCTTTAAAGTCTTTTAGCAGATGAGATATACCTTTTTTTTGCATATTATTTGCAGGATGCACTGCTTTCATAGGACCTCTTTTATTGACTACATCCGATCTTTTTTTCAGCTTATTTTTAACATCACTTATAGCGATGGATTTTTCCTTTTTACTATTAGATACTGTAACTTCCGCTAAAATGAATTTCAACATGTAGTTTATCTATATATTTATATATCAAATGAATAATTTAATTTT
>JAJVSH010000003.1:820605-899259 GCA_021460005.1 Tetramorium alpestre | reverse complement strand
GTGTGTGTGTGTGTGTGTGTGTGTGTGTGTGTGTGTGTGTGTGTGTAAAACGTAATTAAATAATAATTTACCTTTTTTTGTGTTGTATGCCTCTGAAATCACAGATTTTTTATTTGATAAATTATTAATAAATCCAGGGTCGCTAGAAAAACGCTTCTGACGGTTCTCCAATTCGGATGACTCTCTATGTCTGCGGATTTGAGAGCTTGACGTCTTGGGCGATGACTCGACTGCGGATATACTTCTTCTAAAGGTCTTCTCGAACAACAGAAAATATAGACACATAAGCAAATGATTAAAATAATCGTATAACATAACAAAAGATTCACTCACTTTAGATTTTGGCTCCAAGCTTCGTCTTTGCGATACTTTTGTCGAATGTGCAGACGAATGTCGTGCATTGCGATCAGATTCTGAAGTTTTTACAGGTGTAGTCTGTTGAACATTTTGCTTCCTAGTGCAATTAGCCTGTATTTTACTTTCAACGTTATTATTTAATGCGGTATTTAACGCTTTTCCAATATTTTTAAGTAACTGTATTGTTGCATCATCCTCAGCTTGACCACTCAATAATTTTTGGAGATTTATCAGCAATTCTACCGCTATCTTTTTATCTTCTTGACTATCCTTTTCTTCGCTATCATTCTTACTGTGCTCTGTTAAGTCAGATGAATTTGTTTCAGACGATGAATAAGTATTTATATAATCTTCGTTATTATCTTTACAGGCTGAAGACATAACTGATGATTTCTCACTGCTGTTTTGCGATATATCTTCCAATATATAGTTTATATCTTGCAATGATTTTTCATTACTACTGAGCTTTTCTTGAGATGATACTTTATCGCTTTCTTCCTCGCTTTTATGTGTACTTGATTTATTGAATTTTTCGATGCTATCCGAAGACATTTTTTGAGGACTTCGTGACTTGTTTGATGTATTTAAATAAGTTTCTAATAACTCCGTATTATTTTTATAATTAACATCCAAAATGTTTTCCAAATTATCAAGTAATTTCTTAGCCTCCGGATTACTTTCTGTTTTAATTAATTTTCTGAGATCCAACAATAACGAAGTTACATCTTGTTTTACAACAGAAACACTGGAAAATGATTCCAAATTCTTCAATGAATTTTCTTCCGCGCTATCAATATTTGCAGGAGATTGCTTCTTATTATTATTTCTAATATCTCTCGAGTTTCGTTCCGGCGACATAGGCAAATCAATTAAATCATCTACTACAGGTTCATCCTCAAATGCCGGTAATAATTCTGACATCCATAGAGTATTACTCGAAATTAAATCATCATCTATACTAGCTGAGGAAAGGAAAAAGAAAGACAGTGAAAAAAGAATGATTAAGAACTTAAATTAATTACAACTGTTATAATAAATATATATAAAATACTTACATCCAGAAGTTTTTATTGCTAATTCCTCAAAAGTCTTTGCAAGCACCTTAGCTTCATTCAATATTGACTTATCGACTTTACTTGTGTTCTGCAATCAATTTTTATTTTCTGTTTCAATATGAAATAGTTTAGAGATAAATTAATTTTGTAAAATTTAATTGTGTTAATTTATGTTCAAATGTTCATATTAACAATAAATAACAAAAATCATAACGTTTTTTACATTAAATAATTTTGATAAAACATTATACAATATACAATTATATTAAATATCTTACAACAAATACAGAGTCCGAAGAACAAGTGGAAGATGAGCTTCTATTACATTCCATATTTTCTGGCACGAATACATCGACATCTATCAATTTATTCAAGATTCGTTTATTAGCTTCCTTTTTCAAGGAATTGGAATCATCCTTTGTTACACACGAGATACTGGTCATATCACTCATAGTGTATTTCAATTGGTTAAGTTTTTCTGCCAAATCTGATAAGTCGTACTGCCTCGGCTTTACTTCCACAGAACTTTCGGATCCACTCATCTTCTCCTGACTAGTTTTCAACGAACCGTTATCCAAAAAAGCATGATTCATAGCATTGTTCGACAGTATTGACGATGACAGCGAAGCAGAAGTCAATTTTGTTATGGACGAGACATTCGATAAAGTGGAGAATACAGACTGTTTACTTTCCAAAAAGCCCCTGTCCAGGAAAGACGATATGGTGCTGCTGTTGGCGCTCTGTGAGGCTTTCCTCTGGCCATCCGTCACAGATTGCGATCTTCTAATTGAACACAGCAATTCTGTCGGCGACTTTCTGTCGGCGCCCTGCGACAATGAACGTTGAATATTCGGCAGCTTAAAATAATTAACATTTGAAGGAAATCCGAGCGATGCATCTTTCTCTAGGAAAGGTGAACCTGTGCTGTCCTCATTAGGCTTAGGAAGCGCTTCCAGCAGCGTGTCGTTCATCGCAGAGTAATTTAAGATGGACAATTCAAGCGAGTCTGGCCTAGCAGATACTTTATGCTCCTGCTTGACGACAGACGCATTATCTGCCGCATTGCTATCACAGACATCAATATTTCTCTTGTCGATATCGACGCTCCCTGACTTGCTTTTCGCTGTCTTCTTGTCTCCATCGAACATGCCAAATCCGTCTTCGAGCAACGACTCGTCGAGCATATCCAACGTCTTGTTCATCGTTTTAAAATATCTCTTCTTACGTCTCGGAGTAAAATCATCTGTAAAGTTAACGGAGTGCGCATTCCTCCAATCCTTGGGCCTCAGGGCTCGTTGCAGCATCATCTCGAAGGGATCGCCCTTCTTGCTGACGTACTCGATGGTCTCGTGCAACACTTGGTCGAATGGATTATTACCGTCGTCCTCGCGCTTCTCCGTCGCCGTTTTCTCCTCGACATTCTTCGGTGGCGGGATCAGCGGCGACGCGAGCTTCGCCGATTTCACGGTTTCCCTCAAGTCCGGACTGTTCAGGTCTATCAAGTCACACATCCTGATCTCACGTCTGTCCCGATCGTTCGGGAGACTCATCGGTGTTTACAGGTTCGCACGATCGCTGAAAAAAAGAAGAGAGAAATGGCCATACGCTCCAACATAAATTCAGCAAACCTTTGTTTCTAGCTACGAGGTGTAGACTCAGCTGATTACCTCTTTCGTCTCCCTGGTCCAACGAATTTTACGAACATTCCAATTTGTGGGAAGGACGTTCTCTGTGATGCTTTGCCCGATTTATTTATTTGTTTACTTATTCGCACGCGCATGCACGCCGGCACTGATCAGCTCCCCGAGAGCACAGGATTCACGCGGTTTACGGTTACTTTCAAATCCAGGTAACGGAACCGTCGAGCGCCCTCTGCCCAGCTGTCCGGAAGTGGCACAGGTGCCAGCGGGTTCGGGCCTTCGATTCAAACGCATTCGATGACCGCAATGGGAGACAGGAAAAGTCCTATTATGTAAATTTCTCTTTGAATGGTCTTACATAACTCGCGATAAATTTCTATTTTTGTAATTTCATATTTTTGTAACCTGAAAAATGTTTAAAGAATCAGAATAAATTGTGCTCAAATACACACATAATAATTATAAATACATAGAAATACAAATAAAAGTTTTTCATAAATAAATTCTATATATAAAAATATAATGATAAAATTTGTAAACAGAATACAATTTTATCCTGATTCTTATGCAATCGTACAATTATAGATCGTATAAAAATTTGTAACAGTTTATTATTGAAGTTACAAATATCTTTCTTAATAAAAGACATTCAGCTGACATGGATCTCTAAGCATTTTGATTAATTATCTAATTTAATCGCTAACCGCTAATAATAGCTTTAAATAATTAAAGCATGTTATATTCAAACATAATTGTAGTTTGATAAAGCTTTTACTTTGAACGCGAGTTTGTCTTCTAAAACAGTGCATTAATCTACTATACTGTCAAGGCGCTTGGTTCGATATCCAGCAAACCTTCAAATTTTTTGTACAAGCTCGGATCCTCTCGCTGTTGCGCCATAGAAACAAAATGAAAGCTTTTACTTTAGGCACGCTTGACATTTTTCCATTCCTTTTTTGAATATAATTTATTTTATAAAAATTAAGTACACAAAATGATGGTATACATGTACAGAAGTATATAAATAATCATTATGTTTAGGCATCATTATCTTCAGGCAAGATGTAAGGCACATTATATTCATTTGTGTCGCTTGAATGCTATCCTAATATGTACAATGTATATTTTCACTAGCTTCGCTGTCGACTCACATATTGCAGTGCTTTCATAAGCCAAACGTTTAAATAATTTATTTAGAAAAGTTTTATACACTCGTATTTACAATTTTCATCTTTGCCGCTGTACGCAAATACCAATTATCAAAATATAATTTTATCACATATTTTTTCTTTCTCGCAATACATATAACGTTCTATATGTATATATAAAATTTTGACAACAAACAATTGACATCACCGTTAGAAATATCGTGACGTGTAATTTTGCATTTTTGTCATGATATTAATAAATTATTTGACCAGTCTATTGCAGCTAGGAAAACACTTATAAAAATAACAGGCATACACACCAAGATAATGTTAACAATATATGACTCAATCATTACGTCTTCATTATTTTATAAAAAGGATATTACTAATAACTCTCTATCGTAAAATGACACTACCTTCTTTTCAACATTGGCGAATAGTTAATGTAACTATACGTATCGCGTATCCTTACGTTATATACTTTAGATACATAAGCTTTTATTACAAAATTCTTAAAAAAGTATACTGTTTGTGAAAGTGATGTAAAAACGTGTACAACACGAAAAGGGATAAAAAAAAAACTACTAAAAACAATGTTGTTCAGTGCTCACTAGTTTACGGCCGTTAAGTAGATATGTAACAGTTAAGTCAGTTATTTCACAGGTACATTAATTGAATTTCACATCTACTTAACGGACAAAAGTATTAATAACGTTTTCTCACAGAGAGAATGGGAAAGACAAAAGATATGTCTTAGGTTGCAATCAGATCGTTTTTACTTTCTAATTGTGCACTATAAAGCGGGACTATTTCGGCTGTCGCGAAATACTATCTTCGTACTGATAAACGGAAGACGTGTGGAAAGAAATATTTCTTTTCACAATATTATACCCGATAATCGATCATACTGATATAAAAATGCATTATATTCGTCGAAAAATATGCGGTAGTAAAAATAGCGCATATTTTTTCTCGCGCAAGTCGCACGAAATCAATCCCAATCTACAGTAGCGATACATTTGAGCATATCTACTTAAGACACCCTGTAAATGTCTTGCAACAGTCTCATCGTTGCGATAATAGCTGAATACGTTAAATACAGTCTATAAGTTAAAGTTTCTCGTTGAGATAACATGTCGACAAGTCCTTACGTTTCTTCCCGCGAAATAAAATTCGTTAATGGATTCGTAGATTCGATCAACGGTGTAAACGTCCGTCTTCAAGGGTGTGCGGGTCGACTCGCGTCCTTACCGTCTATAAAATAGAGATATAGCTGCAATCATTCTCACAAACGTTGTTCGATAGGCAGCGGCCCTTGGCGCAGAGACGACGGCTCGCTATGTGACGTGACGTTCACGTCAGACCCGGCTGCGTCGCCGTTGTTATGGCCGTTGTTGCTGCCATTGTTGTTTTGGCCGTTTAGAAACGACGTCATTTCCATCGATGACTGTTGTCCGCTCTGGATTTAGAAACATGCGTGTTCGTTCGTTCGCTTCTTTTTTCAGATCTAGAGCGTGTAAGTGGTAACGTGCGTGTGTCGCGTTCAGAAAAACAAAAGAAAAGCGGCTCCAGAGAGAGTGCAGAGAGCGAGTAGAATTAAAGAGCAGCGCGCGACCAATGCTAAAACTAGAAAAGACTAGTCTCCTTAATATATCGGGCAATTTAATGTCGGATTTACACTATTAGACGAGAGCAGAAGCCAATGTCGAGTAAATGTGAGATCTCCGTAAAAATTCTAGAATAGATATATCTCGCTCATAATGGCGAAGCTAATTCATAGCTTTAATAGTTAAAAGCGAATCTTTTTATATTCGACTAAGAAATTTTCCACGCTCGTCTAAAATTGTACTTATTCCCGGAAGAAAAGTAAGTGACTGATAAAAGGCGAGCAACTGTGTTTTCAAGAAATCGAGTACACAAAATTGTACATGGAGAGCTTGAGAACAAAATTCGATTCTTTCTCGATTCTCATTATCGTTGGATGATGAAATGCCGGATGACCGAATTCAGTTCCGTTACTTTCTTCCGGTGAAATAAAAGTGCAGATGTTGTTACTTACAAATACTGACCTTAGGCTGCATTATATCTTCGGACGTGTCGAGCCCGGCAAGCGGATTGGACGTAATGTTAATCTTGGAGTCTGTGACTCCACCGTTCATTACTCGTCCGTTCGTTATTGGTTTACCTGTTCGTCAGAAGGAAAAAATGTCACTTATCTTCAAGATTATACGAGAATGCGTTTTATCTATTTTTTTCCTATTCATTAAATCATATACCTTCGCTTTGCGTTTCCTGACTTTGCTTATACTTGGCTCTTTTGTACAGAAATCTCGCTGCAAAGGCGAGAGCAATCAGAATGAGCGATACTCCAAACACTCCACCAATTATGACGTGTATGCTGACATTCTTGTTAGTCTCGTTCGGCCGCAATTTATTTTCTGCCACCTGTTGAATTGGATGATCGACGATGATCTTTTTAGTTTTCTGCCGCAATATCTTGGAAAATTCCGATGCCGCGTCCACGGAGAAGCTCTGGACTTTGAATTCATATGTAGTATCGGGTTGTAAGTGGGAAATTGTCATATTACAAGCGTCCTTTCCCTCGACGGTGGTCTTCAGATACTCGCCGGCTGAGGTAGAGGCCCGATGATATATGTAAAACCCATCTATTTCCGCCGAACTGTTGGGATTTTGCCAACTCAACAACACCTGATGCGGTCCCAATGCCTTGGTGTCGGTCAACTCCGGTACTGGCATTTTATTGCTCTCAATACCGGTATCCCTGTTGAGATGAAAACGCCCGGAATTCGTACTCAGCTTGTTATCGTTATTCGAGTACACCGCAGCGATCCTGAATCGATAGGTATGATCGGGTACCAAGTCGGTCACTTCGAAGGATCGCACATGATTCGGTATCTCGGAATTGGCCGTCATCCATTTCGCTTGTTTATTTGTTACTTTTTGCCCTATCTCTCGGTATTGGACCTTGAAGAATTGTATCGGTAGACCTGTGTTTTCCGGCACCGACCATCGCACCATGACAGAAACATCAGACAATCTTGTGACATTGGGCTGATCCGGAGGTACCAAAACCACTGTTGTTGAGAAGACCATGAAAGAGAGAAATCGATTTTTTAATCGAAATATAAAAGACTGAAACAGAATTTAAATTTTTTAATTATCGGCACGGAAATTGTGGAATTACATTCGCAATTAAAAAGAAACATTAGATATAAAATAACTTTAAATGAAATTGAATATCATTGAAAATATCATTCTGCTGTAATTTTTCAAATTTCTTTAATTTCTTTATGTAGTTTTATATTCGATTGAAAATCTCGGTCCAAAGCGCAAGAATGTTAAATTAATCAACCCATAATAAAATTAATCATATGAAAAGCGTGTTTTAATTAGAATAAAAATTTAATTTAACAAAAATTACGAATTTTGAAATTTTTCACGAAAGAGAACCATGCTAAAGTAATTTAATCGGCGATATCTCAACCGAACGTTTGATAAAATGATAAGAAAACATACGAAACGACGATAACACAAGCAAATAACTACCTGCGCCTCCCTTCCTCTTTCCTTCTTTATTCCTGCGTCTACCACCGCCCCTGGTATGTTTATGTCTCGATCCCATAGTCCCATAGTCTGGCTTCAATTCGGTCTTACCGCCATCAACGTGTTCTTTCGGTCGAACCTGCAACAGGTTGTATCCCGAATGTGATCCGTACTCGTTGCTGGCGACGCATTGAATGATCCCGGCGTGCCTCTTCTCGACATCGGTTACGAAAAGAGTGGAGCCTATCATCTGCTGTGTCTTATTAAGTGTCAAAGGAACTCCGTTGACAAGCCAATCGACGATTGGTTCCGGCTCGCCTGTTACATCACACGAGAGCTGTATTTTTCCGCCCTCGCGAAAGCTACACGCGTTCGGCTGTCTCGTGACTTTTGGTGGTTCCACTACCCTCAAGATAATCGCTGATTTGATCTGTCGAAGCTCATTGCTCCATATACAATCGTATTCTCCACGATCGGATGGTTGGACATGGACCAATGTCAAACCGTTGGGTGATTTTATCGATTTCGGCAGCAGAGAGCCGCCTAGGCGGCTCCAGGTGACGCGCGGCACAGGAAAACCAGCACCGAAACACTCTAACGTGACATTCTTGCCGCGCGGAACAATGTATTCCGTTTGCAGTTGCTTGGTGAGATACGGCGGTTGGAGAGTAAAGTTCGCGTGTACCGTCAAAATGGTCTTATGGTTGCTCATGTATATTACCAACGTTATGTAATTGTTAACGCTACAGTGATACGATCCACTGTCCGTCAATTTGACGTTCTTGATGACCATAGTTCTGCCGTTTACCAAATCCGCGTTCTCGATAAGCACACCGTTCTTGTAGAACTGCACTAAGGCTTCCGGTTCGGAATACGGTACGGGACATGTGATAGGCACGGTGTTACCCTCCACCACCTCGATGAAGACATCGCTCTTGTCGGTGAACTTCTGTATCGTCGCGAGTGTCAATCTCGCTGGATCTGACGCTAAACCACTGATACCTGTGAGAAAATTGAAAAGAATATATACAATCGCTCGATATGCTCTTTAGAAGAAAAGACTCTATCGTAGGTAGTACAAAGTACCATCGTACTAGTACCATTTAATATTATATAACTATACATAGTTTTCAAATAAGACAAAGAATTAATTAATTATTGGTCAAAATATGTGAAGTATTAATTATCGTGACTCACCGAAAAACGCAATACAACGATAGTCTCCGGCCTTTGACACATCATCGAAGGTGACAACATATCGTGACGTTTTGCCACTGCCGTTAAATTTGGACACCTCTGTCCAGTTGTTTGAATCCAGAGCCTTATGATGCCAAGCAAAACTTTCAGCAGCGAAGTTGAGGCTGCACTCGAAGTTCACATCGTCGTTTAACGGAGCAGCTAAAGGTTGTGGGTGTCGGGTGAAGAACATATTTATGTCTTGCATCTTGTCCTCTGTTATGAAGATCAAAAACAACATTATTATTATTCTGTTTCACACAGTATTCGAGATATATTTACGTAACACTGTCTTAAAAAACTCACCGCATGTATATGCGATCGGACTGTAGAGCAGGATAATGATGATGCCACATAAAGAGGAGATAGATGTCATCTTGACACATTCTGCAAGCACGAAAGAAGACAATGTCATTACGTTAACCAGGCATTTCACATACTGCTTGTTTTTCCGGTCTTTCGTCCGCGGGAAAGCAAATATGCGGCTCGTGGAGTGTCGGCGAAGACCTACTAAAATTAATACCGAGCAAGCATGCCGTTTAAGTTTAGAACACCGAGTTCACGTGAAAATAGAACACATTTTCATCTAAATAAATTAAAAATATGAAATGACAATTGCCTAACTTAAAATAATTACAGATTTTACCCACGATAAAATATAACACATATTCTAAAAGTTAGGAAAGTGGACAACAATTATCTATAAAAATATAACATATATAATATGTATAAGATTATACTGTTTCATAAAATCACATTACCTGTTTTTAAAAAAATTATTACATTTGTTAAACTTTTGTAGGGTGAGTAATCAGGAAGGTCGCGCAGAAAAGAAACAATATTACGAATGACTAAAAATATATTTCGTGCTTCACGGGCAATAGGTGATTCCCGACTGCTCGGAATCGTCGTCCAAATTCCTGGTATGGATTAACTTTGGAAAGGTGAAAAGAAGTAGGGGGGAAAATTAATAACATAACTAAGTTGTTAGGACATTCGAGAAAGATTTTGAGCGGTTACAATCTTAAATCCTACACTTTATAAAAGGAAAGAAGAAAAAATACAAGACGGTTGAAAGATGTGAGCAAGAAAACAATCCTTATGCGAACTATAACGACGAATAGTAACGAGCAATGAAACATAACGGGTTTTTATTTTCCATGTATTAATAACGAGAAAAGGGAGTCGATGGCGAGGCTGGGTGACGCGTGGATGTCTAGAAAATATCCATATACGGCGTCGAAAGCTGCCGTTCATTGCGCGAACCGTTTTACACCCACGTGCCCGCTCGCGCGAGGCCATCAGAAAACCATATACTCGCGCGCAGCGCGCCCGCGATGGCGAAGAGCGACGGTAATAATTCTTTTTCGTCGAGCTATAGCGTTACGATACGCCGCTACAGCGCGCGTAGGTATATCCATTCACATCACGGATCGCGATGCTACACACCCATACGCTCGCTTTAATGTATCTGAAACTATCGCGTCCAAGTTTTCCCGACAGCGGAAAAGCTTGGCGAACGAGAATGCTCTCCTCGGCCTGTCAGCGAAACAACATTAAGATGTTTAATGCATGGGCATTATACCTTTCGAACCTGATTAAAATACACTATGATTAAGAAGATACGACGTTGTACAATTAGTATAAATGTTTTACCAGCACTAATGTAATACAAGTGATTAATAACATGAAATACCTGGTCTTTTTCTTTGATTCACTTTGATAAAAGACACCTTAGAATACTAATTAATAATTCTTAATTAATATTATACTAATTAAATAATCGTACGACATACGTGAGAATCGAAATTGATGTCGATTGATAGAGACGGAATTATTAACATAGTAATCACATTTAGAAATTCTCGTTTGGTGCGATCGGTAGTTAAAATATTATAATTAGAAAGCTTTAAATATTCACAGCTCTAGGGTACATGACGTAATTTCATGAAAATTTCCAAAATTGTACATTATTCTACTACGCGTAGGTTGCCTGTACCTGTACTTTAACATGTAATTGTAAGAAGAGAAATCGGCACTCGATAAAGTAAACAAATGAAGAAGAAGGAAATAAAGCGAGATAACGAGAATTTTAAATGAGCATTCTAAATGATGAGCATTTTAAACCTTAATCTCAAATTTATCATTTCAAATGAATAAACTTGAGAGGAAAAGAGAGAGAAAGAGAAACACAGAGACCGAGAGAAAAAGGAAGAAATGAGAGAAGAAAGAGGGAGACAATTTGAGTATATGCAGGTAGATTATCGGCGCGACGGCAGCTTTCCGTGTTTTATGTACGAGGAGACTCTTAACTTCTGGTTAAATGGTAGCATAAATGGCGGTGGTATGTAACAGGTGAGAAGGGCCGCAAAGAGGCTGGTTTCCGATGTTACCTCTCGTAAAAATAAAGAAGCCGAATTCCAAAGCAGTGGTTGTCCACTCCGCGCCCCTCTTGGCACGAACGCACAAACGCGCGCGAGAACGCGTGCGCGCGCGACCGATGGGTTTGCACGCGCAATCTGCGGTGTCGTAATTACACCTAATCCGTCGCGCCGTCGTATTAACGACTTAATCGACGCGGTGTTATACAGGCGGGCGACCGTATGCTGCAAAATTCACGAAATGCCATGAGGAAATAATAGTAAAAATAGATTAATTAAAAAAAAATTTTCGCAAATAACGCCTAATTGGCAATTTAAGATATGATGCATTACTATATTTTTCCGAGTACCGAGTACAAATTGCTACTTAATGCTCGAATATTATACGTAATCATAGTATTCGGATATTCATAATTAACGTACAAATTTTTTTCAGTAGATCTTCAATCGACACGAGTTCAAATTGCCGTCATCATGAATATTCCAATTTTGCGTGATTTATGCAGGAAGAAGCACAGGCGAGAAAAGACGTGACCGAGGTCCTTATTAATCTTCTGTGAGAACCTCCGAAAAATCTGACACTCCGAGAGACCTTCCGCTCTGAAAATACTCTGATCCTCGACGACGACGTTCTCCTTCCTGTTCTACGCGGAATGCGTGGCCGTGCCATTAATGACTAATCGTGTCATTAGTATTCCAGAGCGAAGGACCGTCTCTCGCGGTGCGTTTATAGGATCGAGGATCGGGGATCGCGATCGCGACGGAGGCAAGGACGGGTTCCCTCGCTTCGTTAACAGGTGAGGGGCGACTCTGAAAAAAGTAAGAAAGGGAATTTCGGAGCAAGTGAGGTAATGTGTTAGGTTCGCCGTCCCATTTTAGGAATGTAAAAGTAAAACTCACAGTCTCTTCTGAGTCTCTTTCTTGACGATGAGTCGAGAGTGCTTCTCGACTTCGCGCTCGTGGACTTTTCAGCTTAATAATCCGATCGAAGTGTCGGCTATGCATTTTTACCTGGGAATGACGCGCGGTCAAGTGGAGAACGAGTTCGCGATAAAACTGGCGAATCTGAATTTCGCCACCACGCCCCTCATTTGTCTCGCAGCACGCTTAATGGGATCGAGGGGAGTTCGCGACAACGACGGGGGTCTAGATCGCCGTCGCGAACAGGTGAGATTGAGAAAATAAAAAGAAAGGGACGCGCGGGAGAGTTTCGGAGAGCGGAGAATGCTGGCAGAACGGATGATAACGAATGTGAGGTGCTTTTAGCTGCTCCCGCACACTCCCTTGCGTGATATCTTGATCCCCCTTTTGCCCTACGACGCCTGAATACACTTGTTTCGTCGGATCTCTTTTATACACTTCCTATCTGCATTTCCTCCATACCTGTTTTTCTCTTTTTTTTTCCTCCCTTCTTTCTTCGCATTCTTTCGGTGCACGCACGAGTCTCGCTACACGCTCAGATGGGATATAAAAGCAAACTGTTGAGGAAGATGGATTTACTAAGAGCCGAATCTTCTTTATGTTGTCAATTAACGTGTTGTTAATAACTGTAATAAATTTTGGATTTAAATTGTCCTTCCCTATCTTCTCCTGCGTTGTATTTCCAGAAAGAGCTATGAAAGATAAGATCCAGGAAAAGGAGACTAAAGAATAGCTTCGAATGAAGGTACGCGACGCGGAAGAGAACGCTCTAGGTCTCCCAGCCGTATCTCTTGCACACTCCGCTTCTTTCCTTCTTTCTCCCTCCGTGGCTACGCGCCTCGGTCTCGCATGTAGAAAGAGCAAATAGAGCGAGCGTATATCCACTCTAAATACCAAGAGCGTAACGCAAACGCGAACGGGAAGATCCGGATCTAGTGTCCGACGCCTATAATTCTCTCCCGTGGAAACGGAAATCTCCGGAGCGTGCCGATCCGGTGTTGGTGTTCGCTTTCCGATGCGCGGGGCGACCGGACGCTCGAGTGGCTTCGAGTAGAGAACCGGGTTCACGATCGCGCGATCGATTGACTCGCACCGGAGTCGAGATCGTCCGCCTGAAGAGAGAGAGAAAGAGGGAGACAGGGAGACGAAGGAAAAAAAAAGAGAGAAAGAGAGAAAGAAAAGTGGCGTGCTTACCCTTTTTCTCGATCCGGCCGCGCCGACCGAAGCCGACGCCGAAAGAAGTGTCCTCTCGCCCCGCGCGTCGCTCGCCGACTCGCGGGATGTAATTCGGGACGGGACGCACCACAGGAGCGAGATCGGAGTGGCGGCCGCCGCGCGCGGTGGCCCGCGTGCTTCTTTGTCGAGAGTTTCTCTGCCGTTTCACTTCGCTTCCCCGCTTCCTCGGCGCGCGCGCGCGAGACGATCCGCACAATTCACCCTCGTCTACTTCATGTTCGCGCGGACCCGACGAACACGGCGCCGAGCAGCGGACGCGTCGGCGAAACGGGACGGGACAGAACGGGACGCGCTTGACGACGAGACCGCTGCCGCTGCTAGCTGCCGCTGCTTGGCGTTCACCGGCGGCGACACTGGAATGCAGACCGACAGGTTTTGAACCGCGGCGGCGGCGACGACGTGGTGGTGGTAGTGGTGGTGGTGGCAATGCCGGCCGCGGCGTATAGTGATGCAGGCTCCGTTCCTCGTGGCTGCACCGCGTTATACCTTCTGCGCTTTGAGCGAAACAGGCACACGATTAGACGTCGGAAAGAAAAAGAGGGAGGAAGAAGCGAGGAGATTACGACTTACGAATCTGTGGAGTCGCGCCGAGTACCGCTCCCGCTGCATCATCTGCACTTCCTAACTTGTGAGCGAGACAGTGATATATGTGAGCGTCGGTGGGAAGGAGAGAGAGAGAGAGTACGGTCGACAACATTCGAAAACTGGGATTTAGCTTTGCTCGGATTGGTACCTGCGTCACGTGACTTGGCGCGCGCGCGCTCGATTCAGNAACGTGGCTTGATAAACAATTCCTGCGAAAATGCGAAAAGTTCGATATAGATCGGAACATTGAATCGCAATGCGAAGATTATGGAATAGATTTATAAATGTATATGCGATTGCATGCAATAATCGCAATAAACGTCGGTTTGCTTGTGACATTCACATGTATACAGTGAAGTTTTCAAATTTGTTTGCAACATACGGCGCATGTCAGCGACTGATAAACCTTGAAGTCGGGAACGAATCGCGTATTAGAATGCAATTTGAAATTTGAAAACTCGCGTAGCGGTGTATTTGAAAATGCGACAAAATGTGATAATTTCACTTTTTGAATGAGATTTCTTTCTCTGCTTTAATTTTTCTCCACTTTAAAAAAAAGAGAAATTCGGTTCGAAATTGTATTCTTCTCCGTATTTTGTATTATCAGACGTGTAATTATGAGACCCATTTTGTCGAGCGGCAAATCTAACATTAAATAAAAATTTATCTCGTTTACTGCTCGTTTACTCACGTTTTTCCTTCTAAAGTCGAAGTCACGAATGTTTTTATCACGGTAGACAATTAAGAGACAATTAAATCTTATTGTCTCTCGTAAAACTTAATGCTAGGATAGAAGAAAGTAGGACAAGGTAAATGAAAAAGAAGAAAAGTTCAAGGACACTCAGGATATTACAAAAAAGTTATTCTTAAGGGAAAGTGTGGTGAAATGAAAGAAGTAAAGGAAAATATAAATGTGGTTTTAAAATTTGATGTAAACCAAGTTCCCGCTTCTTTTAAAAATGTTTTAAAAATAAATCATTTAATCTAATAAAAAAAAAAAAAAAAACTTAATGCGAGCTCAAAGTTAAAATCATCTTCTGTTAAAGACGCTGAGCTTTGCGTCGCGTCCTTGATCTTGAATATATCATTTTCTCTCACGAATCTATTATGACAACCGGAGCGACAAATAAGCAAACAGAATGCATCCATCTCGCTTCGACTGACGGTCACGTTGCTCTCGGTTCCAGGATCGGCTATCATCATCGTCCCTGTCGCTTCGGCGAAGCTAAATACGACACTTTTTATTTACGACCGTGGAATGTCAGCACACCCATCATCATTCCCCATACGTCGCCCATGAGTCAACGCCAAATGTCTCTCGCGATCGAATCCCGGACGAGCGACATCGACGTACCTGTCGCAGCTATCTTCAAACATTCCGATCCAGGCTGTCCCTTCGAATCTTCGCGTAATTCTCACGCGCAGATTTATGATGACTTCGGACTACTCGCGCTGCTGTCACTCGATAGTGTTCTCCGGTTACACTTTCTGCCCTTATCTCTCCTCCTCCCCCTCTCTCTTCTGTTTTTTTTTCTTTCTATATGAAGAGCAGGCATGTTCTCGTCTCATCTTAAATACCAGGAATGAATAAAAAATATTTAATACCGAATAACGTTTCCTACTATTTCTAGCGTTATATCGAAAGTAACTTCGCATCCTCTCTTTTTACAAATTGAAGCGTGTTCGCCGAAGACTCGACCGCGATGCATTGGTCGATTCGCCTGGCACGTGACCTCCCTCCACCCCTCTCGAACAGGTTTGCTCTCCACGCATCTGAACTTTTTTGTACTCTTCATCTCTCCTCTTTTCCTCTTCATCATCTAATTGTATGTACATCCATCCCGTTTTGAGTGCAGAAAATATAGCGCAACTACAAAGAGTACAATTGATGACAGATCCCCCGTCTGTCCCCTTTTTTCTCCCTTTCGATCATCCATCATGAAAACGTAGAAGGGTAGATTATCATGTTTTTCAATATGTCAAGAATATATTCATTATCGAATATCGGAGCAGCGCAAAAATCATCATATTGATTCTTGACAAGCTTGAGTCGTCCCATAAATAATGCCGTTTTTTCCGGAGATATTCATGAAATGAAATTTTAATTTTTATTCAAAGTATAATTTCCATTATTATTTATTACTTTTTCCCTTCTTATGTCCATTTTTATGAATGCTTTTTAAATTAACTTTAATCTCAATTTAAGTCACTTTTTCTTTTTCTAATTTGAATTAATCTGCATTAATCTTTAATAAAAACGCATTAATAATCTTAAATTTTCAATTTCCTGGCGAGAAAAACCTTTCGAGTTTGAGTTGTTGAAGAATAAATCAATGCTCCCTTTATCCCGCATTATTTATGAGGCCAATATCTCGTCACGCATTATTTATCCACCTTATCTTACTTACCTAACTAGCCGTGCTCACTTATCTACAGTTGTCGAAGTTAGTTCCGAGCCTCGCACCGGCGCGTTGCGACGTCCAAATCGCCCGTCTCACAATCAGCTCAAGTAACAATCCATAGTCCGTGACGTTTCTCGGTTCCGCTGGTAAAGATCCGTCGGCGATTCGCGAGTGTTCGCAAGTTGGTCAGCCAGCCGGGAACGTTGTGTCAATTTGTCAATTCTGTGTCCAATTACGGTGAGACGAAGTAATCCTACGTGTTGTCCAGCAACGAGCGCACGCGAGGACCAAGACGTTGGCCTCAACGTCGCGCGGAGTTCCGCCAATTGCGTTAGGTATGTTGACTCTTCTGTCAGCTGACTCGTGTCCACTCGTGTCTGCCGCAGCGATAGTTCAGCCAAATGTGTGTTCAGCCACATGTTCACAAATTCCTATCCTCTACAGGTACGTTCCACTTATCGCTCGCAACATTCGCAGAATCATTTCATCCTTATTATTTAGCAAGAACTAAACAAAGATAAAAATGATTCTACGAACGTTGTGAGCGATAAGTGAAACGCACCCTATGATGTATTAATTAAATGATGTATTAAAGAGAATCGGTAGCAGAGTCGTTTCCTCGTAGAAACTTTCAACTGATCTTAGGTTCATGTTACAGCGTTCATGTTCATGTTATGCTCTTCCGCTATCAGATGACGCGATGAAGAGGTGAATTCACCGAGGCCTCGCGGATTGACTGAAAATGTCAGAGCCTACCGACAGTCAGGTGGAACAGTGCGACATAGTCCTGCCGAGGCAAGGTCTGCTGTATCAGAACGACACGTTGAACTACATCCTCTGTAAGCCAAAGTTGATCCCGCTGAAGTCAGTCACGTTGGAAAAGCTCGAGAAGATGCAGAGGGACGCGGAGATCAAAGTCAAGGAGACACAAGAAGCAGAGGGTAGTCTCGATGCGAGCGCATAAGCGTCCAGCAGTAGCTGTAGAATTTATCACATATCACGTTTGCACGCGATATTAAGGACAAGATGGTTCTCGGTGCGTTCTTAACAGAGATCATAGTGGCGTTCCTACTGACTGGAACGCTGCTCTTCAAGTATGGGAATGTGTTTCGACATCACATTGCGGTCACTATTTCTGTATTGATAGCTTGGTACTTTTCTCTATTAATAATCTTCATACTACCATTGGACGTCTCTTCGGTAATTATCTGTCTAGCGCATAATCTTGTTCCAATTATTTTTGAATGTACAGTCTCTCTTTTTTGTTTAATAAAGCTTAGACTAAATAAAGAAATGTTTTACTTTTATAGACTGTATTCAGGCAATGCGTAGAACAGAATTTACACAACAGCACGAAGGATACCAATAATACGACCTCAGTGCCGTTTACCACCTGCAAAGAACCTTGGCCTAATGTGCCGGAGAATGTATTTCCAAATCTGTGGAGGATAGTTTACTGGATGTCGCAATGCCTGACGTGGTTGATACTCCCGTTGATGCAGTCTTACATAAAAGCAGGAGATTTCACCGTGCGCGGAAAGTTAAAGTCCGCTTTAATAGATAACGCTATATATTACGGCAGTTATTTGTTCATATGCGGTATACTCTTGATATACATTGCATTGAAGCCCGGCTTAGAGCTTGATGGGTGAGTTTCATTTAAGTATAGCCTTATTAAAGTAAAATAACAATCATGTTATACAAATGTAAATTATAACACGTTTTATGTATACACAGAAATAATTAAAATGTTTATCCTTTCATAGACAAAAATTGAAAGCAATTGCATCATCTGCATCCAATACGTGGGGTTTATTTTTATTGGTCTTATTGCTCGGTTACGCCCTTGTAGAAGTGCCACGAGGATTATGGAATGCCAGTAAGCCTGGATATACTTTAAATTACAGCTATTTCAAGGTGGCGAAATTAAGTTTAGACAAATGCGAAGCGGAAGAGACAGTGGACGATATACTTGAGGTATCAAATAAAGTTGTTAATACGTTTGTAATGTAAAAATTGTAAAAGCTCTCATAATGAATAATAATTGTCATTTAGTCGTTGCAAATTGCAACAATATCCATCGGACCCGGTCATCCGTTCCATGGCAATCTGGAAACGATCTTTCAAAAGATACCCGCAGAATTGAAAGATAGAATGAACAGAAGACAATTGCCCGATGACACTCCAACAGATACACCTACTGAAAAATCTCTAATTCGTCTACATAGACAGGTTTTGTTAAGAGCACATGTATTATGATATCACGATGCATTTGCATTTCTATATATCGTTATTATTTATCTTTTAGACTATAAAAGCGTTGCAGACTTTACAACGCATAGAAACTCAATGGGGCATTTTAGTAGATAAAATATTTGACTTGGAAGATGTAGCGAAGAATCAAGTGAGTCATGATAGAAGATTTAAACAGTCTTTCCCTGTGCATCGTTCGCTTCCGTTTCGTATTATTTACAATCCAGTTGTCGGTAAGAAACGTTTGCTTTGTATTTTATTCCGCTGATATTATACAATGTTTGTTTATTCAGTAATTTAATTTTTGTAACTTTCAATATTGTAATTTTGTAATTTAAATTTCAGAATGGTATTGGAAATGTATCGTGAAGGATTACGTTTTAAAAGCAGCTGCTATTTGCGCCGGCTGCTTATCAGTAGCCGTCGTATGGTCAGAAGTAACATTCTTCAACAAATCTCCTGTATTGTCCTTATTCGCCCAGATTCTAATTTTAGCAAAGAAAAATTATGATTACTTTACGATAGAGGTAAAGATTTGCATTTATTATTTCGCACGATATAGATATTATCATTTGTCTTATTGATTCTCAGGTGCTATCCACATTGATCATCGCATATCTTTGCTATTGCGCTTACTCGACAGTATTGAAGATACGAGTATTGAATCTCTATTACTTGGCACCTCATCATCAAACAAACGAGTACAGTCTGATATTCAGTGGTATGATGTTGTGCCGCTTAACTCCACCCATGTGTCTTAATTTTCTCGGACTTATTCACATGGATTCTTACATCATCAAAACTCATATTCTGGAAACGCATTATACACAAGTAATTATTTAAATAATCTCTAAATTTCTTTAAATTGGTTTTCATCGTTTCCTTTTTCGTTAGGTGATGGGTCGTATGGTTGTCATTTCCATAATATCTGATGGATTTAATGTGTACTTTCCTATGGCAATTCTAGCGTTTTGCTTAGCGACATATTTTAGTATAGGCAGTAGATTGCTTTCCATGCTGGGCTTTCAGCAATTCCTCGATGATGATGAATTCACGACGGATCTCGTGGACGAAGGAAGAGAACTTATAAAAAGAGGTAAATTATATTATTAATTACATTTTTGATGCGACATGTTCATGTATTACATAAAATGATCTTTATAATTTATCTCTGTGTTAATATCTAATAAATATTGAAGAAATAAATGTTGAAAACTGCATATTTTCTTATAGAAAGACGTAAACGACAAAGAGTGGAAGATTCTATATATAGACGACGCGAGATGCAGGAGAGATTCAATATATCTGTAGGTACAGGATCGCGTTACAGGACATCTCGACAAAGCACGGACACTGGTATGTATAATAAAAAAATGAGTGACATCATGTAATGTGGATTATATAGATAACATTATCATTAACAATTCTTTAGTACGGCCGTTAAAACGGGACGAGTCAGTCGAGTCCGCGAGAGCGGGGCTGTTGCACGATTTCGATCCCGCGGATTATTACATCGGTATGACATTCGGCGGAGATGGTTATGGTGCAAATCGGTGTGATGTGGAAAATCAGGGCGATATCGATTCGTTCGATCCAACTAACGCGAGATCATTCTCTATGAGTACAAGTCGCGTGGGTCCTCCACCTAGAGGATTGTTCGATGATATTTAGAAGAGAACATTTTTGCAAATACAATTTAGGTGCTATTATAGAAGTCAATTAGCTTTTAAGGATCTACACGACACATATCGAGCTACGCGATAGCTCATAAATACGAAACAGCGTAATGGATCTTATTACACATACAACAATACAAGGCTTTACATATACCTGTAGTATTTTGAACCCGAGTATTAAATAGCAGCACGGAATTAAAGGTGTACCATTATGAGATATATTTACAACTTATTATATACGAAGAAACTGGACTAAGAATGAAAGTTGTGCAGATCTTACTTGAAACAGAAACTCGTCTTTTTTTTATAAGATCGTAATGCGATTACGGTTGATAGAATCAATGATAGTGCAATGAGAATGTTTGACTTAATATTAATATGTGTATTAAGTTTATTACGATAAATATATTTTTATCTCTCGAAATTCTTCATAAGTTTTGTATAGTTTGACTTATGTTGAAGCTAATAAATAATTTATACACGATTTTTTAACCATATGTACCTGAAATAGTTATCCATTAATATTTAGCTCTTTTTGTATATTTATAATAGATATATTTTCAATATTTTGATATCTTTCTCTTGTAATATCTTAATCTTAACAATTTAATTTATCCTAATATTATCATATATAAAACTCTTATTGTCTGAAGATTTAAAAATTTTGTTCTAGTCATTTTAATTCTATTTATATTACGAATAGTTTGTGAAGCTTCAAAACAAAGAATAAGAAAAAACAAGGATAAAAATGATATAAAAAGATCAATTGGGTAACGGAAGAAAGTTTAATAAGACTTAATTCAGTGAATAATGATAATAAAACGCATTGTCAAAATTTATACATTTATTATAAAGGCATTTCAAAATAAATATACTAAAACTTCTAGTGACAATTAGAAGTTTTGTCAATTCATTTGATTTATTATAAAATTTATTATATCTCTCACATACTTTTCGGGATCCATATATGTGCATTTACAATTTAAGATATCTCTACAGGATTTACCTAAAAAATTTGAAAACTCTAACTTGAAGTTTCTTGACAAAAATGTATTAAAACATCAGTTTTTATTTATTGTATAAATCTACTATATATTGATGAGTATTATATATTGATGAGTATAAGACCTCATTAAAATCATTTCCCACATTTCTAATATCGTAAGTAAAATTAATTATAGGAACTATTAAATATTTGATATATTAATAGATAACACGTAAAGGGGTTAAATATTAGATTTTCGAGATTACAGAGTTCGAACACACGTCTCGAATAACTTTTTTTTAATAAACTTCAATAAAAGCTATTTGGAATAACTATATCATACTATGACTATTGCTCTCTAGACTTTAAAAGTATATATAAAATATATTTGTGATGAATTATGCGAGCTTGTTAAAATTGTGCATCTGTTACGCGATTATTTAATAGAGGTAAGAATGTTTCTTTTGTTCATAGCGATTGCAGATTTAACGATTAAGATGGCTAACAATTTGTATACAATACAACAATTTCTTGTCATTAATGAATCGGCAAATTACCTCATTATCAACGGACATAAAATACACATGTAACGACAAAATATAAATTACCATGCAAAACGTAAATTATATGCATTCCGTTAAATATTTTGATGACAACACTTCGTAACAAATGTAACGTAAAATTAATGACAATAAATGTATTATCCGAATATAATTGAATTTCCTAAATATCTCCCATTTCGCAAGTTTAACAAACAACCGCTTTATGTAAAATAAACGATGTAAAATGTAATGCTCGCGAGAACAAGAAATGATAATGCGTAGACCATTATTATTCTGACAATTTTCATGCGTTCTGATCGATTTTTAATATCCTCTCGGTACCTAGAATCCGATTCCGGCATTAATAGCAATGGTTCTAGCAGCAATAAGCTCGACCTATTTCTCCGATGTTCACCAGTATCGTCGTCCTTCAATTGATGCACCTGATAAATCAGCGGGTCCTGCGAATCATTAGGGCTAATGCATGTCGTGCAGCTTATCAAGGTATCACAATCACGATAAAATGTCATGGATGCGCAGCCGGCTTTCGATGTTCTCACGTGATAGCTATTTATGCAGCGATGATACAACTGAGTATTCACTACGAGATTAGAACAAGCGCGATTTATAACGTGAATTCTTGGCATCAACAGTGATTGCAGGTCAAAAACATCTCGGGCCCAGCAGTGAGAATAGAATATACCTGCAGCGTTGGTCTTTGTATAATTGTAGACCAGCATGCAATCTTGACTTTGATCGTATTGCGAGCAGAAAATACCTTCGGTATGCTCGCGCGGGTATTTGAAGCACGAAACGTCATCGCAGTGGTACAGAATCACCTCTATGGCGAGTAACGACTCTTTCGTGTATATCAAACGATCAGTGTACACCGGACTGCTCTTTGCACATTCCCTGCAAATTGTATGTCGTGGCAGGAAAAGCGTGTCTATTAAAGTCTTTGCGGTAGCGGGGCTATATCTCTCATAATAATCTCGAATGTCATATTCATACGAACTGCCGTGTGGCTCCTTAATCGCTCTAATTTCCTCGTAAATGTGACTCACATTTGATAGAGCTTGAATAATGTCTTCGTTGTTTGTAATCGTTGTCTGTTGTTGACTGTAATTTTCAGTTTCCCGTTGATTATCAGGATGTATCTCATCTAATGGAGTCTCCTTCGAATCGTCGATACGAGAAGAATCGCACAGGCTACCGAAATTTGTGTTATCATATTGTTTTGTATTAATCGTAGAGGTCGATCTTTTCTCGGAAACAATCAGAATATTGTTCCGTGCGGATGTATTATCAGTAGAGACTATAGATTTATGGATTTGCGTGTTCGTTATGTCTACGTGCGGAATACGATATGCGTGTGTTTCGAGTGTGCGCGTCGTTATTGCTTCAGTGGGAAGACTCACATTTATGTCATTCGCTCTGTTCTTGACACTACTACATCTCGCTTCTAATTTTAATTGCTCTAAATGTAGTTGACGATGGTGAACACACGCAAAGTAATATCAATTCTTACATCTCAATTGCCCGTATTGTGATTTCCATTTAATCTTTTGCAGATCGTAGAGTACCTGAATTCCAAACAAACAGGCACTAAATAATGACACCTTACACAAATTACATCTTTAAGCGACTTATAAATAATAATACCGATTCGAAAGAAATATTGTAAGAAATAGTGGAAGAAATACTGTTCATAAGAAATTTGTTGACTTTCAGTACAAACCTCTAATATAGTCGAAGCACTCCACGCTTGGGTACGACAGCTATCTTTACAGTAACTTCCATCTTTGTTGGTAAGTTCGGGAAGGCCTCTCCAATGGTTGGTAGACGCTTCGACAAAGTGCCGTGAAATAATAGCATCGGTCGATTCGATTGTGTCATATAATGCATCCTTATCATCGATTAATGATGCAAAGTGCAAACGCGCTCGCAGGAAATATCCTATCGGCCAGACCCATTCCTGAAAAGATGTAAGTGTTTAAGAACATATTATTTGAATGTTAAATTTTAAGCTTTATATATTTCGCAAGAGTAAATACGTGATTGTAATAAAGCATACTTACGGGACCTTGATGATAATTCCATCCATGCGCTACATTGATATCGGTACTGTCGTTGGAATTATCGTAATATCCTTTATATGCCCAATCCGCAGGATCTAACGTTTTCATTCCTAACGGACCTAGTAGTATCTCCTCTGCTTTCTTCAGTGCTGTCCAGGCATGGTGAGGATTAAACAGTTCCGGAGCCTATTTGTCATTATAACATCATGATTTGTTGTAACACAAAATACTTCTTTTTTACACTTTCGTAAAACATTTTTTAACGTTGATAGTAACACTCACAACAACCATCGCGATAGGGAAGTTGGGCCGTAATTGAAAATCAGCCCATTCTTGCGTCGCTCCATGACTATCTTTGATTATACCTCGCCGATGAATCAAATTGGGTTTAAATTCGTCCTTAGTCGGGACCTCATTCACATAAAAGTACTTCTCAAAGTTATCTTGAATTTTGTCGGCCCACTGCTTATAACTCCAAGTTATTGTTTGCCCTGTAATTCATGTAATTATCATATAATAATTCCATCAAGATAATGCATAATTCTTTAAGTTTAAACGGTGGTATTTTTTTATATTCTTACCATCGCGACTTTTACGTTTAACGCTGCCATACGGGAAAAGATTTTGCTTATACAATTCAGCTAGAAAACTGAGAATGCATTTACTCAATCCGACTATCTCTACAGCGGAGCCATCTCTAGGAGTGGCCGGTTTGCCTTTGTTACCAGCTTTCTCGGAAGATCCCATTTTGTCCATCCAAGTGCCACAATTAGCATCATTGCCACCGAATACGAAGCCGGTTTCGGGATGGACGCCGATTTGATTGTTGAATCCGCGATCGGTCATGTGCTCGTCGATCTGTCTCCCGGCGTTTCTCTCTCTGAAGCAGAGACCTTGAAAATGTATCGTGAGTGCTTCCTGAATTACATCGTGCAACGGTTGATCCTGAAATCATTTTTATATTATCACATAATGCGCAACTTTTAATTTAAATTAGAATCAAAGTTACAAAATAATTGACTTTTATGACATACATGTTGTCCCGCTGGCAAAGCTGGTGAATCATCAGTCGGGAATAATCTTGAGACTTTATCGGTAAGAATATTTAAACCATCCGGGACTTCCTGGATGTAACATTTTATGGTATAGAGCCACCACCATAAAGCATCACGGCAATTGTATCTATTACATAAATTACATGAAATCAACGATAAAGCTTGAATCGAAGCTTTCTAAAGTATCTAAAAATATATATGCTCTAAGAAAATATATTATACCTCGCATTACTTCCTTTATCGAGTAAATTAGGTATCAGGCCGTGTCGTAAAGTACCAGCGAAACCAAGGATTATGAATCTCGCTTCGACATGCCTGCCCGTCAGAAGTAACAATCCTCTCAGAGCGATAAAGGTATCTCTACCCCAGTTTCTCATGTAACCCGTCACGAAATGCGGCAAACCTGCCGATAACGTTAAACACATTTGCTCAGTCACACCATCATGGATTTTAGTTTTTGGTTTAGGTGGACTGAGATCCGGCGACAAATCCGGCAATTGCGACGATCTTACTATGCCACCTACTTGAACCGAGACTAAACTCAGTAATTTAACGAATGTAGTTCCATTTTTGACGAAACTGTAATAATAAAATTAACGGCGAATAATATATGATTAATTATTGTAGATTCTCTAATTTTTTTTAACCGTAATAAAAATATTACTTGAAGAAGTTTATTATTCTAATAGGTTGATTCAACATTCATTCATATCATTTTGATACTTACTTCGACATTAAACTGTTGCAGTGGTCTAAAAGAATCCTATAAACATTTACGATAATAACGTCAAAGTAACTTGGCACAAGATATCTCGGAATTAATTTAAACGGTTCCACCGTTTGCTCAAGCCATATTCCAAGAGGTTTAGTGCCATCATCCTCTTTCAGACGTTGCCATACGTAATCTGACAATTTTGTAATCATTACAATATCGTTATCTATAATTATTTTTCGGAAATAGTTTTTGATACATTACCTATTAACCAGTTACCCTGTCTAAGATTGGCACATAAAGGATGTCCTAGATCGTTATTTGGACGAATATCAGCCAATAAAGATATAATGCCTGATTTAAAAACGAGATGCATATTAAACGGCAAGATAGATAATGATAATAAAAATAAAACTCGTGCCAATATATATTGATGTACGAGTTGTAAAAGAATATGAAATATCTAACTATTATATATTTCATATTCAATTAAATATTGCAATATATCACCTTGCAATCCGGCGTATACAAGAGATCCGTATCCCGGTACATTATATACTCCAAATTTGCTCTGAGTTTCCTCTCGTTCCTCTTGGTCGCATCTATATAACGTTTTATTTAAATCCGAAAAATCCATGCGGGAAATTATATTATGTAAGTCTGATTTCTCATTTGAAGTCATTTCTAAGATAGTATTTTGGAGCGTCATTAAAGCAGGTACTATATTCGCGTGGAGGGCCACTCTGAAATTAAATTTGTACACAAGTTAGCACACATATCGCGATTTCGAGAACAAAAATATACAGTATTTTTACCGTATAGCTATAACGGAACCAGGTTGGAAGTTTACAAAATTAAGCTGCGTGATTTTAGGATCGCCGGAATCGACCTTCTCAATCATCGTGGAATCGCAGCACTGTATGTGCTGTTTAAGACTCAATGTATACTCGGACAATCCATTTATGATGTGTTCATCCATTACGTATTTCTCAGGCAAACGGAAAAATGACTTGCCATTTCTATAAAGCAATTTATATCCATCACACAGTAAATATATAAATTTTTCTTTTAAAGATAAAATTTACCGCTTACATGGCATCAACATGTGAGAGCGACGCTTCTAAAATAATTTCTTCCACTATTCCCTCCACTCTCAGCGGTTTCACATGCCTTCTCAGATCATGAGCGTTAGAATCCGGATGTGTAAATGCCGTGAAAGCAACCAGAACTACACTCTCGTGAGTAGTTGGCGAGTGTCTTGTTACAGCCACTATGTCAGTATCCATTTGATCGACAAATACCTATAAATCAGAAAAATAAATTTTTAATAGCTATAAGTACATTAACTTTTTATTAAAAAAGATGAGCAATTGATAACATACTTGCGAAAATTCTTGTTGACCAAGCGTATAATGCAGATCATTCAATGCCTTTTTAGCTGCGATTATACCAGTTTTGGAGTTAACAAACTTAACGTTTTCCGCCAAATCGTTGTCTGTCCAGAAAGTATAATGCCTTTTCTCATCCACGACGTGTATCTAAATAAACAAGATAAAAACTTGTAAATAGATAAGACTTCATGGCAAAAGTCTATATAAACATTTGAGTATTACGAGCTTACATGATGAGGTACTAATTCGTCGTATCCGCGATTGCTGCCGCTGGCACAGCACGCCATCGATACAAGCGCAGCGCTCGGCAGTAGATCAAAGACACTTCGTTTCTCTACCGGACTGGGATTATCGTGAGTCACATCCAGAAACATGGCATGAGCTATGCTCGGCACTAACGGCCGTTTTCGTGACTGTAGGAATGCTCCAACTGGCTCTCCTCCATATCTATATACTAATCTTCCTTGTTCATGACTATCCCATGCAGACATAGCTTCTGCAATGTAACAGTTTTGACGTATATTTTTATTCGATGTGTCCCTAACAACTACGTTTCAAAAAATATTAAGCAAATAACAGATTCTGAAAAGAATGACAACCTCTTATTAAAGATGTGATGCCGAGACGATTTACAAAGATGTTGTCTTTTTGATCGGAATTGGTGAACAATTCTGCAACAACATAGAGATCTGGACGGACTCGTCGTGCAGCGTCGAGCATAAACTGCAAAGAGAGTTATATTTAACAAATTCGGTGTTAAAACCATTTAAAATTGTGATATACCTCAGCAACGGGAATCGGTGTGGAATGGCAATTATCTAATCGAATACCGTCGAAAATCTGCGCTGTTTCTTCTACGTAAGCTACCATATGCTGCCACAAAAAAGGACAATCCTCTGGTTTCTGCCCAAACCTATAATAGTCACGTTAATCATACAATATTTTAAANTATATATTAATTATATTAATTATATAATTATATAATTCACTTATATTAATATAATTATATATTACACTTTTCATGTTGACTCATTAAAAATTTGAATATTTAATCGGTATTTGTACCTGAGTTTCACGCTGTCTCCCCAAGCGATAAGTTCTCTTCGAATGTACACATTAGAATCAGGATCCGCGAAATTCTTCAAGGGATCACTATTCATGACCCAACCATTATGAGCCATGAGATAACATCCGTTATCTGAATACATTATGTTTTCTCTTTCCAGTAAAGATTTAGGTCCTCCATAATCGGTAAAGTATCTGTGATGTACATTTATCATATCAAGAGTCATATTTGAAGATATTAACATTATTTTTACGAATTTAAATAAAATTACCTGGGAACAAGAGGATGTTTCTCACTAATTTCCTTATTTCTTGGACCATCGGATTGCACTCGGAAATATCTCATGCCAGCAATACTATTCTCAACAGCAGCGTTCAGATGATTCTGTACGTCATTAATAATAATTTCGTTGAGTTCTTGTAATTTATTCTTTAAGTCTTCTGCACATCGTTTTAGACGAGTCTCCTCATCGAAACAATCAGCTCTGCGTAAAATAAAAGAATAATGTTTAAGCGTTTATAGATTTACAAAATATACTGGCTATGTAACGTCTACATGTATCTTACCTATACGTATTATACTTTTTCAAGGTAAGTTGCATATTTATAGTTGACTTTAATCTGCGAAAGGCGGGATCTTGAATCACCGTAATCTCTTCAGTTGTCGCATTATTCACATCTTGCGGCATCTCATTGCGTGCCAGGTTTAAGAATTCTGCTACAATTTCATTGATATCGACAATGTACATCTCGTGTATCTTCACCAGCGGCAAGAAATATGTGTGCAGGGCATGACGAATCGCCTAAAGAACGAAATGCATACAGCAGATGCAAGGCACGTTGAGGCAGAAATGAAAAAATTAAATTTTTTAAAACTGTGGATTTGTTACTTACATTTAGATGATCCTCGGTGTCAACTACGGTAGGAATACCTTTAAATTCCCATTCTCCAGAGGCCACTTGAGTTGTTAATTCAAACAATACTGCATCCAAAATATACGCCGGACGTAAATAAGGGCTGTTGATGCAGTTGTATGTGCACTCCGGATGAGATATCAAGAAAGGACTCTCGTTCGCCGTATGATTCAGAACAATGTCACATATACTTAACATCTGTAATGTATAATTGAATATATTTGGATATCTTGTAGGATTATGCGTTCTGTCTCGTTCTCGATTAATAATTTACCTTCCATTCAGTTCGCATTTTATTTGTAAATATTTCGATATCGGCGAATGTAATAGTCTGATGATCCTCATTAAAAGCAGGATTAAGCTTCTTTTGATTCTTCAGGCTATACGACGATTGAGAATCTCCCAATTCCTAAAAAATTAAACTCGTGTTTATTACAAGTAATATTTTCTTCCATCAGACATCAATTCCGCGAGCATTACCTGTATCGGCGTAAAATGAATTGCGTTATAGCCAGAATTTCGCGCTACCAATAATTTACTTTCCCATGTAGAAAAAGGTCCCAAACTCTTTGCCAGAACTGTTTGAATTTGAATGCAATCTAGAGGTAGTTTTTCCCCATGTTCACCTACTCTCAACTCAGGATCCACCAACAAGTATCCGGACGCAACGGGTTTTAGATTCCCTTCGAATCTGCAAAGCAGACGTGTTTCGTTATTAAAGAAATAAAATTTTACTTTATTTATAATATTCTTCATTCACTTACTGATCAGTGACATAATAGTGGAATGACCCAGACAAAGTTAATTGTATACTCGCCGATTCGTCAACCCAGTTCAATTCATAATAAGTATGCCTCTCAAATTTCCCGTCGGCCGATAACGGATGATTTATAAAAACACTAAGCCTTTTTCCAAGAAGGGAGGCGCCAAGTCGAAACTCAACTATCCAACCTGTGGAATGTAAAATCATTTACAGTAAAGATGTGCCACGATAAAAAATCGTGGAAATATAGTTCCGAAAGTAACAAGATAATTTTAAAAGCAAAACTTCTTTTTAAAAACCTTTCTTCAATCTGTACAATATCCCATCTAGATGTTCTCCCTTGTTCACAGTTAGAACTCTTATTTGATCGTTGGTGGTGGAGTGTACCGGTGTTGAAGAAGGACTCTGCATGTTTAAATCAGTTGTCTGAAATCACGAAGAAAATTTTAAAAATACAATAAATATATAATACTTACGATTGATGGAATAAAACATCTACGACAGAAGTAGGAAACGAAATAATTTTCACCAAGTTCCCAGGACCAGATCTATCAGAGAGCTTCCGAAGGGATGATATGTCTCGAGCGTAGGAAACGAGTATGTGCTTAGTCGGCAGAGTATAAAGCCTTAATATAAGTTATTGGCATAAAGCAGTTAGCAAGCGTGCATGATATTACATTACGGTGTTTCTGCTGCGTGAGCACATATAAAAGCTGCAGCTATTCTTACCCTACATGCTAGAATTACAATACCACGGTGCCGCGACAATTGCTTTCTGCCGTAAAACTTGCCCCTTCCCCCCACTCTAACGAATATGGCAAGTACAATTTTTCACTGCCTTCAAACATATCGCTGAGATTTTTTACTAAGGATACGGTCTCGTAATTCTGCATTGCATGTGTATAAAACTTACAACATCCCATCTTCTACTGAGCCATTTACGGAAAAACTGCAGAAGGCGTCTAAAAATCCTTAAGAGTATTTTTCTCGTATCGCAAACGAAGCGTCTTATTCTTCGAGCCATTGTCAATGCGAGTAAACTTAATTGCACGCTTTTAGATGATCGGTATGGACAATCTATTAGGAAAGCGACATAGCGGTGATTGTTGACATTTTACTATGCGTAAGCAAAATCCTTTATGCCTGCTACCTATAACAGATGTACAAAGTAAAGACTAATTGTAAGTGCGTAAAACACAGATTGTGATATTGCACATATGGTTTTTAATATATCTCCAGTGTTACGTAAATGTAAAAATTACATCATGTTTTATCAAATGCATTACACAATAATTTAATCAAGAAAATTAAAGTTTTTGTACTATATACTGGTATTATGTATTAGCAGTGGTAGAAATAAAGCTTGTTATATTAACACAGAAATACAAACATTTATAGCATGAATTGATAATCTTTATTAACATTTTATGTTAACAATCATCATTTTTATTTGTACATATAGATACACTTTGTAGAAGACGTCAACGCAATTACGCAATATAAATCGTTGTTCTACGTACCACGCATTTTTCCATACATAAAAAAAAAGCGATATAAACTGACTTATGTAAGGAGCGATTAGTAATATGATTACAAAATTAGAATTAGGATAAGGTATCAAACCAGTTAATTTTACAGATATAAATGCGAAGTGGCAGATAAATATGCTGTAATGATAATTATATCATTAGATAATGTAATGATAACGATACGAGTACAATGATAATGAAACGAGTACAATGATAATGTTAACGATAATATCATGTAGACTAATTATCTTCCATGCATGACGGAAACGAGCCGTTAATATAAATACATAAATATCCACATCGAGAGACAAATCCCCTCGTTCCATGCGATTGTAATTAAAATTTGGTTAACATCTCGCGCCGCATACAAATAAATACACACACGCACAGACAGACGCACACAAACACGCACGCACGTGGCAAAGCCCGAACGTCCGGTTTCTTCCGCACCTTGATTCGCCGAGGGTACCCTACCTACGTCGGCGACGGAGCACAAAATACCGCGCGGCACTTCGTACAGACGCCGTACTCGCATTCGATCGGGCAAGAGGAGCCTGGCGCAAGTTGACCTCTACCACGTGAAAGACAGGGCTGAAGGTCAACAGACAAACGCGCGATCGAAGTGAAGTGGGGACAGAAGGGGTGGCAATCAGCGCGAAGTATTTTTATTGCTAAACGCACAAGCCCACGCGCAGCGCTCATGTGGAATGACATGTGGCTCCGTACAGCTCCGTACTAGCGCGGTGAACTAACATCGGAGAGGTCTCGGGTTCAAATTCCGACGGGCTCGTCATTCCGCATGTAAAAAGAGATTCAGTCTCAATTTATTCATAAATCTTTTTCTTAATTCCCCACCATTGGAGGAGTAAAAAAAAAAACGCGGATTACGGAAAAGGTGGAAAGCAGAAAAAAAAGACCACGTGATTTTGACTCGCGGACAACTTCAGAGATTCACCTTGGCGGGAAAGTTTAAAATTGATTTTGTCGTAGACGATACGAATAAAGCTGTTTCTTTCCACGATTTCTTCTTGTGAATTTTAATTTTTTTTAAGCGACGTCAATAAATCAAGCTCGCGAAATTGCAGCGAGACGGATCTCCGATGCTGCACGCGATTTATCGATGAAAAAGAGAAGGAAACGTCCTCGGGGGAGTTTCCATTGTTTTGAATTAATGGAGGTCGGTTTCCTGAACTCGCGGAACTTTTACCATCCTTTTCGAGCGCGCGCTTCGGAAAAAATCGCAATCGCGCCGCGTGATTACACAGGTCGCCCTGCTTATCGCACCCGCGACGCAATCGGTGACACTCTAACCTCAACCTGTCTCAACCCAGCGCTTTCCGAGCGAAACAGTTCACGGGAATCCTTTTCTTTTTTCTCAGCCACTTTTGATAAAAACACGTTTCTCGGTGAAAGATCGGCGAGAATTGTCATTCCTCTCGAGAACTTATGGAGCTGCTAAACATCTCGAAATACAACCAGCAATTATCTCGCATGCTCCTGACACGTTTATTCAGCAAGAATATTAAAATTCCTTTGCGCACCGCGCGTTTCCAATGTCAAATGGGTCCGCGATTACGCGACGGGCGCGACCGTCGCGTGAAAAAGAAAGGGGGCCACCGCGAACGACCGACGTCGCAGAGTCGCTCGGCACTCCTCATCTAACCTGATCTAACCTCAATCCGAAATTCATAGCGCCCCCACGTAAAACGACGTCGAAGTCGCGAGGGGTGCGATACACGCGGCGCGTCGTGGTGCTACACGACGATCGACACGCGCGGTCACGGTCGAGAGAGAAAAAAAAAAGAAGGCAGGAAGAGGGAGAAGGATCGCGAGTTTAACGATCCCGACGGAGTCGAGCCCTCGCCGCCGAATTGCGTGCGCGACTCCACGGACTCGCGACTCCTCGCCGTCAGACACCGGATTCGCTTTCTCCTCTTTATAGACTTTTTCAAAATGGCAGCGGCTACGGACGAGCTGAGTAAGTACTCCCGACGGAAGAGAGAGAGAGAGAGAGAGAGAGAGAGAGAGAACGGAAGATTGACCCCCTTTGCGGGCGACGTAATCGACGACCGGGTCGTGGATTTACGCCGTTTGTCCCGGATGCAGAGGAGAACGGAGTTGAGACTTCAAGTCAAGTCGGAATCACGCGAATCTAATTGTCATGCCGGAGAGATGATCGGGGATAACTTCGGGGAGAATCCGCGGATTACCCGATCGCCCCTCGACGCTCTTCCCCCGCATTCGCCCGAATCGCCCGGACACGTGTCCGCAGCTGTCAAACCTCGAGCTTCAGTTTAAATCCCCATTGATCTACTCCGACTCGACGGCACATGATGTCAGCGTTTTTCGCGATGACCTCACGTCCGATGACACTCGATTACGTCGCTGTAATAAATATGGATCGATAGATAGATTGTTGCCCGATTTCATTTTAGATCCTTACAGATGTAGTAGGGATGAAAATAAAAAAAAATCTTACCTGTGATTATCCCTGTAAGTAAAGCTTGGAGATGTAATGTTGATTGTATTCCTTATCCTTGTTTCCTATTTCGTGCAGTTCTGCTCGAGCGGGTGTTCCTCCGCCTGGGTTCCGCCGAGACGGATGAGCAGTTACAGGCGTCAGTCTGCAAGTTTTTACCTCCTGTGCTGCTCAAGTTGTCTAGCGGGCAGGAAGGCGTCAGGAAGAAGGTGATGGAACTGTTGATCCATATAAACAAGAGAATAAAGAGCAGACCTCAAGTACAGTTGCCCGTTGAAGCTTTGCTCCTGCAATACCAGGATCCAGCTGCCAGTTCGTTTGTGATCGTACGTTGCCCGGATATGTCGTTCGTTATGGCCCATGAAATCAGAAAAGGACATGTCATAATGTAGATTCATATAATTGCAGAACTTTACGATAATATATATAAAGCTGGGATATCCTCGAATGGAGATGAACAAGCAAGCGGAACTAGTTCCAAGTGTATTGAACGCTATCGAGGGAAAACCATTGTCTCATCAAGACAGGTTTGCTTGTTACAAATTTTTTTGATTTCTAAATATCAATGCCTGTACTTTAACGGAAGATTTTATCTTTAATATTTAAAGACGTGAAAAATTCTAAATATTAATATATAATTTTATATTCTAATTTTTATGTTAAATTAGATTACATTGCAAAATGTTAGGTTACAATATTGCGAATGCGACTATGTTTCAGCTTAATGTTGATCATAATGCCTGCATTAGGACATATCAACATACCAGCGGATCCTGATAAACGGGCGTCTCTCTTGGGTTTGCAAGACAAACCTTACGTAGCGAAGCAGCTCATAAATTTTATGCTTGACATATTATTGTTGCCATATGGGTGAGATATTATTACATATTACTTTTAGATATTATTTAGTTTCTGACTGTAATAATATTGTGTATTGTTAGATCTGTGGGACAAACGGAAAATCAACAGTCAGGTCAGGCAATCGATTGGTCTCGATTCACCGTACCGCCGGGCTTAAGCGATTATGCGTTCAAAAGAGTGATAGGCGAAACTCCGCCTACAGCTGAACAACTCGAGCAGATAAAGTTGGGCATTATTAAGTTCCTCGCCGGTGGATTTTTCCCGGATACAGATATTCTGATACACTTGATCGTAGCGGCCGCGGATACTAGATTCAGCATCGCTAATATGGCAGATTTAGAGTTGAAAAAGATAGTTAGGTGTGTATGGAAATTTTGTCAGAATTCGTTTGGCGTAGATCGATGCTGTAATTTCTATTGTATTCTTCTGTTTAGCTCATTGGATTGGTCCTCGATGCAACTAGCAGCTCCGCTTTACACATTATTCTTGGGTACCGATGCATTAGCCACGCAGAAAGAGGTGAAACCCGAAATGAAACGGCTACCTGCAAGCACTCGAATTCGTCTCAAGCTTTTACAGTATCTTTGTCGGGTGACTAAAGCAGGATTTATCATACCGCCGTGTATTCAAGTACATAAAGTTTAATTAAAAGAAAATGGCAATAATCAAATTATATTACATAATAAAATTACCATTTTTTTCTTCAGGTTATTTTTGATTCACTTTATGGAAAAAATACAAATGCAAAGTTAAAATTATTAGCGTTGCAATTTACGTCAAATATCGTCCAGCAGTAAGTGTTTCATAATTCTTTCGTTAATAAATTTTTATTTTATTGCCGCTTATTAAAAGAAAGATTTTTAATTTATCTTTTTCAATTATGTCGCTACAAGAAAATTGTCAAATTTTTTATTTGCACGCGCAATATATTATTAACTTAGCGAATTTTTGTGTAGATAACTTTTTTTACATACGTGCTAACTTGTTATTTAAAGTACACTTTATCTACTAATTCAATTTTTGAATTAATTTTTTAAGCTGCAGTCTTGTACCGTTAACTCGCGTTGCCGGAGTAATCCTGAATGGTATGATAAAATTGATCTCCGAAGGCGATGACATACATAAACCGATGGCATACACAGTTATTGGACAACTTGGTCAAAGAATACCGTCTCTGATAAACAAAGATTTGAGTTTATTACACAACCTATTCGACACGCTTGTCTCTGTAAGTATTCCATTATTTTAAAAATATAGTAATGGTTCTTGAAATCATATATCTATAGTTATTAAATGTTTTATTAATATTTTAAGACGGATGGCGAATTACGACGTACAGTAAGAGACGCATTAATTTGCGTAACGTCTGCGTTTGTACTGAATAAAGAGGATGAAAGCAATATAGCTCTAATGAATGCTCTATTGTCAGTACACATTGAATCGCCAGAATCGAGCGTAAGGTATGTATATAATTTGTAAAGAGTATACTTAATTTTAATTTATATTCTAATCATGCGTATAACATATATTATTTTGCAAATAGATTTGTGGCAATGCATTATGCCGCAACCGTGTTTCCACCTGATGACGCTCCATCTCGGTATCTCTTGTTATTAGCATGTGGTGATAACAAACATGAGATAAGTACAGAAGCCATGAAAGCGCTGTACGGTGTTGTGCATAAAAACGAGGACAATCAACAAATTAGTAACAAGATATTGTTGCCCGAGTTTGTGAAATTAGTAAGTTATATTTATTCGAAGATGCAGTCGAGAATACCCGCCGCGAGTAGCGGCAAAAACACGGATAAGCAAGTACTCCCGTATAGTATTGCTACGTTTTCTGAAGTAAGCAGATTCTGCTATAAGAAAATTGCATGGAAACCAGATCTGTGAATGCAGCAAAAATATTTTTACAATCTTAATTTATATTGTTACAGATTATTTCTTATTTTCGTGTTTGCCTCGCCAGAAGTGCTAATATTCCTGCGCGAAATGAACCGCTGCAACATCCCTGCGAACATACTCCTTTGATCGGACGTTACTTGGAAAAATTGTACAAAGATCAACCGGAGATATTAAATAATTATCTCGATATGATTTTACTCTTGAGCCATTCTTCTGCAGGTAAAAAATAATAAGAATTAATTGTATAAAAACATTTTTGTATGTGTTAATTAAATATTTTTTATTGATACAGATCAAATTTCCTTAAATGCATTATTGGAAGTACTTGGGTCCGTACCGCATTATATAATAAAATCGTATGAGAAAGAACTGCCGTGGCTTTGTTCCTTGCTTGGTTCTACTAAGCAAGATGTACGACAACTAGCCGCGAAAGTGTACGCTGCTATTACTGGTTATTTCCCGAGGAATGAATTTGAGAAACATGTTTCGAGTATCATGAATGTTATGAATAGAAAAAATTTGGAAGCGCAGCATGGTGCATTGATGGCACTGACTTATATGATGGAAAGAAATTTAATACAACAACGAAATGGAAACAAGGAGGATTTGTGCAATTGGACAACTTATAATGATATTGTGAAAACAATATGTATGCATTTATATATATCGCAAATTATGTCGCGTTATTATGAATATGTTCAATACATTTGAAATTACATATGTTTATTACACAGGTACATATCTTCGTGATAACGCGATATTATTAATGGACGCAGCTATTCAAGCTGTTAGTATCTTAGGTAAAACGTATTCTCTACCTTTACCAGCAGAAGGCGATAACGAATTGAATAAGAAAGCAATAGTAGAAACGCTCTTTTCAGTTTTATCTAATGCCAAATTGAATACCAAGTTTTGTTTTTTTTTTTTAAGAACAGTTAATTATATGTACATTATACATATAATTAAATATTTTATACTATAGATTTAATTTTACGACTTTACTTTTCTCATCTCAGATGAAAGAGAAAGCTGCACTTTCATTGGGACATCTGTGTGTTGGCGAATGTTTTCCGCATACCGCAGATATCGCTAATAAAATTATAGCAACCGTCAAAGAGGTGCATAAATTTGTTTTTCTGCCCGATAAATTTTACATGTTATAATAATATATAATATTTAACAGACAAAAGATATCGAAATCCATTTAATTCTGGGGGAAGCTTTGGTTTGCTGCGTTCAAGCGCAAGCTTCTCCGGAAGCAAGAGATGCTTGGACAATTTTACCCACCGAACATATTGTTCCGTACAGTAAAGAAAGTGACGAATTATTAATACACGTGTTGAACGAGTTATTTAAAATATATCAAGTGCCTCATCCAAACTTACGACAGGTATTTATATTACATTTTAAAGAAAGAGTGAAGTAATTCTTGTTTTATTAATAGCATGATGTTTCTTTAAAGGCAGTATGTGTATGGCTATTCGCACTTCTAAAACACAATGTTCAACGAGATTGCATTAAGGAAAGATTGTTCACGATTCATCATGCATTTATAGCTTTTCTTTCAGATGACAGTGGTAAGAAATATAAATTATTGATTGTATAATGAATTTTATCTTTGAACGGAGAAAACGATTTGTTCTTTTACCTCGTAACAGATATAGTGCAAGATATTGCTGCAAAAGGCCTTAGTTTGGTACATATTAATAGCAAAGAAGAAGAACGTGAGGCATTAGTGTCCAATATATTGGATCAGTTTATGCAGGGTCGCAGAACGGTGCAGCAAGTTACCCCCGATACCAAATTATTTGAAGAAGGTCAACTAGGAAAAAGTCCATCTGGGTAAGATTAAAGAATACTTTAGCGTTCTTACGTTAGTTTACAGTTTGTTAGTTTACAGTTTGAGATGGAAAATATCTGAATTTAAAAAAAAACGATTATTATTGAACATTACGCTATATTAATACAAAAAGAAATTAGTTACTTAAAGAAATAATAAAACTTTTCAGTGGTAATTTGTCAACATACAGAGAAATCTGTTCCCTCGCGACAGAATTACAGAAACCTGAGCTTGTGTATTATTTCATGCATTTGGCAAATCATAACGCGATATGGACATCCAAAAAGGGAGCTGCGTTCGGCTTCGCGGCAATCGCCAATATTGCGAGGGACGAACTGAATAAATATCTGCCTAACATTATACCGCGATTATACAGATATCAATTTGACCCGACGCCGAAGATCCAGCAGAGTATGACCAGCATTTGGCGTGCTGTCGTTCCTTCCACGACGAAAGCTGTTAGTAATATTATTTGATATCTATTAACAACATCTAATATGCACAATATTGTGAGCGTAAAAATTTGTTCTTTACATACCACTATAGATCGAACAGTATCATAAAGAAATATTGACTGATGTAACTGATAATCTAACGAATAACGAGTGGAGGGTACGTATCAGTTGTTGTAATGCTCTCGCAGATCTTTTAAGGACAAATGTCCAATTCGACTTCGCTGAATGCGGTCCGGAACTCTGGAAAAAACTATTTCGCGTAATGGATGATATTCACGAGGGTACGCGGTTAGCCGCGACGAACACTACTAAGATACTTAGTAAGGTAAGACGTGAGATATCAGTTTCTGTAACTTATGATTGTCTGTGGTTTAGAGATTTAATATCGCTATGTTAATCCTACAGGTTTGTATACGTCATTGCGATTCGTCGCACGGTAATGCTGGGAAAGAAGTTATTCAAGCGATATTGCCTGTACTACTCAACATTGGCATTATTCATGTCGTTGATACCGTGAGAACCATATCGTTACAAACGGTATCGCAACTTGTATCCACGGCCGGTGTTTTATTAAAACCGTCGCTCGTCAATCTGATACCGTCGTTATTGGAAACAATCGGTGAATCGGAGAATCCTAAGCTTTCGTATCTGAGTAATGTATGCGGCGCAACTACGGAGACTCAGGAAGCTATCGATAATCTTAGAGCGAATGTTGCTAAAGGTCATTACGCGTCAGATACGATAACAAAGGTATTTTCGTTCTCATAAATGATTTAGTGATGGACCCGATTGAATATACCTTAATATTTTGTTTTTTTTTATGTTTTCTTACAGTGTATTCAATATATTGATGCTGATGTATTAAAGGAGTTAATGCCAAAAGTAATAGATTTAATCAAGTGCAGCATAGGATTTGGAACGAAAATTGCTTGTTCGCATTTCGTGATTCTTCTTAGCACGCATTTGAAAATAGAGTTGCAACCTTACAGTGGTTAGTAAGCATCTCAATTTTAAGAGAACAGAAAATTCAAAATCTTATATGGCAATGAGAGGAGATTTACACATTTGAATCATTTGCAAAAAAATTGTGTCTAAAAATAATTAGTAATTAATATTTTTGAGAATTTTTGCAACATAAATTAATTATATGTTTCATTCAGCTAAGGTATTATCTGCTTTGCTCAATGGTTTGTTGGATCGTAATGTTGCTGTAAGAAAAAATAATGCAGTTAGCATTGGCCACATAGTCGGCTCGGCTAAGGATTCTAGTCTGGATAAATTATTTAATACCTTGAACACGTGGTATTTAGAACGCGAAGGTACATCTCGTGTCTAATAATATATATACCATTGTATACTCTTATTATAATATCCTATAATTTTATTGGATGTAAAAATATAAATTACAGATGATGCAATAAGATTAGCGATCGGACAAACTTTACAGTCTATAAATAATTATAATCAGGAGAAATTAAAGAATTATCAAAAAATAGTCATTCCTCTTGCTTTTTTTGCGATGCACGCGGAAAAGATACCAGGTATGTATTTCAATATTTATAATTCGTTATTCACGTCATTCGTACGCATTTTAATCTCGAATATTTTCTATACATATTGTTACTTATCAGGAAACGAAAGCACCGTTGAATTATGGACTGAGCTTTGGAATGAAATAACGCCCGGGACTGAAGCAGGAATTATGCAAAATCTGCGAGCAATAACCGATATTTTACATATGGCTTTGGAATCAGCATCATGGACTACAAAAGTGCAAGCGGCGAACGCAGTTCATACCGTTGCCTTAAAATTAGGTCATAATATTGATACAGAAGCCAGGAATACCTTATTGAAGATACTGACTAATGGTTTGCGTGGAAGAACGTGGAATGGAAAGGAACGTCTACTGAATGCTCTCGCTATGTTAGCGTGCAATAGCAAGTATGTCAGATATTGATTTGAAACTTTACGTTAGAAACGATTTAATTAATATTCATTAAAATTAATGATTCGGATCTTATTACAGAGAAGCCTTAAATGCAGATGCTGCATTGTTAGATACAGTTGTAGCAACACTACATAGGGAAAGTAAGAAAGAGAATGTGGAGTATCGTCGACACGCGTTACAAGCGTTTGCTATGGTCTTGCATGAACTTGATATTGATAGGTTTACGGAAACATACGAAATTGTACAGGAAATATTGATTAAGGTAAGACATTGGCAGCAATATTATAAAGAAATAGAATATGAATACGATATTGTATATTTTATATACATATAGGTATCTGATAAAAATAACGATGATGAAGAGGATACTGTGGAAGAAAATAGGAAGAAAAAGGAAAATAATATAAAGTTGCAAGAAACGATTTACGAGGTGCTTGGAAAAGCATGGCCTTCCACCAAAGAGACTCAAGGTTACAAAATTTCATGAAATTTTACTCAATGAAAAAGACGAATATGTATTTTTATAATATTCTGGATGTCTTTAAAATAATTCGTGATTGCAGATAAATATTGCATTGAATTTGTGACTCATTGTCAAAAAATACTGCCAAATAGTACGAGATCTGTTCAAGTCGCTATCTTAACAGCATTAAACCTTTTTGTGGATAGACTTGTTTTATTAAAAATAAATAAAACGGAAATGTCATTAAAAGACAAAAAACTATTAGATCAAATAGGGGATAATCTCAACAAAATATTATCATATTGTATAAGTAAGTATACATATATATTATAATTACGATGTAATTAGGTATATTAATCCTATTTAACATTAAATACTATATTAAAATAATTAAAATAGTTGAGATTTTTATGATGATTTTTATATTACTTCCCAGTAAACATCATTTATTGCAGCGACATTGCGACAATATTATTACATTGCTGTGATGTTGCTGCAATGTTACAATATTATCGCAATGTTGCTGCAATAAATGATGTTTACTGGGTTCTAAATACAATACATTGTTTCTTCGTAGATATTTCGAAGTTCACCAAAATTAGAAAAGAAGCATTAAATATAGTTCTTTCGTTAGCAAGAAAAATGCGCGAGACGAATAATGATGAACAACTTGATAAAATAACGCGCCTTTTGAAAGAACTTTTACCCGATTTAACGAAAGATAACCAACCAGAAATACGGACCAGAGTAATTGATATTAAAGAAATGCTTAAAATTTAACTAACATATACATTTATTAAGTGTGCACATATCCTGGATCGAGTTTATCCTTTGCACACGTCGAATATGTTGCATACTGTCGTTGATGCTGGCGATCTCGGAGCGACGATAACAAAAGATTGATAGCTATGGTTGCGTGTTTATTTAATATGTTAAATGTAGATGTGCCTAATATAGTATTATACTCCTTAATAAAATGTAATTTAAAACAACTTGTTCATAAATTTGTAATGCCCTTGTGTTTTTTATCGTAACAAAATGAATCTCGAAGAAGTAAAAGGTGATAATATAATCACTTTATGGATGGCTATTCATGTTTTAATTACGTTGTACCGGCTTTTTTATCAGTTATTTTTATCAGACAGATATTTGGATAGTTGTGTGGAATGTTTTAAAAGGGCGAGCATTATTGATAAATGAAAAGTTTGTTAAAATATTCTCAGGTTCTTTTAATATATTGTATTAAAATGATTGTAATTAAAACACATGATTTTCATTAAGAGATTTTAGTTAAACTATTTAATGTTTAATACATTTACTTATTGGATTTGTACAGTAAACATAAGAATATCTTAAAACATTGTGGTTTATTTTTGGTTTATACGTTTACAATCGCTAACAATTACATTTAAAATTTAAATTTAATGAGATTACAGAATTTTTTTTTTTAAAGAATACAACAAAAGTTAATTTTAACAAACCAATCTCTAAATATATGTTAATGAAAAGAATGTTTTTATTTTTAATTTTTATATAAAATGCAAGGCCCAAGATCCAATAAATTAATCGAAAAGTAGTTATATATACATAATTAAATAGTGATATATAACCAGAACGGTGATTTTTGTTGTACATACATATATATCCAATGAGAAATGGTTGATCAAATCGAAATCGAATCTTTTCGATCATCATTTCTCATTGAATAGCACATCAATACAAAATTTCAAATAAAAAGAAATTAATTTCCATTTTTTAGTTGTCTTTTTTCTAATACAACAAACTTTCGTAAATCATTATTATGCTCACGATAAGAAAACAGTCCAGTTTTAATTACAAAGCATAGAATACTTTCAAATTGCCTTTTTTCCAATACAACGAACTTTTGTAAGTCATTGTTATGCTAACGATAAAAAAATTTAAATTTAGTTTAAAGCAGAAAATTGATTGAATTTCTTATCACTTAGAGCATATTAAGTATACATATAATTACAAGATATAAGATTTAAGCTAATACATTTTCAACTTTCTATTTAAAACCCGCAAGACAACAGTCAAGTAGGTAAAGTCTTTCTATGCATTTGTCAAACTATTCATTTTTAAAAGAATGTTTCCTTTAATTAGGCACATGTAAAAAGAAAAAAATAAATAGAAAAAAGTGGTACAAGAAAGGTATTTGAAAGTTATATTCTAAATTTAGATTCTTGAGGAATTTTAAGATTTATTTTAATGTAAAGGTTTTTTTAATTTCAAGATATGCTCTAAGAATTGAAATACATTTGTAATTTTTTAAAAGAACATGTCGGTCATACAGTATACGCTCTTTTCAAAAATTATGATTTCTTATGAAAATGCGAATCCCATATAATAAAACAAAGAAATTATAAGATAAAATTGCATGTAATTGCATAAGATTATTCTAAATTAATATATTTCTTTTTCCTTTTGTTGAAATATTTCAAAGAATTTTCGTACTGTATCTTTGTGCAAAAGTATAATATAGCTACCTGAGATTAAAAAGAAGGAGGGATAAATTAGAATGTTATTCACCCTAAATCTTCCTACTCATTACTCCCTGGAAATATAATTTAATTGTCTTTGCGAAGACGATTAAATCATATTCGTCACAATATTATAATCTCGTTATACATCGTTACATTGTCACTGCGAAGAAAAAGTGCACTAAAGAAAAATTATAAATTAAAAGTCAACTTTTTGTCAAGGAAATCAAGATCATCAAGATCACAAAACAAAACTATCATCCCGTACTTTATTGAAAAAAAATGATGAAGGTAAGTGATAATATAGATTTTACAAAATTCAGAAAAACGAGATTCGAGAAAAAGTGGACTGAAATATCTTTTGAATTACAGTATCCACCGCCGTGCAAAATTGCGAATAACGTGGTTATTGGCGATGAAGGACCGCTTTTTAAAAAGTGTTTGAGTGTCGGACAGCTGTTGTTTGAGAAATTGAATAGTAATTCGGAATTTGTCGGACAGGTATATCAAAATAAGTTTCATATAATGCTCATTCAAGGCAGCTAGATTAATAAATTGATCGTTCGACGAACTGAGCAAATCATTTTGATGCACTTTAGATAGATTCGGTTACGGAGAAACAAACGACTTTCGCCGAGATCAAAGAACGTAGCGTCAGATGCGCGTTGTGGTTGAAAAGTCAAGGTGTGCAAAGTGGAGATGTTGTCGGTGTTTCCACTAATAATCATCCCGATTGTCCGGCACCCTTACTCGGATGTCTCTTCATCTGCGCGAAATTTTATGCCATGCATTACGAACTCAATATGCGTAAGTTCGATCTTTATTACAAAAATTTTGTTTTATAATCTTAATTTTTATTAAGTAATTTTTTTGCGTAATTTTAATTAAAATAGATTTAATAAATTAATGTAGTTTCAATATAATATAAATAAATGGATGAATGAAGTTACAATTCCAGTATACAAAAACAATTTACTCTAACCTTCCCTAATCTATCTTAACCTATTATGTTTAAATTTAATATTTTAATATTTATATTTAATATTTGATATTATCATTATTTTTTGGGATTATCAAATAGCAATCGATATTTTTTTCTTTAGTGAAATTGAAGATTGTCTTCATAAATGATTGCTCATTTGATTAATTAATTTAATTTCGATTATTTAATTAATAGCACCGAATATTTTTTTATTTACTGTTATGGTAAACATTATTTCTCGGAATTATTATAGATGACAGCCGATATTATCTTTCTCTGACGAAACCCAAGGTTGTTTTTGTGAATGCCAATATGGTTGAAACCATGGCGAAGGCTGCAGAGGAAGAAAATTTGATCATTGAATTCGTGACTTTCGGTCATGCGAAGGGATTTCGGAATTTCGAGGAGATTATCCAGGAGCAGAATGCCGCAGCGGTTGACGAGTTTTATTGTACACCGATTTCCAGTTTGGACAAGATCGCTATACTTTGTTTGACATCCGGAACTACTGGTCCATCCACAGCAGCAATGATGTCGCATGGCGCTGTGATTAATAGCATGTTTTATGATGACACAGCCCCTGCGGAAGATCAAAATGTAATAATGTGTTACAGCACATTGCGATGGATTACTGGTATCATGGTGATCATTCGGACAATCTACTTCAACAAGAAGCGTCTTATTTGCGACAAATACGACGATGAGCTGACATGCAAACTGATCGAGAAGTATAACGTGCGTACAGTTTTATAAATCCTAAACTGAAATTTATTTTGACGATTTAACTGAAAGAACAATCGTTTATAGGTGTCATTCGCTTGGTTTCAACCTAGACAGATTGCGAGCATATTGAAAAATGGTTTTTTTAAAAAATATCAATTACCATCGTTGAAAAAGATAGTCATGGGTGGTGCAGCTATGAAACTGCATCTGCAAGAGATTTTGAAGAAAGCCTTGCCCCATACGGAAATTATATTCGTTTATGGTAAGAAAATCTGGAAAAAGAACATGATTATTTAAAAAGAATAAAAACTGAAAAACAAAATATATATCAATAATATTTCGCATAACAAGAAAACGTGAAGCTATCCAGACAACAATTTCATCTTTGTTTAATCATCGGATAATAATAAAATGTGTCACAGGAATGAGCGAGCTTTGTGGCATTAGTACTAGGCAGAGACCAGGTGACAAAATGGGCTCCGTCGGCTATGTGATTAAGAACACACAGTTGAAAGTAGTTGACATCGATATAGGAAAGGTATTAGGTCCGAATAAGATCGGCGAACTTTTCTGGAAGTCACCGTATATTATGACAGGATACTATAATAATCCTGAAGCTACCAAGAAAGCTATAGATAAGGATGGTTAGTTTACCTTCTTTATACATAAATTTTTATTCGGATGGAATTAATACATTTGAATATCTCTCCTCAGGTTGGTTACACAGCGGAGATTTGGGTTATTACGACGAAAACGGAGAAGTTTACATGTGCGACAGGATTATAGAAACTATCAGGATCAAGGGATTCATGGTTTATCCCAATGAAATCGAGAAAATACTTCAGAATCACCCGGCTGTTCACGAAGTTGTCGTGGTGTCTGTATGTAATGATATCTTAGATGAGTGTCCGTTTGCTTTCGTGTCGAAAAATCCTGATGCAGAGGTTCGTAATTAGCGTAAATCCCGAGAAAGTATTACTAATTGGCAGTTTTCTTGTACTTGTTTAAAAGATATTAAAAAGCTTAAAAAGATGTTAAAAAGATCTAGAATTTTGATCGTTTAAAATTTAATTGTAGGTAACCGCGGAGGAACTGATGAAATTAGTAGCGGATAATTTGGAGAACTACAAGCATCTTCATGGATTAATATTTCTGAATGAATTTCCGCACACGGACACTGGCAAGATTGCGAGAAAGCAACTCAGAGATATGGCAAAACGTTTTGTATCCGATAACGTGCCTGCCTAAATATATGATACAATTAACTTAATATATTAATTACGTATAACAATAATATATAATAATAATCGTATGCATGAATAAAACAATAAAAAAAATTATTAAAAAAAATTTAATAATTTTTTTTAACATAATCTATACCTTGTGAAAACTGTATACAAAAAATGTACATTAAGAATGATAATTTATTTCTCGATATATTAGTATTGTAGCAATTGTAGAATTATTATTTTAAATAAAAGTACACGGATATATAGATTTAATAAAATTTGGATACAATGTAATGATAATTAACAAAATTAATTTACGGTTATTCTGTTTTAATCAGAAAAATTTAAATGTAAATTCAAATAAGCACAAAAACTCTGACTGTTTTTCATAACTAATTTAAGTATTTTCTACTGTGTTCTAAAAAAAAATTTAATTAATATTCAGATGATAAAAGCAAAATGAGTAATTTCAGAAATTCAAGGCAAATGTTTAGCATTTATTGTTCACAATAATGACAATAGTCACAAATGAGAAAAATTCATGATCACGAACTTTAAGAACAGGTCGCATGGAGACGCCACTTTTCCGCGTGAAGTTAACCCCGCGGGAGATGAAGTGCGCGCACCTTCGCCTTCTTGATTTCATGAAATGCAGTGTCGTTTCAATTCTAGAATTCGGCGGACGCGGGACGGATCGGCTCCGTCAAACGAGTAGCCTCCTGAATCATTTAACTGGCAAGCATAACTATATTTATTAATCACGCATTTATTATTCATGCAATATTCATCGTATAGATTTGGCGCTCGGATATTAACGTTCCGTTAAATGTACATTTCGTGATACTTGTTCGGCCAAAGACGCATCGCGCGGACGATCGCGAAAATGATGATTATATTTCTGAATGTCAGCAATATCGCGGATATCTATCAAGAATATTAATTCATCTATTCGTTAGAATGCGAAATAATCATCGTGATAAAAAGTGAGCATGTAGCATTTGCTACTTGAAGCACGGAAAATGATCGCGGAGTTCAGAATACGAAGTGTCGTCACGCGTCGCTTTTGCCGCATAAACCGCACGGGAAACGAAGCGTGCGCGCCTTCGCTATTTTGATTTCAGTCTCGTTTCACTTCTAGAACTCGGCGGATAGATCGGCTCTGGAACGAGTGGCGTCCCGAATCATTTAACTGGTAAGCATAACATCTATTAACCATGCATTTATTATTCATGCAATATTTATCGCATAGATTTTGTGCTCGGATATTAACGATCCGTCAAATATGCATTTCGTGATACTTGTTTGGCGTTGAGAGAAGCGTCGCGCGGACAATCGCGCAAATGACGATTATATTTTTGAATGTCGTAAATACTATGGATATCTATCAATATGTCCATTTGTTAGAATGCAAAATAATTATCGCAAAAGGATAGCATATAGCGTCTGCTATTCAAAGAACGCAAAATGCATTAATGCGAAGTCGGGACGTATAACGCCGTCGCCGCATGATTAGTGTAGTCATCCTCGCAGGAAATGCAGCCGCTTCACCATTTTGATAGTATTTTCATTGCAGAACGCGACGGATACGAGACGATCTAGCTCCAGAATGTGTGGCGTCGTGACTCATTTAATTGGTAAGGGAAACATGTCATCCTTGTTTGATTCTTTGTAATAAAAATTAACCATCGCGTATATATATGCTGCTAATTTATACACGTAATTCGTATGATTTGTTCAGTCGAAGAACAAGAAAACTGTCGTAATGCTGTGACTTTGAGAATGTCGCAATGAGGAAATCCTATGCATCTTAATCTAGACACCCTGAGAGGATGAGCAGGACTGGGATAGGCATCGAGCTCCGGCGGAGCAACATTGCGGTAAATATTTTTTACTAGCATAAAATTAATCATTGCTTCTCGTTCACTCGAATAGTTTTATTTCATCTATTTTGAAAATGGTAATTAAAGAAGAAAAAAAGTAATTTGAACTTTTATAAAATCTTATTCTCGTAGAGTTTTTTTTTCCAAAAAATATATTATTAATTAAAAAATAAAAAATTTTATGTTAAAATTAAATAAAAATTATCTTTTGTAACGTTAATCATTAAGAGTTGCTTTATTTTTAATTTTATGTATATGTGTTACAGAATCAACGTAGCTACATGGCTGATACCTCCGCTGTTGCGCATCGGTCGGTGAGTGACAATAAAAACTTGATTAATAAGGTAACGGATCAATGAAAGTTGTATAAATTTATTTTGATACCTTAATTTTTATGATTACTTTATATTAAAAATGAATATAAAACTTCATGGCTCCGTTGTTTGAAAATGGTTGGGCTAGGTTTATACTAACAATAGGCTTATACTAAGGGCTGAAAATTTATACTTACTTATTTCGTGATATAATCAACACTCGCTAACATTGATAATTAGCCAGCAATTGAAGGAGTTTTCCTTCTTGTAACTGATCGAAATATGGTCAGAATAAGTGGCCAAGATCAACGAAAGGTAGGTTCAATTTGGCCAGAAGAATCAGCTACCATGGATTACAATTCTGCGCCTCGCCATGCAAGTGTAACCTGAGAGGATGAGGAGGACTAGGATAAGCATTGGGCATCGGCGGATCAACTTTACGGTAAATATTTTACATTTTGCGTGAAATTAATCGTTTCTTACCGTTTATTCGTTTTATTTCATTTAGTTAAAAATAATAGCTAGAGAAAAAGTAACTTAAAATTCTATTTTTGTGCAGATTTTTTCTTAGAAAATATATAATTAATTGAAAAACAAATAAAAAATTTAATGTTTATAAAAATTATATTTTAAAATATGAATTATTTTTAGAACTGCTTTATTTTAAATCTTACATTTATATGTTACAGATCAACGTTGTATGTTCTACAACTCTGCCTATTGTCACACGAGTGTAATCTGGGAAGGAAACAATTTTGTAAATGTAAATTATTTTTATATCTTATGTTATGTTGTGTATGAAAATATCACTTGCTTAATATTAAATAAATAATTGAATTATTTATTTAAATTACAGAAAATAACAGCTTGAAGAATGTAGTAAAAGTCCTACGTAACGATGATCCGAATATCCTGAGAGGATGAGCAAACTTAGGGATAGGGCGCAAGCGGAGCAATCTTACAGTGAGTACTTCTTATTTGTATAAAATTAACAATTTCTTTCTGGGAGAATCATGATTGTAATCACGGGAGTGATGAAAGATTTGTATAAATTCATATCCGTTTATATCGAATTAAATTTTACATAAAATTTTAAAAATATATATTCAAAATATATAATTGATATAGGAAAATTTAATATAAAATCTTTATTATAATTATTTTCGGTAAAAACGGAATAATTTATAATAAAAAGGATAAAAAACATAATATACATTAAATACAGATATTATATTTACATTTATTCGTTTAATTTTTTTAACAATATCGATGCTCCAGCGCCGCGCTTTGTCTTGAGATTTACTGTTAAAGGTTTTAATTTAGACAGCAACGTGTTTTTAATACTCTCACATTCATTTTCTATAAGAAGAATTAATAAGAAGCAAGCTCTATTAAATTCCGTCCACTTTTCCAACACTTCTGGCGTTAAATGCGATATTAATATTTCTCCAAATGTAGATTCGTTCTTTTCTAGTAGCTCTTTGTCATTTTGAATAAGTTTCTTCAACATTGTGTGTAATGCAGGATGTTCAATCACATTACACTCGGTGTCATTGTTTTTTATTTTTGAATCTATGCTAGTAAGAAATTTAGCAATCGATTCGAACGCGGATTTTAATTTCTCTCCTGATCCTACTTTTAATATCGCCAGGGTCGTCATAGCTATACTGCCGTTAGATAACCACGTTGCTGTATCCGTGATTATACCGTCAAAAAGCGGATTACGAATTGCTTCGAGGAGTTCCTTTTCTCTAATATCGGCTAGTTTCTTACTTGTGGAATTGTTATCACCTTGGCGTAGATAGTCTACTATGTCTGGTGAAAAATAAACAGGTTTTCTCCGGGCCACGAGATATAATATAACGTGTTTCCCATACTCGTTCAGCGCAATATTAACTAAATCCTCTTCTAACTCGGACAATATTATCTTCTGCATGAGAACCGTGTCGTCTACGGAATCAAAGAGCGCTAATAACATCATATGACCATATTTAGACATACAAATTGCCTTGATATTTCCCTTGAGGGCTTTCATAATAATTTTTCTATCTTTACTATTGCCATGCCATATACATTGCGTAGCGATTCTCGTTCCCATTTTTGTTTGAGACAGTGTCATAATGTGAGAGCGCAGCATAACTATTAACTCGTTCCTGTCCTCCACCGAACATACGCAGAGGAATTCCCACAGAACCGTTTGTAGTAGAGTAGAATTGACGAAACCTTTATTTAAGATCCTAGTTACATTTGTTTTTACGGCAGATAGCGTAGCTAATTTCATATCCGTCGCGATTTTGAATACGTCCGACATTGATTTAACATCCTTGTCTTTTTCCAATTTATACATGTCCCCGTAAAACTCCTGCTTGAAATGTATTTGATTGAGCTTTGTACACCAAGTGCAGTACGCAAGTTCTATAAGAGACGCCGATACACTGTGACTCATTAGTTTCACGATGTGGCCATAAAATCCAGAAATCACCTCAGATCTGATTTCTTGCGAACCGAATTTTAAGATAGATTTTACGCAGTTTTTCGCATATTTTGACTGTAACATCTCTACAATGAATGGCTTTATCTCGTGAAATATAGCTCGTCGAATGTGATCCTCGCAGTACTTGATCATACACTGAATCACTCGGGACATATCGTGCATAAATATCACTTTGCTGTAATGATTTTTCAACATGTTGTGCAACGTCTGAGTTAATGTTATACGTTCGGCAGGCTTGCAATCGGATCGACGTAACTTCTCGCTGATCTTCTTAGTTTGTATAATTTTGTCATAAACTTCATCGTTATTCAATCGTTTAGCTTTGCGCTTCTGTTTCAGCTCTTTCTTTTCCTTTTTTAGTTGGAGCCAATCAGTTTTTTTGGCTTCCTCCTTATTTTTCTTCTTCAAATCATCTTTCTTTGAATTCTTCTGAGCTGCAGTCTTCTGTCCTTCCTTTCTTTCCCTCTTCTGTTTGAGCAAATTTATCTTTTCAATTTTAGAATTAATTTTCGCCACTTTCAAATTATTTCCTCTTGAATTCTTCTTTATTAAAGATGGCTTTATATTTTTACCTAGAGAATGTAATTACTTTTATATCTGAATATGTCTGACCTACAAGTTTTCTTTTTTTTTCTTACCTATAGATTTATTATCCAAAGCTTTTTCGAATTTCACTTTCTTTATTTTTTTATTATCCTCTGCTTTTCCATCAGCCTCGAAACCCACTGATCGCTTCATCTTTGAACAGATCTACGAGAGGAAAATAATAGATTAAGGTGCTGTATGACACGTGGTTCTGTAGCTTAGTGCTATCGCATAAGCTCTTCCGTAAAGCGTTACGTTACATTAAGTAACTGATCACAAACTTAAATACATACGTAAACTTAGTCTTTAATCAACGCACAAGGAATATCGTAGCTTCAGCTACAATTTTTCTTGTGCGTTGACTGAAGTTTAAATTTACATACATAATTAAGTGTGAGATCAGTATTTAACGTAACGTAACGCTTTACGGAAGAGCTTGTGCGGTAACTCCAAGGCGGATGACTATAAACGACAACGTTCCGTAGCCTTACCTAACCTCGATCTAACCTCAATGTTTTTCAGTTTTAAACTTATGAAAAACTCTTGTATTGGCTTCCGAGAGTTCACAAAACTACGTATATTTAAGTAATAATGGAAAAGGGAGCGACAAGGTCCGCGATCTCACATAAAATCTTAACCCGTCTTAACCATTTCAACACGTGCAAACACGTGCGACTGGAGTGATCACGTGATTTTTTGTATTCCTCTCATTGAACTCTACTGGAGTAAGCGATCAAGGAGTGGGGATAGGGATGTGCGATGTTGACCAATTAATCGAAACGTTCGATATTTTTTTGTCGATTAATCGATTATTAACTGACGATACTTTAGAGATCCGATATATCGATATTCGATTTTCTTGTAAATATTGTATAAAAATTTGTGACATTTAATTATTGAATATCTTTCTTGATAAGACATTCAGCTGCGAATCTCTAAGCATTTTGATTTATTCATTATCTAATTATGTAATCGTTATTATTTAAAGCATGTTATATTTAAACAAAATTGTAATTTGATAAAATTTTATTTCGAGCGCGAGTTTGATATAATAGACAGCGCACTGATCTACTATGCTGAAGATGCCTGGTTTGATCTTTTAAGCAAATCTTCAAATTTTTGGTACGCTAGCTCCTCTTGGAAGGCAATGGCAAACCGAGAGAATATCGTGTCATATTCAGCCAGCAGAGACTGGTAACCTGCTCCTGAAAAATTAAGAACTTCTCTAAAAAATAAAAAAAAAAGGATAACCTTGGTATTAACTTTAATTTAAGGATTTAAGTTATTTATTAAGTAAAAATACTTAAATATAGTTATGGAACGAGAAGACCCTACAGAATTTTATATAAATGTAAATTTAATTAATTTGTTAAAAGATTTATTTATATTGATATACGAATAGGAATAATTTATTATCTTAGAAGTTTTTTTTTTCCTTTTTTTTGAGCCTATTTCCACTCTTCTTTATCTCCAACTATAGAAATCTAATGAAATTTTTGTCTGCCCTTAAGATGCAGACAAAATAGAAAAGTTCTCATTGGTAAATCTATTTAAATCAAATAATGAAATAGTTGAGATTCAAGTGACTTCTCTCATATATTTTTTAGAGATGAAGTTCTTAATTTTTCAAGGGTAGGTTATCAGTCTGCTGCCTGAATAGTATAGTAAGATACTCTAGGTGGTTTGCCATTGCCTTCTGAGAGGAGAGGAAAATTACATATGAAAATTTCTCTGAAGATTGTCGGGTTTTGAGCACCTTCGATGTAGACAAGTAGACCAGTGCGCTGTCTATTAGACGAGATCTCAAAATAGATGTTACATACATGACGTATATTAATACATATTATGAATTCATAGTATAAATACAGAATATTCACTTAATATCATTTGCAGTTAGGGATTTGTCATAAATACGTAAATATTTCATAAAATGCAAATGGTAGCGGCCATTTTTTAAATATAATAGATTTGCTTGAACGTGTCTGAAAATACGATTGTTTACATCTATACGTATGTTATGTAAACTATGATTAAAATATCATCTATGTAAGAAATCAGTAATCTATAAATGGCTCATATATATATATATGATCCCGTTCAGCGACAATATGTATCTGGTGATTTATATTTAAGAATTTTTTTGTTTTATTTTTAATCGTTTTAGTTTGGACATAAGGCCACGAAAAGTAAACAAAGGTTTTAGAGATTTTTATTTCACTCTAGTAAGGAAGATAAATATTATGCTTACTGTATATATTGCAATTGCGAATTAAGCAACTACTTTTTCTCGCTTCATAGCCATAATTATAAATTTTTTAAAAATAGAGCTTATAAATATGCCATAATAATAATAAATTTTTTTAAAATAGAGCTTATAAATATGTATTAATTTTATTAAATTATATTTTATTTAGACATTATGTATATGTCTTTGATTTAGAATAAACAATTAACTAATGAAGTGAGGCTTTTATTTAAGCCTGCTGTATATAATATTATGAAAATTTAATATATTATTTACTTTTTAAATGTTAATTNATAATATGGCTTCAGGCGAAGGTCCACTTTAAAAAAACCTAACGCGCCATTGGTGGTACCTCATGGGTGGTGTGGAAATCCACCATTAATTTCATCTTAAATTTATACACACAAACATATCGACGGTTCCTATCAACAAAGTCGTATCTCATAAATGTATAATAACAAAGTCCTATTTCAACAATCAGTGTAACACTATAGTGTAGGAACACTATAGTGTTACACTGATTATTGAAATACGACTTTGTTATTAAAAAACTCTTTAAGACTAACTCTATAAGAAAACTTATGTTAAAATAATGTCTGACAAAGTCCAAATTTATATCACTGATATTTATTCGAATCCGAAATACGACTTTGTTATTTTAAAGATGTAATATGCCTTTCTTACTCGCACGTTTTTGATATATCAACGTAATGTTTTCAAAGTTTTTTTATTAATAAATAATTTTAATCAAAAAACGTTGAAAACATTATTTTAAAATAATGTCTGACAATGTTCAAGTTTATATCACTGATATTTTTTCGAATCCGATATATGACTTTGTTATTTTAAAGATGTAATACGTCTTTCTTATTCGCACGCTTTCGATAAACAGTAAGTACGACAAAAACAGTAATTCAGCTAAATTTCAAGTTTATATTATATTATGTTATATTAAATATGGTCATCTTTCTTCAGTTTTCGCTTTTATTTAATTTTAAACAAAGACCTTACAGTTAGATTAAAGACTTAAAAATTTTTTAATCTTAAATCTTTATAAAAAAAGTTATGTTTTATTATATGATATGAAGAAATTTCATTGCGCGAAGCGCGCGTTTACCTCCATTTGTTTAATGAAAAAAGAAATACGATAATTATTAATTATAATTTTTCTTATTCTTATAATGTTATAATTTTTGTAGCCCGTTTAACTACATTTATATTGATATATATATATATATATATATGATTTTATGTTACCTAATACAAAATACAAGGTCCCTTGTATTGGATCGATCCTCTGCGTTCGTTTTGGGTGATTGGCGGGGAAATTCCTCGGGACGGATCCTCTCGTGCGCACGCGTGAATGACGTTTGACCACTTGGCTGCCTCAGCAGACTCGTACTTAAATGCTGCATAGAGCGTTCGCCGAGATCCTATATTAATTATCAATCCTTTTTGTCTATTTGTATGTATTAAAATTATATAAAATAAATAAATACTGCTACATTATATTATATATTTATTTCATGGAAGTTTCCCTCATACCATTCCTCATATTTCCTATTTCTTTTTACGAAGGGGTCTAATGATACCTTTCATGTATACGCGGTTGACAGTAGAAAGCGGCACATTACTACGCGAATCGGCGTATGTCGTCCGTCCCTTGATCTTCTCCATTTGCCCATTTCGTCGCCAAGCTTTACGAAGTTTGCACGTTGTATGCCGCTTGGAGTATAACCTTACAACAATTCCGTGGGCCATTATTTCGCGATCTTCACTGAAAAGCAATTCTAATCATTCCTAAAAAGGTGAGTTAAACGCGCGAAATGTTTGCAAGTATTTCGTAGACGAAACGGATATTATTTTACACAATTTGAACATGCTGAATGCTTTGGATAACCTCCAACACGTGGCTGAAATGATATATCTCTCACGTGGTGAGATTGAGATGTTGTAACTACTTTTACTCGTATTTTCAGGATTTAAAGATGTAACGCTTCACATCATCGTGTATTATTTATCTCTATATATGTTTCTTTCTTGATATTGCAGAATATTCTTTTCAATATGAAGTCTACCGTAGCGGATAAGAAAGGAAAGAAACGGACACATAATGAAAACGTAAAATCAAATCAGGCACAAGGGGATATCAATGAACTCAAGAAGAATATTAAAAAATCCAAATTTGACGTTAAACAAAATGGAAGTCCTTTATTGGGACAAAAAGCGTCGGTAGTGCATAAGAAAAAAGAACAGAATAAAATAATAAAACAGCAAAGTAGCCCTATCAAACAATCGACAACAAAGGGAGAGACAAAAGCAAAGACAGAATTGTCTGCCGCTAAACCTGAGAACGAAACTAAAGATACGAGAAAGAAGTCGAGGAGAAGCCGTCCGTATAGCCATGTTAATCTTACCGCAGAACAGCTAACGAAAAAGATAGCAGAAATTCAGAGCAGAGAAGTGTTGTCGAAGACAGCAAGAAAGAAATTGGGTATACTTAACAGAAAATTGAAAGAGTATGGAGTTGACTCAGAGAAATTAGATGCGTTACAAAAGAAAAGTAACAAGAAAGCAGAAAATCGTGTAAATGTATTAATGAAGAAAGCTAATGATGAGAAGTGGAAAGCTAACGATGAGAAAAAAATGAAACTAGAAAAGATACCTGTTCAAAGCAAAGGGAAATTACAGAAGATAGATGATGATGATGACAGCGAGGAAGAAGAAATTGATAGCGACGTTGAGGAAGAAAGTGAAGAAGAGGAAAGTGATGAAAACGAAAGACAAAATGTACAATTAACTGTTAAAAGAGAAGAGGTAGAAAATGAAAGTGACGAGGATGAAGATGAAGAAGATGATGAAGATGAAGATGATGAAGATGATGATGATGATGATGAGGATGAAAATGAGTTAGAGATGGAAGGTGAAGAAGAGTTAGAGATTGAAGAAGATGAAGAGTTAGAAAGCGACGAAGATGAAGAAGAGATAGAGAGTTTAGAAGATGAAGGGGATGAAGAAGATGACGAAGATGATGAAGAGGATGAAGATGAAGAAAATGAAGAAGATGAGACCCAAAAGAATACAAATCTTAAAAAATTAGTTCTTTCAGGCACAAAAAAGAAAGAGATGCAAAATAAACAAGAACAAAACAAGAATAAACAAGAGCTAAACAAGAATAAACAGGAGCAAAACAAGAATAAACAGGTGCAAAACAAGAATGCACAAGAGCAAAGTAAAAATAAACAAGTCCCACAATCTTTCGATAACCAGCAAAAAGGAGAATTGCACAAGAAGCGATATGTCCTATTTGTTGGCAATTTACCACTAGAGTAAGTGAATTCTTATAGTTTTAATATTTTTATTTATTTATTTTTTTAAGTAGATTGTAATTTAAACATCTAATTTACAGTATAACCGAAGATGAGATCAAACAACATTTCTTGACTAAGGTTAATACAATAAGTAGCATTAGAATTCCGACTAAACCAGATAAAACATCACGTGGCTTTGCATATGTGGAGATGACAAATAATATAGATTTTGAAGTAAGAGCATCTCATATTGTCTTTATTGTGATATCTTTATTAAACATTCTTATTGCAACACTTTTTATTTTTACAGAAAGGACTTTCGTTAAATCATACATTCTTAAAGAAAAGGAGGATAAACGTTGAATATTCGAGACCCTCAGGTGGTAAAAATCATGATGCTAACAAAAAGTTTATAGTTGCCAAAAATATGAAGCTGCAAGCACTTCAGAAGGCTGGAAAATTAGCTGGCGGGAATCAAAAGAAGAAGTTTAAGAAAGAGAAATAAAACATCGATAAATCGTAGATATAATGAAATAAGAAGGATTAACTAACAAAAGGACTATTAGCAACATTATTTGATTCAAACATTTAGTATTATGAATAGATTTTAATAAGAGCATTTTTTTATGTGTAAAAGATTCTTGACACTAATGATATTAATGATATATATTTTACATACATGATATTTTATTTTGGACGATTACATTTATGCTATATTAGATGTAATCTTAGACAAATATATCAATTATATTAATCCTCAATTTCCGTACGATAAAGTTTCCTTCTTTGTTGGTTATTTCAATTGTATGTAAAACATACCTATAATTTTGTTTAAATATAAAAAAAGAACTTATTAAAGCGTTAAATCTAATCCAAATACCACATCTTCCATATGTCATATATTTATAAAACAAGCGAGCGTATATTCGCATTATTATTTAACGTAGACATATTTGACATTAACAAAAAGGAATACGTTCACAAACGGGATTGTCACTTCTGGATTCGTACTATTCCACAGTCTTGTAATATCAATAATTCATAATTCTGCACAAAAAGAGAACCGTCGGCACAATTCCATGCAAATTATTCCGCGAATAACGTTCACACAGGAACACGATGCATGCGACGATTTATTCGAGAGTACTGTCATCTCACAAGATTAGACTAAACGTTAGTTTATTAAGTACTTAAGAGAATGGCAGACGGCAAGCTGAAGGCAAACGATTCTTCTGATAATGAAAATTTATCATCAACTAAACTCGTCGAGGTATTATCTTTAAGCAGTATCTTGCAGTATCAGCAATAAATATGAATTTCAAATGATACATTATAGATCTCTGTATGTGCATATCCTGGAAAATGATTTTATAATAATTTACGTATTTCTACATTAAAATTTTTATTAAAATTTTCAACAATCGAAATTACAATTTTCTTTCAAATTTGTGAACATGTATAGAAATTTATAGTAAGTTATAGTGAATTATTGAGTTGTAAAAAATATTTATAAATTTTTACAAATTTCTACAATGTTTTACGAACATTTTTATTAAATGTAAGAGGTTGTAAAAATTGTAGATTATTGTAAAAATCACACATGTATATGCACATCGTCAATATTTTATTATATCTTCTTCTATTGTTGCGCTATGTTATATATTTTGCTCACTGTGAATATTCACAATATTTTTTATAATTCAGAATATTTCACAATATGCAACTTTTGCGTAGAATGAATTCTCCGAACGTATCATATTTCCAGAGGAGTTAAATAAGTTCTTGCAGAATCGAATTCGTGTAAGTGTAATATAAAATTATGTAGATGAAAACATTAGCCATTATATAACATATTATATATGTATGTATATCTGTATATGAAGTGATATATTCCTTATTACAGTCTCTATATATGTAATTTGTATTACATCAATATAAAAAATAAAAAAAAGGTGGATTCTTATAATAAGTTTATATTTTTAACTTGTTTGTTAGATCCAACTTGTCGAAAACGTTACGATATGTCTTTATATTTTTATTATATGTCTTATACGTCTATATTATATCTCTAAAATAGTCTTTGTTCTTACGTATGGATATATATTTTTATTTATAAATGAATATTATATAAATATTTTTCTTATTGTTATATATTTTGTTTGGATTCATCATGTACTTATTTATTGATTAATCAGTTTATCAGTTAATGATTATATAACAGGATTTAACAGCAGAGAATGAATGTTTGCGACGAGCATTTGAGCAAACGGAGGAGAAGTTACGGAAACTGTCTCAAGAGAAGCAAAATTCGCAAAATACGGTAACTGAGCCAGCCACGACGAAGCTAATCGAACTTAATAAGAAATATAGGGACCGAACCGCCGAAGTAGAAACACTGAAAACAAAATGCAAGAATTTAGAGGCTACTCTGGTCATCAAAGACGACGAGTTAGGACGTCAAAGAACGGAATTGCAACAGATTCTCAAATCCGAAAAACACAAGGATTCCGGCGATAGTTAGTTTGCATTTCCTTTCTATTTTATGAACAATACGGATCTTAAATATTTATCTCGTCGTTAGCTTCATTATTTAGAAAATAGAGTTTGACGAAGAGTTATGATCATTGAAGTTTCAAGAAAAATAATGCAGATTACATGCTAGTTTTCTTTCTTTTTCAATAATTCAATTTTCTATTCATTATCCAATAAACATAGCAACATTGCAACATTGTCGCAATGTTACTGCAATAATATTCTGTGTTTGCTGGATAATGATTTTGTACTAATTTTAAAATTAGTAATTTGCTTACGTTGTCCGATTATTTTATATATATTATTTTTCATGTACTTGTAATGCCGAAGATAATGGAAGTCGAGATATAGTATAGGAGAGAAAGATTTAAGAAGCAAAAAAATTTGTTAGGCAAAGGTGACGAGGAGCGAATTAAATGTTTGAAGAACAAGTTGCAACGGGTCCAAGCGAAGCTTTGTGAATCCAGAAACACGTGTGCCGCTCTTAGGCAAGAAATTAATAAAGCACAGAAGGTATTCTCTTTGTATTCTTGCAAGCTTACATTAGTTAAAAGTCGAAAAAAATATTTGACTTTTATAGAAGAAACCAAGTGTCCGTTTTAATTACTTTTGAAAGGAAGGAAAAAGATAAGAATAAAGAGATGGAAGGATATGAAAAAAGAGAATCCTTGTAGTTTGGAAATAATTATTAAAAGACGAGGCGTATTATTTTATTTTTGTTACTTGACTCCTTAAATTCTTCTATGTATAATTATTACTAAGAATACAAGTATTAGTTATTGTGCAGCGAGGTGGGTGAAAACGTCAGCATTAGCACGTTTTCGAGTACACCAGGCGGCTGGCGTGGACGAGCCGAGCAAATCCGAAATCTGCAACAGAAATTGGTGGAGCTGCAGGCGAGATTGTCCGAAAACGAAAGATCTCAGAAAGAATCTTCCGGTAGAAAAAAATATTAAATTCATGTTTCTATCAATTGACTCACCGTGATCAAGAATTATTTTTATTGACAATTATTTACTTAATATCTTATTCAATATATATATCTGTAGATTTATTATTAATAACGTTACTTATTGCCGCACAGTTTATATTATGGAGACTTGTAATATAATTGTGTAACATTTATTTAGCTTCTCTAGATCGACATAGTTTGGCATGTCTTCGGAATGTTGAAAAGGAAAGGCGGCAACAGATAGAAAATACAGCGAAAGAGCTGAGACAGGCGGAAGTAGCATTGGAGACCTCGAAAAGGAAACTCGATGCTTCCAAGGCGAGAATAAAAGTATTGGAGCAAGAACTGAATATCGCAAAGGGAAACATTGCAATGTTGAACGAGAAAAAGTCTCACCACGATCATCTGATTAACACGCTTAACGTTAGTGACAATAGTATTCAATTTGATAAATCAATTACAAATATTATATAGCGTCTAGATAGCATTATGAAAAGATATATTTCTAGCTATAGATATATTTCACGTAATACATTGTATGCACTGAAAAAAACGGTTAAAAACGGACGAATTGGAAAATCTTGTAAACGTGATCAAATATTCGGTTTTTGATTATTATTGTATTTATTATGTTTATTATATTATGTTTTTGGTTATTATAATAGAAATTCTGGTTATTATAATAGAACTCAATACTTCATAACTTATAATAACTTATAATAAGAATTCCTATTATAATAACCAGAATATTTGATCACGCTTACAAGATTTTTTTGATTTGTCTGTTTTTAACTAGAATTTTTTTTAGTGTGTGAATCTTTTGGCTTAAATGTATCAAAATGATCCAGAATTTTGCGTTATCAGGAACGATTGAAGATTTCCGAAGCGAGGTATCAAGATTGCGAGATGGAAGTGCAACATAGAGAACGCAAGATCGAACGTGAGAACGCGAATGTCAAGAACGAGCTGCGGGCAACGCAGTTACATGTTGATCGATTACGCAGAAGGTTGGAGGAGCGCGAGATCGAGATTGACAAATTGAGGTCTCTATGAGCAAATCACTCATATTATATAATAAATACGAATTACGTCGTTCTAATAAAGAAGCACGTTTATTTTTTACTTTTAGAAATGGCATTCTGTCGGATGAAACTTTGAAGCGCCGAACCTCGCTTCATCCAGATTTTCGGTCAACCGAAGAGCAGCAGATCAGTCCAGCTGCTAGCCCTCGAAGCTTAGGCGAACCGAATGAATATGTGACCTTGGCTCTAGCTGCTGAAGCTGAACGCGTGAGATTGTTAGAATTGGTAACAATACTTAATCAACGATTGGACAAGGAAAGGAACGAAGCTGATGCTTTTGCAGTAAGCTACAATCTTCTTAACATTTGTTAAAGAAATTTGTAATAATTAATTCGATAAAGGGGGATTCGTTTCAATTTTTTGTGGCATTAATCTGTCAAATAATAATTTATCTAATTAATATATTAATAAATAAATTATAGATCTAATAAAGTTTAATAAATTAACAAGAAAAAAATTATTATTTGATGATAATGATATTAATTTGATACATAATTGATATTAAACTCATACAGAGAATGATTTGAAATTGAGTGATGAAAAAATTTTGTAAATTTTTATAAAATTTATAGCTCACTTGTGCAATTAAATATTTAATTTGAAAGGAATCGCTGCGTAAGGAAAAGAATAAATGTGCGAAGTTAGAATCGAAATTGCGAGATTTGGAGAAAGAGAGAGTGGGACTTGTTAAAGTAGATACAGGATATAGAGCAAGATCTTGCGCGAAATTGATGTCGAGTCTACGGACGGAGAAGGAAACTATTCACCCCGATGAAGTTCGTTATAAGTAAGTTATGTGTCATAAGCAAAATCTGTTTCTTCTCCAGTAAGCAAACTATTTGCAGTATGACAAGAGATTGCCAGCAGATTTGTTCAGATATCAGATCTGGTATCATTTGTGTCCGCATTAAACTCATATTTTACCGGCAGCAGCCTGCTGATATAATCTGATAGCGGATTATCAGAAAAAATCGAACAAAATTTATCATTTCATAAATATTTAAATGAAATACATCATTTAAATGCTTATGAAACGGCTTGATAAATTTCTTTAGTAAAGAAATGAAGCTGACATCTCGAAATGCGAGTTTTAAATGGGGACAAATTGTGGACACTTAAATGCCATATCAATTTTATGAAAACTAGTGATATTGTACGCGCGCGCTATTAATAATAATAATAATTTTTAAAATCTTTTTCAATAGCCTAACTCCCCAGGTAGCACATGATGGAGTATATACGTTTTACGTTACGTTTCCTAAACATATTTAAAATATTAGAAAGGTTTAGAAAACGTATATAAAACGTATATACTCCAGCATGTGCTACTAGGGTCATCTACTATCTGTTTCTTTCTTCTTGACCAATTCATCAATTACAATATTATTATTATTTTCATCCGATTAATCTTTTATTCAACTTTCGAATCATTAATTTCATTCTCACTACATGAGATTCTTTTATTTTTGTATAATCAAAACAGATTTCTGTTATATTTCTTTCTTTGCTGGCATTCTCTCGACAAAATTTATAGCAGACGCTTTCAAGCTCGATAGAATTGGCTATCTGAATTTTTTTTTAACGCCAACGGCAGCACATATTAGAGTATATAGTGTATATTTTTTCTGTCACTATCGATATTTTTATATTTGACGTAGAATCGAATTACTGGAAGAGGAGTGTCTCGCACTGAAGGCCAGATTAGATACCGTGCAGCAGGATAAAGCAGCGGACCTCGCCATGTACAAGAGAATGCTGGATCAAGCTAGAAAGACTTTTAAAGAGGCGTGCAGGTGAGAATCTGGACCGTGTCCAAACTTATACTCGCATATGCATAAGCGAAATCTAAATTCTGTTCGGTGACGATACCTGCGCGTAAATATGCATGCGTACTTTTACAAAGGACAATTGGCTAATCTCACTGCTACTTTCCAATACGGCCTTCTAGGAATTCTCTCTCATGTAAGAAGTGCAGACGACTGACTGTCTATTTTTAGAGTTTTCAGTGCCTCTGCTTCTTTAGTACTATTGCTGTTAATATACAAACCGCGTATATTTACCGTGATTATTTCCTATGCTTCTCGTTAATCACTAATAATTGCCGTTTCTGTTCAAAGAAACGCATTTAGCTCAGATTTTTTTTAAGAGATCGATTGTGTGAATATTTTTTAGCAATTACTTATCAATATATTACTTATTTGAAATAATGTATCATCATCTTATACATTTATAATTGGTTAATTATATTTTTACGTTGTTAAATTCATAGCGTCGAATTATACCTAATTTGAATCATTTTTTACCATTTCTTAGATCGCCACGGCTTCTATTTAATGTGCTGTTAATTTAACAGAACTAATTGAGTTAAATAATAACATTTTGTGTTAAAATAATAATTTCGACATACATGATAGTTAAAAATAACAAAATATTACTTTTACTTAACTAAAAAAAATTAGTTCAAATTTGATCCTTCAATATTTAACCATATGTATTGTTAGTCCAAGTAATGCAAAAGATAATATAATTTTTAACTTTAGGCCAATAAATTGTTATCCTTCCATATCAAAATCAAATATCTCTTTTCAGAAACAAGCTAGCTACCGGTGGAAGCCGTTCCACGATAACTATTTAACGAAAGCGAGAAGATACCGCATGAAGAAACTATTCGATTCAATCTGAAGCAAACGGGCCCGAGGAAATCTGAGAGTTTGTGGGAGAAATAGGTCTACGTTATAGATAAAATAGAACATTCTTATATGAAATAGACGAAACAGCCGCTCGCGATCGGAATAGATGTAGCAGCAACAAAGCCGCGGCGTGGTGATGTAACTGGGACACGAGATAAGGTGCAACGCCTCCACGTAAACCCGCGTGACACCGTCGGAGTAAAACTCACAGTTTCGTCGTTCCACCTCGTTCCTCACCGTTCCTTAACATCGCCCCGGTGTTTGCCTCGGCCGACTCGTTTACTTCTGCCATTGATATCGCACGCGGCGGCACCGCGGCCGTAAATTCATCCCGTTTCTCGTTAGAGCAGAGCGAGACGGCTCTCAACCTTGTGTTCTCGAGTCTAATCTCGGAAATTTGAAAGGACTGCCGAGAAACGTCTAACAAGGATCTACACGTTGCGATATTATATAAATGACAAAAAAGAAAAATGTAAAAATTCAACATTAGCAGCGCTTGTAAGACGCTCTATTGTATAAGCATAATTTTATACGTCGACATGAAAATATAGCTAGAAGATAAATAAATAAATAAAATTTTACGTCAGAGTGAATCGTTTATAACCGAATAGGAATTATTTAAATTGTATGCAAATGTATACCGATTCTATATTTTTAGTTTTTCTGACACTTCAAATTTTTCAAATATGCAATTAATATATTCGGGATTCATGAGGCGACAGTTTATCTTGAAAACCAATTATTAACATTTTCGCCGTGCCAAAGCCTTCATTTTACATAACATCTCATCAATGGCAATACAAAGTATATTCTACTACTATGACCAGTGACAAACGCCAAGTTCTATCTCGTTTCTTTTTCGAGCAAGATAATCAACGCTCAAGAGTGCAGATACTTAATTTTCCCTAAGAAAAAATAAAATGTGATTATTTTTTCAGAAAACGACCACATAATTCGTCTACTGATATAAATAGAATTTATTAATTTAACGAAACCTCAATTTAAAAATCGCTGAAAAAATAAAAAAATTTTCCAATATAATAGTCTTATAATACTAATCGATGTAACGCATTTAAATTTTCATAAAAATATTTCATAAAAAATTAACGCGATCTGTATATATATATATATATTTTTTATATATTGTATTTCGAATAATCGGAAACTGCACAATTGCAATAATAGTTTATCACAAAAATTATTAAGTGAATAATTAAATATATAAGCATTTAAATTGTAATTTTTATGATTTAAATGACTCGAAGCCGTTTCATATTTCTCTTCGATAAAATAATTCTAGAATTTAAGGTATTAGAGAATTAATATTATTAAAATTAGAAAATTAGACACTTTGGCCCTCAAAATAACGGAGATTTAATATTACTAACATGGTGTCGAGCACCGGATGTACTCAAGCGATGTACGGGTAGCGCTCCACGAAAACTTCCGTCATCATCATCGTTGTCGTCGTCGTTGGACGAGCTGGGCGTGTTTCCGACGGCGCTTAAGCTCACCGTCGACAGGTGTGGGCTTTACAGGTGTTGGGCCTCCTAGCTGATAAGAAACGCGCCCGTGACGTCAGATTGGCGCGGGTAGAGTATATGAGTCGACGCCGTGGGACGTCCACGTCACTCGTTCTTGAACCTCCTTCGTCCGTTCATTCCGTCAAGTCGTTTGCCGCGGATTTTTCGTCGTATTGCCGGTCGCGATCGGCACCCTGGTATCGCGCCGATCATCGTCCTCCGGGATCAACCGGGGATTCGCCGGAAACGGGGAGGATGGATCTTGCTACGGAGGTCGATTCCGCGGCCCGATCAGATTTCCACAGGTAAGCCAGATGGATCGCCTCGGCGAGCGATCTGTCGTCGAGATCGATTTGGCGATCGAGTGTCGAAGCGGATGGCACTAGGCGACAATCCGGGAAATCAATTTACCGGAGCGAACGGAATGAATAAATATTGAGGTATTCTAATTTTTCAGTCATCGCTCCGACTTTTTTTTTTTACATTTTGATACTGTTCGGAGAGAATTGATTGTGAGAATTGATCGTGGAGAGGATTGATCAGGATAGATTTGTCGAACGATGCACGATAAGATTGATCGCACACCTTCGGGTTTTTCATGAAATATTTCGAGTTCACGGCACCGGCACAATCGTCTTTCTTGAAAATAAATTTTCTCACTCAGTCGTTCGTCTTTTCATGTGCAAATTTGCAGGAACAATCGCGCGCTCGGGGCAATACGAAACGTACGCTCCACTTTCGTTACGTAACGCACAGCCGCGAGGCCGTCGTTACTCATTAGCCTATGGAAATGATAATTTGGAGATCTACGTGCCAACCCTAATGTTATCGAGGTATTTCATTTATTTCGAGGCTTGCAACTGGTTAATTACGATTCGTCTAATACTCTACGGTGAAAAGGAAATCATTGCGTTACAATTAGATATATTGAATTGAAGAATCGAAAGGATTAAAATTAACAGATATTAAGTTTTTTTCTTTCATGACATAATAACGGACAGAATTTTTAAGCCCGTTAAAATAATTACTCTATTTCTTCAATAATATAGTTTTTTCTCTAGATATGATATATGAGGTAGATATCTTTTCTTTTCAGTCATTAGATATAATTGATGTTACAGTAATAGTGTTAATAGAAATAATTGAATTTATTCTTATCAATAATAATTAGTTTAATTATCGATGTAAAATCGAGAGTCAAACTCTGATTTGTTAGTGTGTATTTAATACTGTATTTGTCTTTTATTTCAAACTTGACTAAATATAAATGACTATCTAAATAAAGTTGGATATTATTTATACAGGATACAAAAAATGATATAAGAATTGCATGCAATGCGCAGAAAACACTTGCAGCAATACCATTTAGCATTAAGTGTGCGGCATAAAATAAAACAGTATTTGAATGTTGTAATACACAAGTGTTATATATTTTTCATACAGCTAATAGTAGGAAATAATTTCTCAATCTGAGAATTGTTTGTCATATTTTAAAAAAATTTATTTTATAGCCACTTAGTTTGTTATACTTCGTTGTTTTTAACGTTTATGCGATAATAGTGTTCACGTCGAATATGTGAAAATTAACTGATATATTAATAGAACAGTAAAATATGTTTAAAGAAAAAAATTTGCTTCTTTGTTGCTTTGCAATTTGCAAAGAATTATTATGGCTTAATGATTAATTAATATTCAAAGTGAGAAAAGCGATCGAAAATGAATGTGTAAAATTAATGAATAAATAAATGAGTATGGTGTTACACATTAAAATATTATTAATGCTATTGATTAATCAAGGAATAATTTTTCAGAGTTTAGACTTAATAGACTTTTCTACAATTGCAATATATCTGCGATAAAAAGAGATAACTATGCTTCATAAATTTGCTACACGCGATACATGGAAAAGAAATTAAAATTAGCTTCTAATTTTTCAAGGATGAGAAAATAATATTTTTATTATTTAATTGAAATGTATTTTTGATACGCTCACATACGCACATTTGTAACGCGCGTACATAATTTATTCATTTCAATTTTTGATATTTTTAGTTGAAATCTATTAAGATAATAATTTCTTAAATAAATTGAAATATAATTTCCAATAAAAAAATTAGAATTATTAGTATAATTAAATCTTTGAAATTGTGATTTATGTTATATTATATTCTTATTTATAATTATAATAATTTTCATACTTATGTTTTGTAATCATAAATTTTGATAAAAGAAATACATCTTAAAAATTATATTAATAATTTCTTATTTATAGCATCTTACAATATCTATAAAGTAAAATTGCTGCTTGTTTCTATATAACGTTGCATCTAGGAATGTTGTTATATTAAATATGAATTACATACAATAAAAAATAGAAGATAATATTTACTTATAAAATCTAAATAAATATAAAAATATAATTCTGAAAATTTATCTTCTTATTAAACAATTAATAAATATCGCAAAACGTGATACAAAGTCGATTTTCAATATGTGCTAGTGTCTTTTCTTTAACCTTTTAATGCAATACAGTAATTTTGCATGATAAGAAAGTAATAAATAATAAAAAAGAAAAGCACAACAATATACAGTATCAAATAACAGAAATTGCAAATAACAGATTTTCATTGAAAAAAGAATTGGTGGAAAATATACAAGATTTGCATTATTTTTATTTCTTAAAGAGAAATTTTACTTTAAAATCAAGCGATAAAATTGAAAATATTTAAACCTAAAAAACCCCATTTGTATAATTTTAAACAAATGATTTATTTGTGTGTGTAATATTATAAATGCATTTTTCTAATTTCATAAAATTATTATTTCTCATATATTTTTATCTATATTACGAAATACAGTATAAAATGTGACGTTAAATAAAACATTTTATTTAAATATGAAATGATTAAGTACCTGAAAATGATTAAATATTGATATTTATTTATTATAATATCTTAATTAATGGATTTTAATTATTTATCATGTTCTTATACCTTTTCTAAAAATCACAATGCGAATATCTTTAAGTAGAATAAATATGATATAATTCGCATTATCGAGTTGTTTTGTACTGCTTCGCTTTATTTCTTTTATCTAACAGTCGGACGATTTTACGGCAGTCTTTGCAAGTCTCCTCAAAAATAATTCGTCAGTGAAGATAAGATTTCGTCGTGAACGTTCGCATAAATTCGATTAGTTGCATAGACAATTACATCACAGATCGAAAATTTACCGGTTGATCGTATCGTAATATGGAATATCGGTTTGATAATATCACCAAGATAGTATAATATAACACATCGCTTATTTTATTTAATTAACAAATGTTGATTCGACTGCCCTTGTTTGTTAAATTAACGTTCAACGATCGCGTATGACTTTATTTTCCCAGAGGGAGGAAATGATTTCGTGCTCCGTACCGGGTGGACGTTGTCCGCCACAACCAGAAGGAAAAGATTATGCCGATTGCGAGTGGACTAAAATCGATTACATAATGTAGGCGTGTAAACTGCCGGAGAGGACGTGCAGCCATTTATAAATTGACGCGGTTGTAATTAATGCAAGTAATTCCGGCCGCGCTGGAGTATGTACACCCCGATGAGCGAGGAGCTCTCTACTTTGTGCGCGCAATTTATTAAAATTTACTACTCGGGAATTATTGCCGAGGTTGCCGAGGATTTTTGGTAATGCCAGAGTGAGTCGCTTCGTTATCGCCTTATCGTATCGCCCGCTGATAAGGTGCAATCGCGGCTCTCAAAGACGATACCTCGTACGTTTCATCGCGCCGATATCATGCGATAGAAAACACGAGGCTTGACTTTTCTACTTTGAACGTTATGGTTAATGGTCTATTAACAAGTCTTAATAGCCCAAACGTAAAGTTTTTGTGCGGAACGCAATATTAAATCTAAAAAAATATTTCATATATTCATATTTAATATGCTGGCTTATAAAATAAAGAAATTTTATTTTTATATGTAAAAATGGTACTCAGAGTTTGTAAAGTTAGTAATATCTTGACTGCCTCTTCTATTTGCGATAAAGTTGCGAAAAAGTCATACATATTTAAATACTTTTTCTAAAATACTAGAATGGTGAAAGCTCTCTCGTTAATTTACAAAATTGTTCTACTTCGTTATCAGAGAGCGTTAACAATATCCTTTAATTATAAATAATTTTATTTTAATTACAGAAATTAGAGATTATTCATGAAAGTTAAGAATATAAATCTTTTATGCATCTGTTCAGGCAAGTCTAAAGATCCGTTAAAAATGCGAAGAGCAATTTCTAAAGTCCAACTAAAATTTCAACACCTTTCGCGCCGCAATCACCGAATCAACGACTGTTTAAGCAGTTGCTTGTAACCGCGGTGAAAATGTCATCTGAGTAAATAGAACGCAGAGCGATCTCGCTCCATCGGGAATGTCGTCGCGACGTTCGTTTATATCATACAGGTTTGTATGTACATGGATTAGTTGAGGCACGTTAATTACGCGGGTGACGCGAAGTTGGCACAACTCTGGAATCTTACAAGCGTCGAATATTTGCAACCGCAGTCGCTTCGCGATTTCAGAGAAAGATCAGAAAGAATTAAAAATGCAAAGTGCAATGTATTGTTCTTTTACAGAGTGAATGAAAAAAAATGTATTATCCGTTCGTTGGATTATTAAAATATATCAATTCTTTAATATCCAACTTAAAAATTCAAATGCATCGTACGATTGAACGAATTGTTACGTTAAAAAACCGAGATATCAATGTTGGAAGCGACAGAGACTGCTACAAATTATTATAAATTCGGTTACGTCTCTTACATTAAACTTTTCCATCTTGATGGAGCGAAAGACAACGTGAAAGAAGTTGTACCTAATTTGACGATTAATTTTAGGGGGCACCGAACTGCTTGCGATTTTTCGTGCTTCGCGGTATCGTTGAGCGGCCAAAAGGAAGTGTTAATGAGTCGTGGCACGAGCTGGTAGCGGAGCAGTTATGTTTGCGGTGCAATCAGATGGCGGCGCGCTAAAGAGGAAGAGACTCCTCGCACCTTCCCGATAACGAACCGTGCCGCTAAGTCGGAGCAGCCGCACTTTTGCGTCAGGGGCTGCCTCCTTCCTCGAGCTGCGATCGCGGACCAGTTATTACAGCTAGCAGAGCGCTAATATTGGCCGGCGTATTACAAATGAAGCAGAAATAATGAGTTTCGCTGAGATGAGAAGCTGATTATGTAGCAAATTCATTTCAGCCCGACACATTGTACGTATGTTAAATTAATAAAATTAGGCTTAGAAGTTGAATGAAATGAAAGTAATAAAATAATTATTAAATACTTGATTTGTGCGAGAAATTACAATTGCAATGTCGACTTTCATGACAAAATAACGAAAAAATATAAAAGAAGAGTTCACTAAGATGAAATTTAAAAAATTAAAAGCTGTGAACAATCGGAAACTAAGGATTGAAAACTGAAAGCTAGAAATTAGTTTTTAAAAAAGTCTCGAATCTTTTACTTTTTCAGAGCAACTGTCGAGATTTTTGTTTCTGAAAAATTATGGAATTATATATACAATTAAAATTATATTATACTTATACTATTAGATAAAAAAAACATGTGATCGCTTTATAAATGGCGACTCGGTGTTACTTTTAATTTTCCTCTTTATTTCTATTCAAAATTGTTAGTATCATGAAGCTGAAATAGAATAAATAAATTTATGGGTAAATTTATTCAGATTTCGGTACGCGAGTAGGTTAAAATCTTGCTGATGAGTTTACCCAGGGTTCTCGTGTTGCGACGCCATCGCTGTATTACGTATAATGACTCTTGCGCGATAACGATTATCGCGCAAAATTTATTACGGCTAGTAAACTTCTTTCTTCAAGAAAGTTCCTTTAGCATACGATGTTACGATGTAAAAGCATTTTTCTTGAAAAATTGATTAATTGTATTGTATGTATGTATATAAAATCTACTTAATATATGTATATATATATATATACATATATTAAGTAGATTTTATTATAAATTATTGTTGATGATGTTTTTCGAAAAAAACATTCTTTTGAACGACCGTAATAGATGCACGAAATGACGATACGTGTTCCACTTACAGATATCAGAAGCGAAGTAAATGTTGCTTATCTTATTATTAAGACATTGAGCTTCCTATTTATAAGAAGGCAAAGATTTTAGTGAAGCCTCAAATAAACTGTGAGTAGATAACGAATCATAGCTGATTCCAGGTAAATTTCATGTAAATGAATTTCTGATCTTTGAGCAAGTCGTTGTTATAAAAATATCGACTCCACATATAATCGAAAATTGTCACTAAAATATTTACTGAATAATTTTAGGACACCCATTTTCGATATTTGCGAACGAGATTTCTGAACACCAAGGATTACAATGGAGCGACGTGAGTAACTAAGATATGATATCGATATTTGTAATGTAGCGTAATTATTATATTATTTATTTTATTAAGGAAGTGTCAAACATGGGGATGGAAGAAAATTCAAAATTTAAGGATGAAGCGCTCGCTATGAAGAGAGCTATCCATCGACAGTATGGTAATAATAGACACTGTCATGGAGTTGCTCTCTTTGTGGACGTCGCTTGAATCAACGCTTCGGTGAAATTGATCCTTTGCAACTCTAAAGAAGAAATAAGAAAGTATAGTTTATTTGATATTTCATTTGTCTTGATTTTAAAATTTCTGTAAATGTCTTCCAAATTATAGTCATAATTTCTTTTTACATATTTTATAGATTATTATAAATTATCAGTAGACTTACCAAGGGGGTCAAGGCTTATTTGATATTTTCTAATAATTATTATTTATTTTTAAAAACATTTTAATTTTTGGAATTTTCTCTGATTTGTTTATACAGATCTGTATATTTTAAGTGCATAATTTCTTATATCCCGTATATTTAGTGTATGATCCCTTTGCTAGAAATAGATACTGATTAATCTTCGGTAGTTCTAGTGTTAATTTAAAAAGTTTTTATAACACGCGTAATATATCTGGTGAATACAGTTTTATATTTCGTTTATCTAGTATGCAATCTGCACGTTAAATGCTGCAGAGAAACTGTGACGGTATATCTTCTTCGCGTATATATTTTAATTTTAAAATTAATTAATATATGCAATAATAATTATAATTAATTAATATGCAATATATGTATACAATAATATCAGTCAATAAAATTTTTTTAAAATTGATATATTTTATTATTTGCGACACTAATTGTCTCAAGCTTTTCTTCGTTAATTTATAGAAAACGTGATCGATCTTTTGATAATAATTTGTTTTTAATAAAAATAAATTTACAAGTAAAATCAATTATTTTTCTAAATTAAACAAGACCACTTAAATAACTTTGCGCGACGCTGCGTTTCTTTTTTTATTGTAGTTGCTGTTATTCTTGTCGGTTATAGATCTGCGATTGAGCCGCTGCTTCATGATTATGCAGCAAAAATTGCGTGGTCTATAGGTCTATTAAGCCGATCCCTAGTCACTTCACGGTCATGCAGCGAAAATTGCATGACACTCCACAAAGGGTTAATGCTTACGCTCTTTATTGCTCCGCTGTGATTAAATAGTTTCGCGCTAGAGCTCGGCCGTTATTATGAATAGTGTATCAAAGTGTACTGCACTCGATCGATAGCCATAACACTTTCTGCAGGTACAATCACGATCGGTGAACTCCGAGGGACAATGACCTTATCACTGATAAGAACAGCGTGAGCATTGGCGATAGAATTGTAATTCGTGATTATATTCACGAATTATAGACCTAGGAATAAAAGCGCAATTATTCCAATTTTACTGCTTATCTTGTTGAATGGATTTTGAAAATTCGATGATTAAAAATTATTAGTTAGGTAAAAAAATTAATTTTGTTACAAGTTTTCTTTTTTTTAATTTTAAATTTTAATTCAGCCCAATGTACTGAAATGAAATAAAATGTGTTATTTTTTAATGTGTTATATATTTATTAAATTATTATTTGTGTCTACTTTTTACTTTTGTTCTTTCTTTTTATTTAAATATTTATTGTATATCACTAAGAAAAATATATATAAGCTATAAATATATGTAAGTGAGCGCAGTATATTGAGCTTGAATTCATAAATTCACGAAATCCGTACGAATTATCCCTTATATTCAAATTATCTCTATAATCGGAAAACTTATCTGCAGATCTGTGATAATACCTTCGTCACCTACACATATTTGTCAAGAAAAAGTTTAAACTGAATAATTAGAGATAATACGAATTTGGAATAATTCGAAGAAATATTTGTCTTAAATATATTAATTTTAATCGCTTATTAAAAATTTTAATATGTAAACGAAAAAATAAATGTAGTCTTACGAATTGTTGATAAAGCAGAATACTGCGATTTTGCAACGAATCATTCTATGAATTGATTATTCGTTATTTGCCTCATAGTATATCAACTTAAATAAAAGAATTAGATATTAAATACATCTATATACATATAGAGAAGAAATATATATATATATATATATAAATCTATATTTTAAAAATATATTTAAAATAAATAAATGAGTCATTATTTATTCTTACAAATCGTTCATTTAAATTTATGAATTAGCTTGATCGCGACAGAAGTTCTTAAATATGACAAATTATAGGAATAAAAAAGATCATAAAATACGATTGATTTATCAATAATTCCGTTCAAGGCCAGATCGCGCCGAATGATGCGAAGTTCGTTTTCGTTAAAAGGTCAAAGGTTTCTCTCGACATGGAAAACTTTATCAAAACAGCGCACCTCTTCAGAAACACGTAGTAAAGCTCCCTAAAGAGGGTCTTAAAAAAGATGCGCGTGCATGCGCTTGAAAGGCTCGGAGGCGGGTGCTCCATTTTTAATTCGCTTCACCAGGAATCCAGAGACCGCCGACGCCGGCGACTGTCAGTAGGCCGGCGTCATGTCTGCTATTATTCGACGAGCCGCGGGAGAACCGGGCTCAGTTGCGTGATAAACGTGGAGCACCCAGGTAGGTGGGCGCCTCTTGCACGATCATCTAACTCGGTGGATCCTCGCGCGCGCAGAGGAGATCAGCTCTCGCCGAGTCTATCTAAAGTGTCATGTGAGAGAAGAGAAAAAATTTTTTTTCTCTACTCCCTTCGCTTGTGCGAGTCAAGTTTGACAGCTATCGCGACTATCCCTTCGATCTTAACATCCATATTTTTCTCCGTCCTGCAATTCTGCAAGAAACTTAGGCGTGAAGAAAATAAAAAAAATTTATAGGCATACGTATTCGCGTGTGATGTAACGTGTAATGTAATTCAGATGTTGTCAGTGCTCTTGCAAAATAGTATGATGCAGCTGTAAGTAATTAATGCGCATGCTGCTGTCGATGTGCTACTTCGAAGGAGAACCTAAGCTGATAATTGCAGTACATATGCCAGTGGTTGTGATACATCTTTTGAATTTCATTACGCTCGTCAGCTCGACGCGACATACCTCATGCGACATGTTTTTATTGAATTAGTTTATTAATGTTATGTGAATGCGTCGCGATGCGCAATTATCTACGTACGCGATGCGCACGGTAGTAGACCGAGACCACCGTTAAATCTCCAAGCTCTACAGTTGCTTATTTCTGTCCCGAATGAAAAGTGTTTCGCACGGCTGGGTGTTTTCAACGTACGTGAATTGATTTCACCTGCTATCTCGTAGCCTTTCTCGATAAACGTGAGAATAACGCTGTTTCAGGAAAGATCTTACAGCCGCCTCGATTATCTCACCAAATGGCCGGAAAAGTATAAAAGTAATAAAACAGTTTTAGTATTAAATTCAGTTCGCTATAAAGCCCTGTGAGAAAAACAGTTGTAAAAGTAATGAAGTAAAATAGAACTTTTCTGCAAGTTTTATCGTGAAATTTTATTTAATATAAAAGTGCCGTAGAGAAGAAATTGGAAATTGCAGTAACACTGCAATAAAATTCTATCGCTCGACGATTTAAAATATCAAGCGTAGTTCAATAAATTAGACATATGATAATAATCTTCAAATACGAGACATTATAGCATATTACATTGAATAATTAAGTTAGACGTAATATTTTCAAACGTAATATTATACGTTCCCCTCGTTACAGAATTCAAAAATACACAAACGTACGATTTTATAGTATTCAAACGATTTTATATATCGCTTGTCTGCAGTAAAAATGTAATTTAACAGCTCATAAACGTATGCTTCTCTGGTTCAGTCATATCCCGCATCTAGCCGCAAACGTGGCCACGTGATACTTGACAATACCGAGCGCGGTTTTCGCGTCAGCGAAATAAATCAGGTGGCCGCACATTTGGTGCTAGACGCGCGATGTAAAAATGAGTTCGTGAATTTATATGCAGCAGCAACGGTGGTAGAGAAACCAGGAAGAAAATGAGTTTGCGCTGGATTCACGAGAATCTAGAACCGCCAACATGCGACGAGGAGTGCAGCGATATCGACGACAGCTGCAGCGACGACAGCTACGACGCGGAACTGTCCCTTCAGGAGGACGAGGAGAATGGAGTGGCGGAAAACGGGAAGAGTAACGTTCGTGACGGCCGAATGAAGAGGGAGACCAGAAGAGCCCCGACCTCGACCGTCACCTTCGACGGGAACGGGTATGTAGTCGTTCGGATTTATAATTAAATCGTGAGAATACTCGCCGAGTGAATCGCGCGCGATTAACGGTCTCCAATTTGTATCTAGAGCGCGATTAAAAAAAAAACATCGTAATATACAAAATGGAGAACAATGGATACGAAAAAAACGAATTTACTCAAACAAAAGTAATGAAATAAAGTTTGTCCATTTCGCATGCATTTCATCAACGAGTCTTCTAATAGCGGCAAAATGTGTAATTCGCGTAAATGGACTATTTAGCATAATTGTTGGAACAAGGTGAAATGTCCGTCACTATAGTCGCACAGGCGAACGCGTTTGTCTACCTAGTCGCCCTCGAGCACACGTTATAATGTACATTCATTGATCACTTGACTCGATTAACTTTCTGCTCCATATCGCCGCAGGGTCAGCAGATGCACTAGGTGTAGTTTGTGTTATTAACGGTATCAAACGAGCGCGGTACCATGCGTGCATCGCGACTATACGATTCCATGCGAGTTGCGCAACGCACAATGCGACGCGATACACGAAATTATAACCGACGAGTAACGGAATGCACGAAACATTCGCGATAGAAATGAAGGTTCGTTTTCAGTCGTGGAAATAGGGAAGAGTTATCTTTATTTCCTCCACGTTCCTCTGTGCTGAAAAAGAAAATTTTATATCACCCGGAAAAAGGCTTTAACAGGATGAATATTTAAGAATTAATGTTGGATATATGAGAGAATAATAGAAGAACATTAATCTACAGTAATCATGAACAATTTGTCGCTTGTTAATTCTTGAGTCATCGGATAACTTTAAATTTATTTCGTAAAATTTTTTACGAGACAAGATGAAAAATAAAGTATTTTGACGATGAAGATATACTGTAAATGCAAAAGAGATCCTTCTTGATATGATCTTGAAAAATAGAAATATAAATACAATAGTTAATTCTTTTTAAACAATGGTAGCAGATGCGACGTTAAGAAAAATTAACGCAAAATGAAATTAACTTAAAATATGTAGATAAACCCGACAAATTTAACTTTCTTAGAGCAAAATCCAAAAAAAAGAAATTAGTCAGTTTTTAAACAAAAAAGAAATTATCAAAAGAATTTTTGTGATAATTTCACTCGTGTAACGTCTTTGAATAATTTCGTGTAGAAATAAATTTTGCTTACACAAAAGATTCCCGTGAGTATTTGGCTTGTGCACGAAGCCATGTAAAATTAACCGCGTTAACGTATGTTTTCTGATAGCGACCAGGCTGTTCACGTAACTCTCGCACAAAGCCTATTGACATTTCGTTTCCTCTCCCCCGGAGAATCGGTTTAAAATTAACGAAGTACGGGAGAAACGCCTACAGTATCGCGTGGTGTACTTCATTCACGGAGCTTACTGACCTGGAAAACCGGCCGACCTATTTATTTTGCAGCGTCTATAAAGGCGTGAACACCCTATGTAGCGACGAAGACAACCCTAACGTCTAACGGTTTAAGAAATACGCCGAAAGAAATATCAAAG
>JAJVSH010000003.1:805797-820405 GCA_021460005.1 Tetramorium alpestre | reverse complement strand
AATAATAAAATAAGATATTAAAGATAAAATAATAATTTAAAATATTGATAAATATTTCATTTTCAGTTAATTATCAGTGGAAAATAATTTTTATTAATATCTTTATTAAAACTTAATTCTTAAAAGAATAGTTTTTCAAAGCGTGCCAAGCATACGTTTGCTATTTTATAACTTTACGTCTATAATGTTAATAAAATCAATTTCATTATATTACTGAAGTTTCTAATTAATGAGTGAACTTTATACACTTTGTCGAAATCGTTTTCTATTTTTTCATTAGAAATACACAGATTTATTCTCTATCCCTGTTCGTGTCACGTAATATATAACTATATGCAGATAATCTATGGTTTATCTGATTGCAATTATAGAACACCACGCAACATTGAACATAACTCCAAATCACGCAAGTACCCGCCTTACGTAATATGGGATCCTCGACAGCCAGCAAAAAATCCTATCTATAATTGCCGGATAATTAAGCTGTACTGCCGCACCGGGTATCATCTGGCAATCACGCCGTCGGGACGGGTCGAAGGATTATCCGGAAACCAGGAACCGTATGGTATACTTTCCATCATTATTGTTTAAATATTAATTAAAGTAAAAAAGAAAACTTATATATTACATATATGTAACAATTTACAACTATAATTATTAAGATTTTTTTTAATTGTAAGAGTTATATTCCCGCAGCTTTACTTCACGCGACACCGGTATCTTTTGGCGTTATCAGAATACAAAGCGTCGAAACTAGGCTCTACTTGGCATTTAACAAGAAAGGGCGGTTGTACGGAGAGGTGAGATACGGAAAGAAAATAGTACGTACGTTAACTACGTAATAATGTGGAAAACGACTAAATTTAGCTTCTCTGCAAATTTTCCTCGTGTTACGAGAGACGCTTTTACAACCGACAGATATATGCATAGAGCGTAATCCGTTGCGCTATCCACATCTGCAAAATTTTATATATAGCGCTCTCTATGAAATTCTACAGTCCCGCGTGAAATTCCTCCGGACGCTTTTATTCTCACAACAATTTAGCTAATTTCACATAGCATTTAGTAGTAAATATAATAATTGACAATATAAATTCGCAATTATCGATTTAATAGTTTTAAAATAATTAAAAAATAATTTTGTTTACGTTCACTGGAAAAAAAATCTGGTTAAAAATGGACGAATCAGAAAATATCTTGTAAGCGTCAAATCATCAAATATTCTTTATTATTATAACAGAACTCAATATTTTATAATTTATAATAACCAGAATTCCTATCATAATATGATAGGAATATTTAATAAATTCTACAAGATTTTTTTAATTCCTCCATTTTTAATCAGAATTTTTTTTCAGTGTGGATAATCAATTTTGCTTAATCACATTAGTTGATAGATTGTCTCTCATAAAATATTTATCAATAAGAATTTAAAAATAATGGCTAAGATTGATTGTAAACCTAATACATTTTTAATTAATTTTGATTTTAGGTAAATATGAGTAACGATAATACCGAATGGGAACAATGGAGCATCGGGGCCTACGATGCGTTCCGATCGCGTAAATACGTGCACTACGGATGGTGGATAGGAATAAAGAAGAATGGACGAGCAAAGCCGGGACCGAAAACGTCTTGGGGACAAAAAGCGATACAATTTTCAGCTATCCAAGAGGATTAATTGATTAATCCGAAATTTTTTTTTCAAGATACAGACTCGCTTTATGAGGCATGTTTCATATCTTCAATATTTCATTCGTTGCGTAAACTTTCCTGGAAAAAGAACCAGGACGGTGATGAACGAGGGCTTTGTGAACAGACATGACGTTGCTCGATTAGGAATAAGAGTAATCATTCGGATGAGGAACTGATAATCATCGAACAGTAACGTTCCAATAGAATACAATGTTTATTATAACACTGTGTGTTACTCAACAATGAAATAATTTCAGATTGTGCATTCTGCTTGTGCCCTCAAACTGAAACTCTATCGCAAGTCGCAGTTTCTCATTCGCAATAAATACATATTATTATAATGCTAATCGTCGAATCGATACGCTTACAAGCAAGACGATTGCAAACGCGTAACTTAAATCGTAAAATAATAGTAGAATTTATCTGGCCATCTTGCTCATAGCATACGCACGAATATCAGCTTTTCGTAATATGTCATTAATTATAATGTATTGCAATTGTATATAATCTCATACATCTCTTTTGTACATCTACATACAATGCGTATATGTATAAATGTCAAAATTTTATAAGCGAGCATTTTCTAAAAAAGCAAATATCTCGAAGTATATATATGGCTTCAAATGTTTTAATACTCGGTTTTGCAGAATGAAGTGTGCATTTCAAGCAAACTTCTAAAAAAGCATATGAATACGAGAAGCAAATGTATGAAAGAGAGATGAATTAGTCATTGTATGTAAAAAAATTCATTAATTAAGGTTAACAGTGTATGTAAAATTCAATTTGAAAGAGATAAATATTAAATTATTTAAAAATATTATTACTTGCCTCATATATTATTTATTTTAAACAATGCTTGAACTAGATTATGTACGAGAGTAATTCAAATATAAACGGGAATGTAATTCACTTTCCTAGCCTAATCAATCCTTGTCGCTGTGCATGTTGTAGCGACACGAGATCGCACTCATCTTGCCGTTAAAAATCTGCATCTTCATGAAGTCATCAGTCAGATGCTGTCACGATGACTGAGCGAATAGTTTCAAGTAATGTTGCACACCGAATAATTATCAAATTTCACGAACAAAGGAGTTAACCCTTCTGAAATTTTGACCAACTCAAAGCACAGTTTGGCAATGAATATTTATCTCAAACAAGAATGTATAATTGGACAAAATCAAGAAGAGGAAACCGTGTGAAAAACAAACAGAAATAAATTCCCGTTTTTATATTTGAATAAGCCTCGTATTTCTAACATAATAACAAATATATATTATTAGTATTATTATGTGCATTAGTTTCGTAGAAATAAACCTAGTCTTAAATTAAAAAATTAAGCAAATTATATTATATTAAAAATAATTAACTTTTACTTAACAAATTTTCTTTTCAAAAATTTGCAAAGCGTATGTTTCATAAAAATTGATAGTCGTATAAAATGGATCTCTTTGGTGCACACAGTCTAATTATAAGCGTGTTTCAAGTCACAGTCACAATGAATGCATTATAAAGTCTTATACGTTTTAAAAAGATATTTGATTATATCTGACTGAGAAAAGTAGATTATTAGAGATATTTTTTTCTCGTAGAAAGTATATACAAGCTGGCAAAATAAGCACGATACTGAATGATACTTTTAAAAATCCTGCCGTGTTTTTAGTTAAATTGTAATTAAATGCGCATGCACATACTTTCCAAAACACTCAAAACAATCACAATTACTTCAAGATCACTGTAGCTTGTTCATGTGAATTATCTAATTTATTAATATTTAAAAATGGATTCATTTCTTCTTGGTGTTGGGACTTGTCGACTGAAACACGCTCGATGCTGACATTAAATTCTCAATGTACTGGCTCAGAACTTGATTCTCACTTCTCAATTTGAGATTCTCCTCCTTCACGCTGTCCACTCTCTGTGACAAATCTAAACAGAACACATTTGCACTTTATAGAAGTGCTAATAAACATATCCCCTTGCTTATCTTATTCCTGAAAAATACACATACCATCTAAAGTATTTTGCAGTTCGAGAACTTGTGCGATCAATCTAGCTTTCTCTTCTTGCTCGTCTGGGCTAATGTCTGGATCTAAGCCTGTGATTAACAAAAGTCTTTTTTACGAATTAATCTAACTCAATAATATTATAATTTAACATAAAAGAGAAAATTCTGCTAAAAATCGCTATAATTTTGTATTTAATTTTATATAATAATTTGATCATTGTAAAATATATATAATAAGTTAATATTATTTTGTGCACTTCCTCAAAAAGACAAACAATACATATAAGATAAAGAAAACCTATATGAAATAGGACAAGAAATCAGTAACATTGCTTACTATTAGGACTACAACTTCCATTGGTGAATGTCGACGGAATAGAATCCATACTACGTCCTCTGCCTAGTGGATCAGATATATGCGAGGCATTGTCCAGGATTTCCTCTTCTGGTATTATCACTGTAATATGCGAGAAATAATCTTGTAAACTGTTCCGCAACAACGATCGAAATAAGTTTAAAGATTTTTGACAAATTTTGTCAAAATAGAAATATAAATTGCATAGAATATGTAAACGACGAAGGATCTCCCAAGCAAGATAATTTGCAAGATAAATAATCCAAGGATTTAACCAACATCTTTCGTTTCAACATTTCTACATCAAATTCTAAGAAATGGAGTAAACGTCACATTGCCATTTAATGTCAGATGCAGCTGGTGCAATTTTCATATTATCAATAAAATCAAATTCTGTGTAAATAAGTACAAAGAAAAAGAAGAATCGTACGGCCTAAATTGACGTCAAATAATCCTCGGGATATGTGTAGCGGAATAACAAACTATTCGAGACGTGCGTTCAAACGTGCTAGGTTATAATTGATCAACGGCGAGCGCGCGGAGACGAACGGTCGCCGAGAGATATCGCGAAATCAAGCGACACTAAATTCTCACCCTGAGGATCGTCGTCCGCCAGTGGTATGCTATTCATGTCGTCCTGAAGCTTCGCTGTCATCGTCGCCGATATTTAGGATGCAGAAACGCAACACGACGTAGCGGCCGATCAGATCGCCCGCACGCGATGCGAAGTTGCGCGCAGGTTCGGTGATTGGCTCGACTTTATCGATCCCGAGCGTCGCGACCCAATCGAGAACCCGCGATATTTCCAGACTCCGACAACGTCGCGAGAATTATATATAGAAATATTGTAGCGATGATAATTAGATATTGTTTTCTCTTCCAGCCCTTCGTCTTTCCTTTTTGTAATTTGTGGAGGTATAGAGGTGCAATTACAATGCATCCAAATATACAGCTAGCAAAATGTATAATGCATAAAAGAAAGAAGAAAAAAAGAATAGTTTTGCGAATAAAGAGATAATCTTAAGCTTCCAATCATAAATTAATCAGAAATATATTTCAAAATATACTAACAATATTTAAAAATATATAAAGCACATAAAACGTGCCTTCTAAAACGAATTATTTATTATTACTGTCATTAATAATAATTAATTAAAAATTCTTCTTAGATAAAGATAAAGAAATTAAAAAAAAAAAATTAAAGAAATTAAAATAAAAACAAAATATCTGTAGATAAAGAAATTAAAAATTTCTTTATCTACAGATATTTTGTTTTTATAATATAAACGTAATACAGTCTCATACTTATTATTTTTTTTATTAAGAAATAAATATCATAAAAGATAATTTTTTATAAAGAAATCTAACAATAAGTGAAAATTTCATATTAAAAAATCTTAATTTTCGTTAAAACATCTTTTTAATCGTGATAAAATTACTTTATTTGATGTTTCTAAAAATATTTATTATATTAATTGTAAGAAGAATTTATCGAACAAACAATAAAATTTAGAAAATTTAATCTATTTACTTTATGTGCAAAATCAGGAAAAAAAAATCTGATATAGTTCGATAAAATATTGTGTTACATATTAATTTTATTTAAGATTTAAAATGTTTAAAAATTATTTACATTAAACGCGGCCAATAATGTAAACGATATTGAGAAACGATTATAAACTCGTTACTTGAGCTCCATATGTGCGAAATGTGCGAGTATTTCCTCGAGTATGATTGCACATTGATAAATAGATGACCAAGATTAAATATATTGCCTAATAATTAGTTACACCCTATCCATTTTAAGCCAACGAATCTACGAGATTTAATATTTTTATCCTGCAATTTATAGTCGTAAATTGATTGTAATTTGAGAAAAAGAGAGTAAAAGTTTCTGCGAGATAAAAGAAATGTTATTCCACTTGGAATCCATAGGCCAGTGTCAAAAACAGCTTTCTGATCTCCGAGGCGAAGTCATATAGGACCCACTTTTGGCCCGAGTTCCTTCTCTATTTGTTTCGGGCTTAAATTTTTATTTGCCAGGAAAATGGATGTCTTCCTAGTCGGCGTCTTCTTCGGGAAAAACTTGTTGAAGAACAAAGGCATCGCGTCATAAATCAAATAGAGCCAAGTTTTAAGCATAAGACTAGCATTGACAAACAGAAAATTTATCCATTTATCAAAAAAAGGAAGGAAACTTTAAACGTAATAATCACTGTAGCTTGTATTTCACAACATCTTAAATTAATACTTTTTGTATATCAATTTTAACCATTTTAACCCTTAAGCTTCTTCTCAAAGCTAACCTTTCCTTTTCTTCACGCGTTACTATGCGTTCAAAGTATTGCGAAGAAAATTTACGCTGAATATCACATTAAATTGTGAGTTTTTAAGCGGCGTATATGTTTTCCGACTTTTTCGTCGCTCGAATCAATAATTGTGCTTTACATTGTCAAAATCCGATAACAAAATAATATGTAATGTTTCGATTCATTTATGGATTGTAATTAATCAAGAGTGTTGATCACGCTGACCGCGAATCATTAAAATTATTTCGCAATAATTGTAGAGAATAACTTCATCTACTGTTCTTTAATATTTGTGTACGTGAGTGTTTGTGAATGTGTCGTAATTGCGTTTTAAGAAGCACGGCGACGCACGGGGGCGATCGCCACCTGTTTATTCGAGACGTTTGTTATCTAATTTGAGCGTGTAAATTTTGCAAAATACAAGTGCAATTGAACGATCACTATTTTATTGTTATTTAAATTATTTTTCACGCATTTGAGGCGAAAATGATGGTTAATTATTTCAAATTAACGAAAAATTCGAAACGCGACGCATTGAAATTTAATTGTCTTTCAAGAAATAATTGTCGTTAGATAAATCGTCGTTAAATCGAGATTGGAAAGTTAATGTAGTATACTTCTGTTCTCTCTTTGCTCTAATTTTTATGAATAAATTTCGTGAAATATACATCTCATGATGACTCGGTACATTCGCGAGTAATGAAAATCAATCAGTCGCATAGCTGGACAGTACAATGATTGATAAAAAACAATTCATCTTTCTGAAATCTGTTGTGTTGTCGTAATTTATCGCGACATATATTTCGCGGCGTAATAACACGGAGTGATTCGCTATGCTATCTAGCTTCTCGAATTGCTTCAAGTGTCGAAATAATAGTGTCTTTTTACTTGACGTATGTCGGATAGGCGCACCTGTACAGATATAACCGACAGTTTTCCGGCGAAAATAAAATTCGGAGAATATGTCGAATGTAAGAGAGCATGAGAATGATAGAAGCATGAACAAAACTTCTTGGAATCGTAAATTGAAACAAGTAGGAATGTAAGAGAAACATTTTAAAACGTAAACGCTTCCTTTATGTTCGCTGTTTCAATTTACATTTCCTGGAAGTTTTATTCACGCGCTTCTATTATTCTCCCTGTTATATTTGACTTACATTTCTATTTTTATTTTCGCCAGAATGATATCGAAATCGTCGAATCGAACTTAACAAAAGGAGTAACAATTATAAACAACGCTATATCCGTTAAGTTATATTTATTTCGTAGTTATTAGTAATTATAATTAAATATAATAATTAAATATAATAATTAAATTAATTAAATCATTTTATCATGAAACAGAAATTTCGTGTATATTGATCATCAATTTATTCACCTTGATTACTATTATAAATTCGTACATATATTCGAAATATCGCCATTTATATTTTAATCACAAGATTGCTCAGAAAAAGATACAAAAATTTTCCAAATGTACAAATTTTATAATTATAATTTTCAATGTGTCATATTTTAATTCATAGTTTTTTAAATACTTTTGTTGAATGAGTTATTAAAATCTTTGCAGTATAACAATTTGTCACGCTATAACTAATGAATGTGTCATGTAATATATTTATAATTTATAAAACATGTAATAGCACGTGTATGTAAAATATTTAAAATGTATTTTTTAGCCTCTCCTATAAAACATATGTTATCTTATAGATATAATATATGTATACATATAAATTTTTTATCATCCATACATAGATGTGTAACTTATAATTATAATACTTATATATACATATAATATACCTTTCCTTTTTATTTTGTTTATAAAATATAAAGAGTATACAGTAGATAATAATTTACCGTACTTGTCATATACGTATTTTTGTATATTGTATTCTGTTTTTAAAATTCTAATCTGTTTAAAAAAATTTCACTTATGCCTTTGTGTCATTCTTATTTGTAATATCCTTTTTATAATTAATTTCATGTCTTATATACGTCAAAAGCGCTTTGCATAAAGTTTGTGTCGCAGTCTCCAAAATTTCTTTCGTGTGAAAGCCTATACTTACACGTAAAAAATTTTTTGCTTCACCTTTATATGAAAATCGAGTACCTGGTATCGCTGATACTTTATATTCCTTTTGACACCATTTGATGAATTTGGTAGCATCTATGTCTTTAAAAAACATAATTTTACAAAAAATGAAATAAATTATTATGTAAAAATATATATAATTGACAGAAAATACAATATATTAAATTTGTAATATAATTAATTTAGAATTTTATGTTTGGACAATTACTCAATTGTTGTATCATAATTATTTCAATATGTATAAGAATGTATGATAATTTCATAATTATTATAATATAAGAAAAGATTCGTTATACCTGATCGAAGATGAATCCAAACAAAATAACCACCTCCTGGTCGTTGATATGAACAACAGTTTGGTAAAAATCGATCCAAAGTCGCACAAAGGGTATCTAATCGTTCCTGTAAAATGATTTTTATTAATTTTATTCTTATTTAGCTTTTATATTAAAGAATAGTTAAAAAATATAAGACCAATTTTATATTAAAAAAATAAATAATCATAAATTATAAAATTATAAGAACATGCAATCTGTTTTCATGACAAATATGATGTAATTTACCTTATAAATCTTTATAATCTTATCAAGATATTCATCCTCGAGATTTTTATGAAGCATACTTGCAATTACTCCGGAAACATAATGATTAACTGCGCCACCACTACACATTATGCCCCTAAAAAGAAAATAAAAAATGTAGGTATTTAAAAAATATACAATATAACAGTCACAAGATTTTTGCTAATCGATATAATTTACATTAATGCACGACGAATAATGTATATAAAAGATTAATAATGTATATAAAAGATTAATAATATTTGAGATTAATTTTGTCTAGAGATTTTTATGTAAATCGTTGACGCAATAAATGGTTTCACATAATTTAAAATTTATTTTTAATAAATAATTCTTTTCAAAAAAGAGAACATAAGATCCCTTACGATGTCTTCACAATATTCACCACACGCGGACTGCTTTCAATCCATCCAAAACGAATTGCTGGTGAAAAGATTTTAGAAAACGAACAGTTTGATACAATGTTCCCTCCTTTATAGTTTGGATCTTTTGGATCATCGTAAGAAAATAAACGTCGCGGTGGTAATCCTTGTCCATAATAAAGCAAATTGTATACATCATCGCACGCTACCACTATGGAATTGTTTCGTGCAATTTCTACTAAACGCTTGCATTGATCTATCAAGAAATAAAATTAACAATATAACTAGTGCTATTAATGTATCAAGAAGTATAAATATATATTTTATTCTTTTACATATTTTAGATTTTTTGTTTCTTAAAAGAATAAAACTTTATGTATTGGAAAAGGAATAGATAATGAAGTCCTATAAATTCCTTTGTCACAGAACATAGCAGATTGTGTGATTGCGATAAATTAAAATTAGGCAAGATCTTCTGTTATTTGCAATATTCATATTACCAGGTGACAGTGTCATTCCTGTTGGATTATGAAAAATAGGTATTGTATAAAACATCGCCCAAAATATTTTTTGATCGTTTAGAAGAAAGTTGCCTTTCGTTTTTTCTTCAATTATTATTTTTTCGAGTGCATCCAGATCTACTACATCATTCTTCATTGGTACTATATGAAATAAGTATAATAATAATAGTTAACATACTTTTATATAGATTTTTAAATAAAATATTTGTAATATTATAAAAAATTTATTATTTATGAATACATAAATATTTGTTATGTTATATTTTATTTTTTATAAATTTAAAGATTTAAATATTTGTACAAATAAATTTATAGTACCTGTAACTATTCGCATTAATGGAAATTGTTTAAAAGCATCGAGAGCAATCATGTAAGTAACTTCCTCTACAAAGATAACTCCGTTCGGTGAGAGTATGGTATTCAGTAATAATTGGAGACCATGCGATGCTCCACATGTCAGTATTAGATGCTCTCTCATTACAGAATTGCCATACCGTTTGCTCAAAAATTTAGCCAACTCATCGCGACATTCCCAAAGACCCGCCGTGATTCCATATTGAAAGAGATAATATTTTCCTTGCTTTTCTTCTTCTTCCTAAAGTAATATTTATTTTTATTAATGTAAATTGTAAAATATCAATAAATATTTTAGAATTTCTGAAATAACTCGTGAAATATTTCATAAATGCAAGTACAAATTATAAATGTAATTGTTTAGTTATTTAAGTATTATTGTTAGATTGTTTAATATAAGAAATATTATTTAAAAAACTGTCTTGTTGAATATTTGAGATTTGCTAATGTGTAACAGACATATGTGTTATATACAAGTTAAAAATAAAAATGATTTGCACAATAGCTTATTTGTAAGTATCATTATGATAACAGGTTATTTTAAAAAATAATTTGAAAGATAAATGCAATTATTGAGGATATGATTATTATTAATATGATACCGATTGTTTAAATGTATTGTCTGACAAATGCAAGGACAAATGCAATATTAAAATACTTTATTTTTACCAGTCTATGTCGCGTAGATTTATTCAGCATTTCTACACAATGTTTTAATAGGTCAGGTCCTGGTGCTCCAACCGACAAGTTTACAGCCTCCAGATTGTAGACATTAAATATTGGATCACCATCGAACAAATGTCTCAAATATGGATCATGAATAGTATCCATGTTAATTGTTCAAATTGTGTAATCTGTTTAAATTTTTGTAAGTAAATTACATTAATGTAAATAAATTACATTGCATGAGCTATTACTAGAAATTATTTTATGTTACAAACAAAATGTATAAGTTATAGTTTACAAATTACAATTCGAACAGAATTAATCTTTTACAATACTACATTTAACATATTATTTAATATAATGGATTTAAATCTGTAAACTTTAGTAATAATATAAAATAATAAAAAGTTTAATATAATTCATCGATTCTATATATAAATATTATACGCTACAATACTTAATACAAAAGAATGAGTAAGCTCTTTTTTGATACATGTTTCAATAAAATATTGTTATGTAAATTTTTAATTATCATATAAATAAATTTTTTAAATTTTTTATTTAAGTCTATATATTACAAACCAATTCTTTCATATCTTCAACTATAAGTTTAAATTATGAAAAATAATATTTTTGTCATAGGTGTAAATATAAGTAGGTTATCTGAGCAATTCAATCTAATACTTGCTATTAATCAGCAACTACTTAGAGTGCATATAGATAATGCGTTGCATCATTCAGATAAATAAAACGCGAAATATGAGTAAGCAATATATCTTATAGATAATCTTGTATCTTGTAATTGTTATTTCTAGTATTAATTTTTAGTATTTAGTTCAAATCCATAAAATCTCGAATAAATGTTTAATAGTTATCATGGAAATTCAAAACTTCTATTAATCGTCCATGCATGCATTTTCCCATGAATAGAAAATGTTTGCATTTTATAACTTCTTTTGATTTTTATTTGATTAATTATTAATTATTAGGCATAATTATTGCGTAAATAATGTTTAGAGTTTCATGAGGCTCTAATGAATAACTAATATAATTTAATTAGTGGTTATTTGTGAATGTAATGTACTTATATTAACAAAAGTTAAGAAACGCAATTATATACTTCAAAAGTGCTGAATATGTTCACTTCTGTATACTGTGCATGGACACTGACCTTTCTTACGTATAAATTGTTGAATTTGATATCACTTGGTTTTCTTGGTTAAATAAAACGACAACTAACGCTGTACATTTTATTAGTCACGTTGAAGGAAAGCTGAGACTGTGAATTTTGCAACTAAAAATATTTCAGACACGAACATCCGCGTCATGCGATTCCTCGCGAAAGACTGAGGAACGTGAAACATCGGAGCTACAGATGTCGTAAGAGACACTGACAAAGACCCCCTACCAATTAGACTGTTTACTTCGCCGCCATTTTTGATGATAAGTAAAAGGAAAGCCATTCATGTACTACAAACTCACACGTATGTAAAACATATGCATAGTCATTATTTTGTGATACTCTCACAGAGACAGTGCGCATCGTGTGAATATGTGACACATGGCGACTCGGTTTTACGTCTGTCTCTTTTTATCACACGTGAAATAATCACAGTGCATATATGTAGAAGTCTGCTTGCGACTATATGTATATTCTCGTGCTTTTCCGTACAATTCCGTACAGCCTCCGCGTACTTGCATTAGTATCGCGTAAATAATATTGAATATACACTTCTTCCTCACATATTAGCGACATGGTATTGAGATATTAAATATTGATGTCGATAAATCTAAATAAGCTTTTTTACACTGTCATATATTTTCACTTATAATAATTATAAAAAATAAATATATGAAATGTGAGACGCATAAGAATCGAACGAAAGACGGAATAAATATAAAATTTAATGAAGAATTAATCTTATAATCATTATTTTAGATATTATCTAGCATGCAAATTATATATCTTCTGTAAAAATAATATTTGTGCATAGAAGAATTCTTAGATTTTAGTAAGGAAAGTAATGTTATGTATGTTATGTAAGTAAATTTATGAAAATACGCACATAATCTTTTTTCCTCGTATATTTCCTCATATAAATTTTCCTTATACATATATACATGTATATAATCAAGACATTGCAGTTAAGTATCTGGAAAAATATTAATTCTATTGAGAATTAATTATATTGTTCATAATTTGCACAATGCGAAATTATGTATTTTATATTCAATATATAAAGGATATACGAGGAATGTCTTTATAACACACTTTACTTATATTCTGTGAATTTTTCAAGGATCAATAATACTATTACCGTAGAAAAATCGAGAAAAAGTTCTCTTAAGATTCGAGAAAGATAGATGTGTTGTACATGCGGGCAAAACATAATGTATTTGTTGTATTCTATCAAATTATGGTAAATTTATGTAGGTATCATTATGTAGTAGAATATCTTCAATAACGCTGAAATTCTAGATAATAGAATTTCCTTTTTTATCTTAAAAAAGCCGTGTTACCGATTTTATTGTTGCCGCTTTTTCGCGATAATTGGTTTTCTCGCTTGACTTATTTCCTTCTCTAGGAGACAAAATAATCTGACAAGGGTCAAGTACAAAATACTTTTGGTATAGAATCTTTCTGGAATTCTGTTTATTTTAAAGAAATATTGAATAAATGAATGAAGAATAGGTTTTCTTGATCCTTGTCAGATTATTTCGTCTTTTAAAAAAGACTTGACAAATATACTAATATTCTACCTATGTTTGTTTTAAAGAAACTCCTCTTTTCTCCACACTTCGCACTGCGAGAGTAGCTATCATCGCGGAAATGTGTGTATCGTGATAGTTTTAACAGTTCATGCATATGTTAACATATGCATATGTTAAATAGGTTAACATAAATTTGTGTATTTGATTATACAAAAATAAAAGTATCTCATGTAGTGAGACTGAAATTAATGATTCGAAAGTTGAATAAAAGATTAATCGGATGAAAATAATAATAATATTATAATTGATTAATTGGTTATGAAGAAAGAAAAAGACAGTAGACGAGTTAGGCTATTAAAAGCGATTTAAAAAATTGAAACTTTGTATCAATAGCGCGCTCGAAGCGCGCGTACAACACCATTAGCAATAAAAAAATCTGCAGTTACTTTTAATTTATTTATTAGATTTTCTTACTTTAAAAGATGTTTAAAATAAATTTTTTAAAACATTTTTTAAAAACAATTGTCTAGAATAAGAAATACATAAAAGACCAAATTAAAAACAATCAAAATACCATCATCAAAAATATGAAGTAATTAATACAAGATATTAAGAATTCTCTTTTAGAAATCTATAAAGTAAAAGTAAGAGCTAGAAAAATGTAAACATAACCGATCGTCGATGATCAAGTTTACTATACGTGAATGGTAAATTTACTGAATATGTGAATCTGTCAGTTTTAATAAAAAACAAATATATTGATTAATTAAAATAATTATTGTATATAATATAATTAATCGTGTGAGATTTTTATAAATAAATATAAAATTTTTTCGATAGCAGATTATTAATAATAAAAACGCATACGTGATTATATAATGCGTAATAAAATTATAATATAATATTCTTTACTATTTTATACATAGAACAAAATATTAAATCAAATAAACATAAGA
>JAJVSH010000003.1:790781-805572 GCA_021460005.1 Tetramorium alpestre | reverse complement strand
TTAATCTATTTAGTATTTTATGTACAAATGTTTTGCATAAATATTATAGTTAATATATCTATAGATCACTAGTTTACCAATAATCGCTAACAATTATTTCTATCTACAAAAGATAATTATAAATGGGTTAAACCCCAAAATTGGATTTTAAGTTCAATTAAAAAAGAAAAAAAATTGTTAATAAAATATTCATAAATTAATAGTACACTGAAATCAAATGATAAACATAAAATTATTAATATATATTTTGAAAATAAAATCAAGAGTAGTGTAATTGTTAGTTTATAGTATTAGTTAATTTGTATTTTTCTTATTCTGTCGATTGACAAAGAAATAAATAATAAAATATTGATCTTTATCAATACTTTATTACTCACAAGTCATACTTACTTACAAAAATTATTTAAAAGAATAAAGTATATTTTAAAAAATTGTTTGTAATTTATAATTATTTATTTGTGTTTTGATTTATTAGAGTTTTGATGGAACGTGTTTGTGGATGTTATTGGCACAATTGACTTCGTTAAAAATCCCATGCATTTGAATGCATATAGGTACACGTTTTTATACAATGTCTAAATATTTGTATTATGTCGTTTATAATAATTAATTCGTCTAATCGGTATTATTTTATCTTCCAATCGTTAAACATAGTTATTTTCGATTCTGGAATTGATGTTCTATTGAGGCATGTATACATACAAAATTTCTCTTTATTCAGAAAAGACATAACAGAAATTTACGAAGGACGAATTTATAACGAGCAGACGAAATGAATAGTCAAATAATACTTCTGCGATACATTTTACGATGGTCGAATCGTCTCTTAAAATCGTTATTTACTCGTTTCTCATTTGCTCGAGAGATTCCGCAGAAATCCTTCGTTAACCCAGATAAGTATCATACATGTTTCAGTTATGTAAATCATTGCTTATCGCAGAGAATCTTACAAGCAGCTTGATGGCTTGCTTTAAATCAACATTTCAAAGAGTCGAAAACAGAACGGTCACTGTCAGCAAAGACCTCGAAGGGTTGCACTCGCGCGTTTGTAAAATGAAAAAAAGGAAGGAAAAAAGACATGAGGGGGCGGAGAGGTGGATGAGGGCGCGAAGGGATTGCGATTCCGATTTTAATACTGACCGGATTAACGAACGCCTGCCAGTGAGTTTTCTCAACCATTTTTTAGTTTTAGTCGCGCGTAATCTGCAATAAAACAATCGCGACGATCGCCTAGCTTTGTCGGCGGGCGACTGAAATTATTAAAAACAAGTGAATTCCGTGTCGCAAGATTTTATTCCCAGCCCATTTAACATTTAATTCTCGATGCATTGCAACTGTGTGTATGTGTGAGAGATCAAATTCTCGTTATATTATTATAATTAATTTTTGATAAAATGATTATTGCTATAGAATAATTTTGAAGTAGAATGACTAAAGTGTTCATGAGCCTTGAGATTCGACATTGTGTTATATATCAAAAAATTGTTTGTAATTTATAATTATTCAGTTGTGTTTTGATTTATTGGAGTTTTGATGGAACGGAGTATTTGTGGACGTTATTAGCACAATTTGACTTCGTTAAAAATTACATGTATTGTATTTAAACGCATGTACACGTGGAACTCAAAATATGCTATAAAAATCGTTGATTGAAGCTATCATAAAGGAGCATTTACGAAAAAAAAGAACTGTGCACGTGCGTATTTCTATTATAATACAAATACAATTTACGCGGTTTTCCGAGTTTTCTAGAATTAAATCAAACAATCGCGCAAAACTTAATTTATTTAAGAGCGTAGTAAACAGTAGATAACATCTTCTTGTTTATTTAACAATATTAATTAAATGGCATGCCACTTTTCATGATTAATTTTTCACAAAAATATTCAACAGAAAATTTGTCGTAGACACGTGACAATAATTGGCGCTTACCAGTTCACAGGATATCGCTCATTTTCGCCCTGCGCATCCGGTTTCGTGTTGCATGCTGCTGCAATCGTTAGTCGTAATTAATGCTTCTCGCGTGTTCTCTTTGATCACGTCGAAAATAGATGTGAAAATGTGTTTGGATCTTTCCGAATTCACAAACCGCGAAACTCGGAATGAAAGGAGTTATAGGCGATTTTTAAATCGATGACGTGTCGACGTTTCGTGAGTAAAACACAAACACTGAAAAAAAATTCTGAATAAAAACGGACAAATCAGAAAAATCTTGTAGGCGTGATCAAATATTCTGGTTATTATAATACTTATTACTATATAACTTATAATAGATTTTTCTGATTCGTCCATTTTTAACCAGAATTCTTTTTTAGTGTAAGATTAAGATCGTAAAAGCGTTTCGTTTCCAAAAATCGATTAAAAAAAAAGGATTAAAGTTTGATTCTTTCGGCACATTGCAATGCATTATTCAATCGAACGATGTAAAATTGTAAGAAAACCTAAATAAATTGCGTATTTGGTTAAGGGAAGCTAATATAAATTAATTACGCGCTACGCGCCTTCTGTCTCATGTTATATGATAAATTGCGAAATAAAATCTTATCTCTGATCCGAGCGCATCGTGCATGCGTGCGTCGTCGAATTTCGGATCGTCGATACTCGCGTGGCGATCGAATGACGAGAATACGACGTGCGGTTACGTTCAAAGCCGTCGGCCGCGTCTCGCGTTGGTTCGTGACACGTTCGGAATGCGAGGCGGAAACTCTGTTTTCGCCCTTACCTTAGTCGTCGAAACCGAGGCTCATGTTTGTGCTCGCCCAAGTACCGGGTGCGCTCAGGTAACGCGAGGTAATGAGAGACGAGGCGCGTCCACAACGGCGCGCCGCAAAATCGTGGTCGAGAGATTCTCGAAGCGCGCAATACATCCGGAGAGATCCGGTTTCTCACGACGAAACTTGGGAGGTTACATTCGTTTGTTGTACAATTTTCACGGGAGACAGAAGCGGCAAAGCGAGCGACAGAGCGACGCCAAACGCTCTTTTGATCGAGAAGATGTCGAAACGACGCATTCAGCACTTAATCGAAGTCGATTCGACATTTTTTTCAACCATCAATCCCTCACTGGGATGTGGCACTACAAAAAAAAGTTTTCCCGAATCGGTCCGCGGATTTCCCGAAAAATTCTGCGAATCGTGGATCGTTCAGAGTGAAGTTGATCGATGCTCACTTCGTTCTGCCCTGCCTTTTTCCGCGCGTTTAGCGGGTCGCGTGACGTCACGTGATCCTCTCCGGCACGCGCTGCTACGTTCAAAGCGGTCGCTATGTCTCGCTTTAGCGTCGACGCGCGCGGAATATCTCGGCGTTGCTCGCACGGTTTTTACTCATGAATACCGCGTGTTGACGGAGTCTGTGCGAACGCGAGTGTGTCGGGAATGCTCGCGGAAATATGCGCGAGTACGCTAACGAACGGGATTAATCGTTGATAATTGCTATTCGCGTTGCCGACTCCGACGCGACGGAGCCGCCAACATCATTCGCGCACGGAGCATAACGGGAATCTCGCATCGAAAAAGACGTGGAAAGTATCGTATGGATTGCCAATCGATGAACAATTAATCTTTTAATGTACTTTAAGAAGTTGAGGTTAGATTAGATCGATCACATCGGTGCGCGATAGATACGTAATGCGAGGCGTAGAAGCGGATTTCTTCGCGTTTCGCGTCTCAATTGTTTGTTTGAATAAATGTCGGGAGTGTCGAATGGGACACCGGGCGTGAACTCTTCTTTCGTGATGTTCCTTTATCGGAAGCAGTACGCCGCGAGGGAAGCAGCCAGATTGGTAAATAACTTTATATTTGATATAATTAGGGAGCTTTCCAATAAAAGACACGAATACCTCTATCAAGTTAGCTCCCAAGTTAGATTAGGGTAACTAATTAGCACATAAATAACACTAAATTTTTAAATATACGCGGATTTTTTTTTGTGTTGGCTGGGGGGAAGGGGGCTAACTTGATAGAGGTGACATAAATCGACACCGGAGTCATTCTATTCTTATTATTAGAGATACTCAATGAAAGATTGACAGAATGACTCCGGTGTGATTTATGTCCCTTGCTGGAACTCTTCCTTAGTTATCTCGTTTGCTTCTATTTTGTTAGTCACAATAAGTACAGACTAAGTCGTTCTATTGGATATTTTTCCAAATTTTGGATAAGAGAAAATTGTATGAAGAGAGAATGATTTTGATTGCCGGCTAAAACTAATAAAATATTCATAATAGGATGTTATATAAGAAATATTATATACAATTATATATATAAAATATATAAGAAATTATACATATACAAAATTACATGCTGATATTTAATTTATTAAATAAAATTCACATCTTGCTATTGTTTTAACAATTTTTCATGATTGAAGTTTTCATGATTGAATCCAGTTTTATTTAAATCAATTAAAGTAAACGTGAAAGATTCTTTTCCGTTTATGTCATAGAGACAGAATTAGAGTTAAGCTTCAAAAAGAAATAATACAATTAAATAAAAAAATTTTTCCTCATTTTTTGCAGCAGCTTACGGCAACACAGCGGAATAACAACGTTTGGTGAGTGAACTTCGCTAACCCTTATTTATTTGAGTAATTTATTATTATTATGTGTGTTCTACAATTGATATCATTGCTATATTACCCCAGTTTTCTTCACTTTTTCCTGTGTATCCAAATTAAATCATAGAAAATAAAACTCATTTTTTAATTGATATTTGTATGGTATTTGTATGATATTTGTATAATTATATTTAAATATGTGGTGTACAATTGATTTTGCTTAAAAAATAGATTAAACTGATTCCAGCGATATTTCTATTTATATTGAAATATATTATTAGTACAAAAGAGAGAGAAAATATTATTGGTGTCTTGAAATATATAAAACTTTTATCTTCTCAAGAAGAATTTACTGTTTTTAAAAACATACACGATTCTTGCTAACGATTAGCACGCATGAATTGTATTATCTTACTGTTAAACAACTTCATTGGCATTTACAAATTTCACAATCCGCAATTAATGACGACAGCATGATTTCCTATATTATTTTACATTCCGCGAACCGTTTCAATCTGATAAAAGATCCATAGCAGTCGCGAGTTGCGAAACTTACGCGTGCTTTCCACTCGCCATGCCGACATAAGTTTTCGAAGAAGAACTATTCCGTTCGTTATTCGGAGTTGTAACTTTCGACAAAGTCAAACGGTCCCGTAGAGAGATGGCGATACAACTTTTGATGGGGACGAAACTCTTGGGAAACTGCGCGGCGAAATTTTACCGAGACGGACACGTAGAATTGCCTCCGTGAAGGGACACGAGGCTTTTGAAAGCTTTTGTACTTTCGACACTTCTGTGTATCTTCTCCTCCTAAGTAATCCTCTTATCGATAAGATCTTAAGATCGATATTAAGTCTTGGAACTTACAACTAGTGTACTAATCGCGCCACTTATAATGCACATAGTGCATTGTTTGTTTAATTGATTTCTTGCATGACGTTTTAAAAATAGTTTATCTTAAAGGACGCTGGACAATAAAAATTTTCCTAATGCATAAAAATACTTTATTAGGAAAATTAATTTGTTAGAAGATTTGATGAATTTCTTAATTGATTTTTATATTATACTTACAAGTTAGGGATAATACAATTATTTTGATTAGATCTGATTGATTTGTTGGATGACGAAATCTATCTTTATTAAATACGCAGATCGTATATATACACATATACATTTCATTATACTATCAATAAAAATTTTGTTACATGTAAATAACAAATTTTATTGAAAAATTAATATTGACTATATACGCAAACAAAAATATATGTCTTAATTAATTATCAGAATAAAAGTACAATTAAAATACAATTACCTATTGCTTTTCCGAGATCTTTGTCTCTATTAGTAATACTGCGAATCGGCAAAAGAAAGAAAAGATTCCAGATTTTTAACGAAGGGCTCAGCGGCCAACTTGGCGCAATTACCTGGCATTTCTCAGTGCTGGTGAATACTTGACCTTGTTCTTGGTCGGATAATTCTGCGTCCTTAATTTCTGTTGATCTTTGAAGATCAAAGATTTCGAATTCGCCAGCTGTGAAAGCAAAACGGTCTTTTTCGTACTGCGGTAGAATTTTATTTTTCAGAAAATATTGCGAGATATTTCGACGCAAAATGCAGAATAAAAATGATTTCTTTATAAGGAATAGTGGAAAATTAAAGTTTGGATAGGAAATAAATAAGGATAAACATATTTTTATAACAATATATTGTATTGTTAATTAAATATATTGAATATATATTAAATTACATGTAAATTTCACTGATTTAATGTAAAGAAAACCGTGTATTTTATTTATTACCGAAGCTGCGTTTGATTTAAAGCACAAGTATATTAATTCATGGTGCAGTAACACAATGCTGCGAATTTTCTTTTGGTCTTTTTCCGCCGCAATAATGATCGCAAAAAACTACCGATGAGAAAAAAACCTCGCCGATTATACAAATGGAAATGCGACGTTAATTGAAAAGTTCCGCGTGAAAGGAGAAAAAAAGAAAGAAAGAAAAATACATGAAGAGATATGAGCTCTCGTTTGCGGAATATACTCTGGAAAATGCAGCTGCATCAATTGTGAATCTTAGAAGTTATATTTGCAAAATCCACTAAAAGAAGACCATATTGCGACACATTGCTTCCGTCGCTTTGTTCAAACTTTCAGTTTACTCCTCGCGTACAAAGTCTACCTTTTTATCGACGATTTTTCAGGTTTTTCCTGACGGTGATAAATTGTTGCACTTAAGATTATGTCGAATTTAGAATAAAAAAGTTGTACGAAAATAAGTGTATTTTGAATTAAAAGAAATAGAGTAAAAAATAAAGTAATCGATATTTTAATTCATGATAATATTTTTATTTTTAAAAGTTAAAAATATAATTGATATATATATAATATACTCAAGTGGAGATATATTTGAAGTAAAAAAAATTTTATACATTTTTTATTATTTTATAACTTGACAATTTTGGCATAGCAATGTTTTGATATTTTGCATATGCTCTTCAATAGTTAAAAAAATTGATATTTTAAGATGATTATTTTGAAACAAAATCTCTTTAAAGTAATATATCGATCTCTTTATTTTGCTATATTATTTTCGAAGTATTATGTATTCGTATCGAAGTTATTATCACGGTTGTGAATGTAAAACATTCTAAGAATGTTCCGCAAAAGGATCGTCTTACGGAGAAGTTACTGGCTTTGCCGGAGGGTGACTTTCGTCTTCAAGTTGCACTCTTTCGCGTTGCACGTTCATTAAAGTCGAGAATTTACCTGGCGGCACAGCACTCGTCTTTCTTGTATCTTTCCCCAATTTTTCTTTACTACTAGATTGTTCTACCTTGTAATTAGGAGCAAGTTTTATATAATATTTCTATTTGTATTGATTTCAATATGAATATTTTTATTAATATTACTTAACAAATACAAATAATAAATAATCGGTATATCATAAATTTATTATATTATAAATATTACATATTTATTTATATTATTATTTCTATGTCCAACGAATCACCAGAGCATTTTTACATCATGTATATTTATTTTTATATAATAATCAATACATATATTGTGTATATACATGAGTTGTTATACATATAATAAGTTGTAATTTTATATTTCTATTGACTATTAAATTATGCATTTTTTTAAATTACTAAATTCCACGAATGGTGAAGAATGGAAACTGTACATTATTTCGCTTCAACGAAACGCCGCTATCAAAGTAACTGACAACAAGGAAGAGAACCGTTGAAACCATCTGCACCTTCTGTTGAAGACGAATGAATGGAAGCTTAAACGAAGTATCTGCCTCGCCACTAGCAGGAAGCTGAAAAATAACACAACATTTAACGGATGAAGAAGGAAGACGTGTGAGGTAATGAAACGAGAGAGAGCGAAGCATGGTGGAAAGAAAAAAAGAGACTTTTTATTTTAAGTCGGGGCGTTTGTCAGATAAAAAAACCGTGAAAAGAGGATGTGAGATCGTAATCTGTGGAATTGGTTCAATGGTAATAAGCGAGAAGTGAGGAACATGGAAAATATAAAAGGAACGCGACGGGAAATATGTGCAAAATCGAGAGCAGCCGTTCTCTTTAAGATGCGAATCATTAAGTAGATAAATACGAATGTCAGCCAAATTTTTTTGAACGAAAGAAATTTAAATAAAAAAAAACGTTAATTAAAACTGTAATTAAAACGGTACACGTCGAGAAGATGAGAATAAAAGAGCGACAGAGATATGGCAGGAGAATAAAGACAAAGTGTCAGTGACTGAAAGAAAAAGAGGAGAACAGGTAGAAACGGACGACCGCCAGGAAGAGAGGAGACAAACGACCCGAAATTATAGTCCGAGGTGAAAATATAAGAAAAAGGGGTGCAGCTATGGTGATTGATATTGGTGGTGTAAGCGGAACGGTAAAAATACGAGAAAATCGAACGAAAAGAGCCCCGAGGAGAATGAAGCCGGGCTCGATGGATAACACGTGAACGCGCAAATAGAGTAAGTGGTGAAAGAAAGTAAATAGAATGGGAAGCATTGTTCATCACGAGAGGAAATGAAAGATGACAGAAGAGAGATAATAAGATGGGATTTAACCGAATAAATCGCAACATTGTCGTGTAAAGTCAAAGCAACAAAAATTACTTTCCTTTTATTTACCCCTTTCATTCATGCGCGTGCGAGTCAAGCAGTTGGAATAATTATTGAGTTTTTTTAACTTTTGAATTATTGCTTAGATGGGATGACTGCATCTCGAGTTTTTTTTTTTTAATTATAACGACAGTGTAATATAAGAGAGTTTAGTCAAGGTTTAGCTAACCGAGAAAATAAATTTAACTGACTATAAGCCGGAATAAATCCGGAGTAAGCTCAATTACGGATTATGCGAGAGAATAACAGATATAAAATAAGGCAGATTGATTTGATATTAAAAATGTAGAAACGATAAACAGGAATAAATGCAAAAGATGATTCCTGCCGAGGGATTGATTATTCTAGGTGAAGGCGTTTTTCGTCGAGAGAAGTGTAAAGAGCCTACTTCGCTAGAGTAGATCTATGTGGAGAATCATAGCGAGAGAGAACAAAGGACGAATGAATGAATGAATGCAAGAAAATACAACAGAACGATAAATACGAGGGTTCGCGTGAAAGGCGAGAAGTACACATAGCGGCTCGGGATAACTTCTGCCTCTCTCCCTTTCTCTTCCTCACCCTTTTTCTTTCTCTCTCATCAAGGGAACCGTGCGAAATGCGGAGCGAGCGGGCAAAGCTGAAAGCCAGCGTTTCTCAAAGCGCAAGTAGGCTAAAGTGGAAATGCGGGGGCGGTGGCGGCGGCGGCGGCGACGGCGGTAGTGGATCGGTGGTGAAGAAGGAGGGCGGACGATGGGGTAGCGCAAAAGGGGTGGCGGTGGGAACTATGACGTCATCGTTGAGGGGTTGCCCGGGCAACGCGAAACGTTCGCCGCGTCGGGACGCCGACGCGCGTCGCCACCGCCGCCGACGCCGTAAAAATCAATTTAGACCTTGGCTAGGTGACCGCTCCGCGCTCGCACGGCGTTGCTGCGACGCGGCCGCTCCGCTCTCTCTGGCGAGGCGACGAGAGCCACGCTTCTCTGGAGGTGCCGGGCTGCCGACTGCCACCACCGCACCACCGTCGCGAACCGCACGAGTCTCGGGGCTGCGAGCCAAGCTCCAAGGCAGTCGCGAGCGGCCAACTCATCGAGCGGGTGCCCCAATCGTGGTGCGGGCGACGGTGCCGCGCGCGTAAAGGCCACATTACACGCGCTCGTACAACATACACGCACACATACACACACACGTAGGTGTCTCACACACCATACACGTACACGACACGGAGACGTCGGCGCGTATACTCACAATCAGTCACGCGTGCGTACGCACCGTTCTAACGGGCGACGCGTCAGCGGGAGAAGCAGCGGTGAAAAAGCTCGGACGAGAGAGCGGTACTCGCGCACGAAGTAGCATCGGGTACACAGCGAGAGCGAGAGAGAAAGAGAGAGGGTAGGAAGAGAGAGAGAGAGGAATTTGTGAGCGGAACGTAGTGCGCGCAAGCTTGCGGAGAATAGTCCAGGCGGACGCCTGAGGAGGAAGATCGACGTGCGAGCTCCCAGTGCCGGAGCTTGCGGAGACGCGCTACCTTCTCGGGAAGAACTCTGTCGTGGAGGCTTTTGACCGGCTGGCGTGCTTCCGGAATTTCCGGATCGGTGGACCGACACGTCGCGTCACAGGAAACGTACGGGCAGGAGCTTGACAGGCTGGATGCGTCGTGGGAGAAGCACGCGCGGTGCTTGCGCAAGCAGTCGCGTGCGTCGGTGAGTGAGCTTCGTACCTGCGCTCCGGCGGCTTTGCCAGAAGAGCCACGAGGAAAATGTCCGGGACTATACGAAGATAGACGCTGCGCGAACCGCGGAGCGTGCGCGATCGAGAAGAAAGCTCGCGTGTATTCTGATCGGAGTGCCCGATGAACGAGACTCGCTCGCGGCGTTCAGTTCTTGGAGCGAGTGACAAACGCCTCTTTTTGTTCTGACGCGGAGCACGGCGGATCTTTCAAAAAGTACGCCGGGAAGCTCTTCTTTCGTTGACTGTTTGATGTTTACTCGTAAGCGTTTTCTCCTTTTCTCCTCTACTCTGTAAGCGACTTCACCGAAGCTCTATCCATGCGAATTTCAACTTCATGAACGTGACCGAGTTTACGAGTGTGTGTGCTTGGATCGTACACGAAGGCTTTACAGCAAGAAAAACGAAATTCTCCTCGTCTTCAGCCAGTTGGCATTCGCAAGTGAATGGCACTTTGAAAAAAGCTCGTACCTCGATACGACACGGTGTCTCAAATAATATTCTGTGAAAAGCTCTATGCATCACTTTTATCTACTACGAAGTGTATAACGGAAATTTTATAGAAACCTCTAATTCTTCTCGCAGAGACTCTTCTAGACTTATTTTCTCAAATGTCGTGATTATCTCTAGCTTTTAAAGCTAACTCTTTCTTGTTAATGTTAAAAGAGAACGTTTCATTACTTGTTATGTGAACTCGTGAGGTTTGAATGTGAAACCCGGCTCGATAGAAACATCGAGTCTTGTCGACAAGTAATGTCGTCGACAGCCATTTCTCTGAGAAGTGCACTCGTATCTATGTAGGGAGCCGACGGAGAGCTCGAAAGCTCGAGAATGTAGTGTCCTGGTGGGCGCTTGCTGGCGGAGACTCAAGCTCAGGCTCTCGCGGCGGCCAAGCGAATCGAAAACAGGTGGAAGATCTCCGGGCGCGATACTCTGAAGAGTACCACGAAGAGCTATCGCATGACTATCGATGATGATGGGAGGCACGTTGCCAGAACGCGATTGGTTGGCCCGGCGCGCGTCTCCGCTCGGCTCGTGTTTTGCTGCGTGCCGGTCGTCACTTCGTTAAGCTCGATATTTCCTCGGGAGACCAAATTCAAGAAAGGGAGGACCTTCAGGAATGCCAGGCGTGAAATGACGATCTTGGGGATTGTGCCCGAGCTCAGGCCATCGATGCCGGTGTCATCGTCGTCGCCGTCGTCATCGTCGTCGCCGCAAGGACGTTGGAGAGGCAAACATCGTTCCGCCAGTTAATTATTCTCATCGATTCTTCGATGCAACTCGCGATCTTATAAAACGACGAATGCGGCGAGGCGCGACGGGTCTCTGTAAGAGACTGTTTCGATATTTGCATTTTAAAGAGCGACAGTGACGATAAGAAAAATCGAATCCGTTTTCCCGCGAAGGAAAGCTTGTTGAAAAGTTTAAGTATACGCAGCCGACAAGTAGATGAATAAATAGATTTGTAGCGAAATCAGTCAAGTACATAAATGGAAGTAGAAGGGCTGCCGATAGCAAGGAAGACATAGCAAGTAGATCTTGGACTTAAGAATTAAGATCAGATTAGAAGAACGTTAGAAACCGAGGAGAAGTTGAATTAAAAATAGAGATTAGCAATGTGATCGTTCTTTGAGAGAGATCTAGACCAGTAGCTACTGATCGTGCGGCGGGCTTGAAGAAGCATGAATCAAACAAACATCAGCTCGAGCTCCAAGAAGAATCGCGGCAAAAAGCGGCGTATTCCACGCCACAAATTAGAGGAAGGAAGACTTTAAGTTCTAAAAGTTTTATTGAATCTGTAGAGGAGGTCTTTGGAGAAATCTTTCGCCAGTCGCAAATATAAAAGAAATCGTTTCAAGTTTGTTGCAAGAAAGATATTTGAAGTAATCGTTGAGATAGTGACGAACGTTGGAGCGCGGCGCGCGGTGCCGTAAATTTCAGTTGGTAAATGTCACACCGGCGAAAAAACGTTCTACACGGTCCAAGGATTTTATCCATCGTCGAAGCAAGTATCCACCGTAAGTGATTGATGCGGGTCGGATCATCCATGTTGAACTTGTCGCAGATCTAAATCGCCACTCGGAAAAGAGAGGGTAGGGTTCGGACGTATAGAGGATCGATTTGACGTGAAAGAACTAGAGCGTGCAGCTAATACGCTTGGGGTACGGTGAACGCTGGCTCTCCCGTTACCCTGAAGGAAAATTCCACCTTCAAGTATGGCCTCGGTGGCAGCGTGGTTGCCATTCGCCCGTGCGGCGGCGATCGGCTGGGTGCCGATCGCCACACACCCACTGCCACCACCGCCGATCCCGAAGGACCGGCGCAAGGCCGACGACGAGAAGCTGTTGATCAACGTGAGCGGCCGTCGCTTCGAGACGTGGCGCAACACCCTGGAGAAGTATCCGGATACGCTGCTCGGCTCCAACGAGCGCGAGTTCTTCTACGATGAGGAGAGCAAGGAGTATTTTTTCGACCGGGATCCGGATATCTTCCGGCACATTCTCAACTATTATAGAACCGGCAAGCTGCACTATCCGAAGCACGAGTGCCTGACGAGCTATGACGAGGAACTGGCGTTCTTCGGCATCTTGCCGGACGTGATCGGCGACTGTTGTTACGAGGACTATCGGGATCGCAAGCGCGAGAACGCTGAGCGGTTGATGGACGATAAGCTGAGCGAGAATGGAGACCACAACCTCCAGCAGCTGCTCGACATCCGGGAGAAGATGTGGCGGGCCTTCCAAAATCCGCACATCTCCACCGCCGCGTTGGTGTTTTACTACGTCACCGGGTTCTTCATCGCCGTGAGCGTGCTGGCGAACGTGGTGGAGACGGTGCCGTGCGGCAATCGGCCGGGCCGCGCCGGCACACTCTCGTGCGGTGAGCGTTACAAGATTGTGTTTTTCTGCCTGGACACCGCGTGCGTGATGATCTTCACGGCCGAATACCTGCTGAGGCTGTTTGCCGCGCCCAGCCGGTGCAAGTTCGCGCGCTCCGTGATGTCCGTCATCGACGTGGTGGCGATACTGCCGTACTACATCGGACTCGGGATCACCGACAACGACGACGTGTCGGGTGCGTTCGTGACGCTACGCGTGTTCCGCGTGTTCCGTATCTTCAAGTTCTCGCGCCACTCGCAGGGACTACGTATTCTCGGCTACACTCTCAAGTCCTGCGCCTCCGAGCTTGGTTTCCTCGTCTTCTCGCTCGCGATGGCTATCATCATCTTTGCGACCGTTATGTTCTACGCGGAGAAGAACGTCGAAGGCACCAACTTTACTTCGATACCTTCCGCCTTCTGGTACACCATCGTTACGATGACTACGCTGGGGTAAGTATCATTTTTCGTTAATTCTAAACATATAATGATGTATCGAATGATGACGAATCTCCCATGCGTCAATTGCAAAAATCATAATACTCAATCTTGCACGTCAATGTTTAACTTTCTCTCGCACAAGATAATTTTTAATTAAATATCAAAATATAAAATAGCAAGCAACCTTTTTCAATTAATGTCATATAGATTTCGTGAATCAAATTAAATGTGTTAGTTACAGTTAATAACTATATATTTGTCCTTTAATACTAAATATTATTTCTAATAAGTCGAATTAATTTTAGTATGAAAGTTATAAATTTTTTTCTATTAACTTCTTTTTTGAAAAGTTGGAATATTTAGGTATATTGTATAATTTGTATATGATAATCTAACAAATAAAGAATGCTTTGCTCTTAAGCTCTTAAATCAAATTACAAAAAGAATCGCGATTTCTGCTCAATTCAACAATCATCACTGTCCACCAATTTTCTCTCTCGACACCCACATTCAATGGTCAGTACAAACTAGTTGAATCCAATTTTTCAAAGAGTACCTCTGAAAGAGTTTGCACGTAGAGTCGTTTAGTTTGGCGGCAATGTTGTATAGAAGAAAAACGCGATCGGCGAGGCGCGGTCTAGACAAACCTGATCCAAATCGCACGAATGGTAACAAGTAGGTACAACTATCAGGCAGTCCTCGGGTTACATGCGTGATTGTCAGCTGTCCGAACGAAACGCAACAAAAATACCATTGGCATAGATTCGGCCGGGCAAAAATAGCAGCTGTGTCATAAAATAGAGGAACAACCGGCGCTTCCGAGGCATCGGGCGCGGGCGCGGAAGAAATGCGTTCGAGACTTTTCCGCTCGTGCCGGCGCCCATTTCCGATATCGAGCCGAGAAAGAGAGGAAGAAAATCTGTGGGTTGAGGGGAAAGAGAAGATTTTATGGGCCAATAAATTTCGCAGGAATAATGCGCTTTCGGATCACGCTAATATTTCCACCGGATGGGATTTACTACACTGATTCGATGATTAGATTGGATAATTAGTATATATATA
>JAJVSH010000003.1:620955-790686 GCA_021460005.1 Tetramorium alpestre | reverse complement strand
AGCTCTCATGAGTGACATTTTATATTACAAGTCGTGCATAGTATAATTGCATATATAATGAGCATTGTGTGCAATGAATATTTAATAAATTTCGAAAATTGAGATTTTCTCGAAAATTATAATTTTTTGAGAATTTAATGATGCAGATGCATAACGTTAAAAGATTTTAACGTTTAAAAATTAAATATAAATATAATAACATATGCAATTATGAATTATTTTAAGTTCAAATAGAGTGAAAATTCACATAATCTATATAAAATCGTGAAATGTGAGAATTATAGAAAAGTTGAAGCTTTATAATACTTAAATTTAAAATTTTCTGATTTTAGAGTTTATAAATTACTCATACACCAAAGCAGTAATAATCTGGGAAAGTTTGTAAGCGTGATAAAGTGCGCACGAAAACGCGCGTTATCGAAATAACTCAAAGTGCAAAACACTAAGCGTCAAAGTTCCGCGCAAAAACAGCTATGTACGGGCAAGGGACTGTGACGATCTCGTTAAAAAGTTATAACGATGCTAAAGTTGGTCGCCAGATTGTGTCAAATACCCGAACTCTCGTGCACTTCAATGGGCAATTCACTTGTACTATATGAAGGTGCATAAATCGTCGCATTGTAAGTGTACCACTACACTCCATCATCATGTCGAGTTACACGAGTTGTAAATGCGAAATTTGCAAAAATCGATTTATCGGCATAAGTTTCTCTTATGGTGAAGAAATTTTGCATAAATTCGATATCTAAATATTTATGCGCACATTATTCTCTCGCTTTGCAAGCTTTCTAAAATAAAATTGTGTTCTGCTTTTATACTAAAAAAATGACAAATCTGTCAAGCAAAATTATATAAACAAATTAAATAACAAAAATTGACATATAGAAAAGGAATAAATACATTAAAAACGTATTACAAAGAACGTAGAACAAAACATTTTTTACATAGCGGGCGTACGAAATATAGTATGATTCGCCCTTAGAAAAAAAAGAACAAGATGCTTACAAGTGTTCAGATATTGACGTGTGTGTGCCATAACTAAAATTTATATGCCATAATTAATTCAAATAAAAATGAATAAATAATTTGTCGGGACATTTTTCTCCTCTGAGTTTTTCTTAGACAATACATCTCAACATTACAAAAAGCACCATTATCTTTTATTAGTTTCCATTAGTATCCAAATAGAGAGGCGTGGCAGTAGTTATACGGCACTTTGTATGTAAATCACATTCCTCAAATAATTTTATGCAAAACTGACTTGTCTAACATTATCGCATAGACGAAGTGTGAGTAGCTCCGTTGAAGATCGAGATTTCCTTAGAGCGTCGGATGAGGCTCGTAAAATAGCGCTAAAGATAATCTCGACATAGATCCGGATTTAATGGATAATGTAATGTATATTCATGTCGGAGCGAGCAGGAAAAATCTGATTTGTCAGTAGAGTCGACAGCGTGTCGCGCTACTTTTTCGTGTCTCACCGCCTGCCTTGGCGTTTGCGTGTCTGCAGGACTAGGACAGGTCACTTCCTTCAAACTTTAACGAGAAGGATCAACAGGTGCCTCGAGGGTTCGTCTAGTCGCACGGCTAGCGTGATCCTTTTTTAATCTACACCGGCCGAATAGTGGCTGCCGATACGAATTAGCTTCGACCCAGGCTTACGTGGTTCCGGCTAAAAAAAGAGCGAAAATTGCGGTATTAAAAACCACGCGAAAACCCCGAAATCAAACTGGTGCGCGGGATTAATTTCGCGAAACTTTTCGCTTATCATAGGGATTACGTAGTTCATGTATCGATGACGATGCAATTCGATCGTACTTTTAATCCACCATCGTGTAAATCTATTTTCGTTAAAGGGACGGATATTAATTTCCGCATACGTGGAGCACGAATCTCGGAAAATAACGAAGTTAAAAAGCTTTTTGCCGCTGGAACTACGAATTAATTTTGTAGTAGCGCTTTGTGTAAGCTGTTATACTACTCTTGTAGAGTAGTATAAGAAATATTTGCGCTTGCATTGAGTTAAATTTTTCGCCGCATTAAAACTTATTGCATAATTTTACAGCGCGTGCGAGTTAAAAAAAAGTCACGAGTATTCATTACGTAATCGATTTTGTAGACAACGTATACGCATTTTGTGAATAAGAATAACATTTTATTCTAGAAATACTTCAATACGTATCTCTGTCAAATTTCTCTCATCTTTTGAGAGATACGTTTTCAAGATGGATCAAGTTTCATAACCGTGCTAAAGAAATAAACGGGTCAACTTAGGGCAATAATAAGAATGACTATAAAAAAAGATAGTGATCATATTTAAATAAATCGAAGGGTTACCAGATTTGTCTCCGTGCTTTATCTTTCATATATCACCGCGGCCTGTATATTCCGCTCCGTCTCGTGTGAAAATTTATCCGACTACTCTCAAATGAGCATCACAACACGTAGGTGCGATTCTTGTGTGGCCGGCTATGTAAATCACGGCGCGGGTTGTTTCACATATGTTATTTTTGACCTATCGCATCGTACACACGCATTTCACACGCGTGTATACGGTGATGAACGTTATAAAGCAAAAGTGTCGAGTTTGCTGGCGAGAATGGATCGGGAATAGATCGTGGGAAATTTATATGACGTACGGTAACACGTGGATTTTTAATTTAGTATATGCCTGTGGTCGGCGTTGCGAACATACTACCATGAATAGCACGTTTATTAAGAATTCTTTGTGATTAATAATGCTTTTTATTTAACCGTACAATTTTATTGTATACGATATAACACTTTAAACATAAATAATATAATACTGTTAAAATTCTCATTTTTGTATAAAAACGGTATCCCGTTGTTTAATATTTTCAATTCAAACTCGAACACAATAGTGCAGTAAAGAGTAATAATATTATTATAGATACGTGTGCCATGCTTTTGGCAACACATCCTTTGCTTTAGAAAACAAATGTCGGAGAAAGAATAATATGAGGAAATAATAATAAAATGGAAGAGATTACATTAACAACAACAAAATTTGAAGAGAAAAATGTATTATAGCATTGAAATACACAATATTATATTATTTAAATTGACATTAACTTTCTGGGGTATTAAATTGTGTCACTAATTTTACTTATTGTAATACAACGTTTACCGATGCAATTTAAATATATTTTATTTAAATTGCATATTTTCTTTATCTTTCGTGCAATTATTTTCAAATTTGTGATTAAAATATTAAAGTAATTATCATTAAAAATCGTTTTAGAGTGCATGCGTGTATCCTGGTTTTCAAGAGATAAAATATATTGCGTAAAGTGGATAATGGTTGCCGTAAACGAGACTTAACAACGTTCGAAGAGAAAAAAAGCATGAGCCTTTAAAGGGTTCGTTCGAGATTCTGAGCGCCGCGTACTGGGCAACGTTATTCAGTTTACTGTAAGTGGGACAGTCTCCCAGATCTCGACGTGTCGTATCATAGTACCTTATTCAATCTGCCTGGTGCACTCTATCAGCCAATCTCCCGCCAATGGAATCCATCGAGTGTGAATTCGCATCGCGGTTTGAATGAGAATCGCGTTCGATACGACGACGACCACGACGTGCGTTTTGCAATTACGTTGTAGTCATACGATGCTAAAAAATTCAAATTCGTAGCAAAGATATGCTTGTTAACGAATGTGAAGTTATAATTTTTTCGCGAAAGTTCAATCCAAGGCTGCAGGTTCAGTGAACTGTTCGATTTCAAACGTTAAAAATTTTTAACGTGATTAATTTTTACTATACACACTAATATTGTATACCTTTTTTAACTGATAACGCAGATTCAAATTTAAGTTTGATATTAATATAGTCTTCATAATATTTTACATTAGTAATTTAAAATATTATTAAACTGTTATATTTTTTCTATATCATGTGTGACGATAGGTGTGTGAGACCTTACATTTTTCATAGTCTTTTTTCTCATTTTTCTTCGTATTCCGCGATTCGAATTTTGGTATCGATTTCTGTCTTTCTGTGTAATAAAAGTATATGATAAATCCAAGAAGGAATCGTTGGGATGTTATGACAAGAAAACGGACGCGTATGGCTTATCGATCGTGATAGATGTAACGTGTCTTGAGGAAATTGCATATCACTGCATAATATAATAATATATGCAAATTGATAGACAAGTAAATAACAAATAATTAAATATAAATCATTTAATTAACAATTAATTGAGTCAAGTATAACTTCATAATATAATATAATATCACATTATGATGCAAATTTATTATTGCATATTTTGCAATATGCACATATACATTTGTAGAATTTGTAGAATACATCTAAATATTTTGCATGTACAATATTACGTATCTGTAACATTTTTAGTATAGGATAATCTATTATATTAAAATCGAATCCTAGAAATTTTAATATCAGATTTTTTTTACAAATTTGAAATTATTATTATTATTGAAATTATTATTATCATTCGTCATATTCATATTATCGCGAATCGATGGAAGTGTCGACTTTCTGCAAGAACGAACTTATGAAGTAGGATAAATTATGCGACGGGTAGCATAGGGATAAAGAGGAGTTACCTCTCTTGGAAAATCCTGTAGTCTGAGAGGCATGCCAGTAATATCAAGGACAGATTTAGATTTCTAACCCCGTCGAATCGATTATTCATCTCGGCAAGCGGCAAAAGGGTGGGAGAGGGAAAGTTTCTACAATCGTTCGACTAATTTACGCGATATATCTGTGCATACGGTGCATGCTATGAGAATGTGCATCTACGTAGTGCCGTTTCTCTTCGGAATACGACCAAATGCGAGTTTTGAGGAGAGTTTCCTTCTTAAAGTGCACGATTACGGCCGCCTATCCTCGAGAGTTTATTTAGGTCGTGAGATAGGGGTGGATTAAGGTGTGTATGTAAAAAATAAGTACAAGGGCGAACTTCCTCGAGTTTCGTATCCGCCGTCATTGAACTCTGAAAATAAAATCTCTCAGGTCTATATGTTTCGCGTTACCGAGCACGAGCATCTTCAGGAATCATAAAAAGAGAATCCTCGAGAATGGAAGGGCAAAATTACGAGACAATATAATGTAAAATAGAGTGGGATTTTCTAAGGAACTCTTGCTTCACATTGAATTTGTTTTGCAGTTCTACAACGTTAAATATAGTATATCTCGATGTAAGCATCGACTAGAGATTCAGTTAAATTTTACTGTGAAATATTTGTCCTTTCAAAAATCGTGTTACGTAAAATTATTTATGTAACACGCAGATTTTTATATTAAATCTTTTGCTATTTGTTTAAAAATTTTTGTACGTTTGTACAGCCTGTTTATGAATTTTTCTCAATGTTATTAATATAGACAAGATGAATCTTTTAATGTACATAAAAGTTTAAAATAAAAATATTTTAAATGTTTCGTTAAATAGTTATAGGCAATAAACTTGCAAATAAATATAGTTTAAATTAATTTTAGGCTCGATTATTATTTTTTCTTTTTTTCCATAAATAATAAACGATCTCGAAGAAATCGCTTTCCTTGGTTAAACGAGTTATACAGCGTATGAATAAAAAGCTGCGGTGATCAAAGAGAATTGCGCTATCATATAAAATTAACCGGCGTCGCTCTTAAAGATTTTTTCCGGGGATTAAAAACTCGAGCGAAGCGCTATCGAAGATTCGTTCGCGCGAAGTTTAACACGGGATGGCTTTAAAGCGACGTTGATGTATACCTTAAGAGCGAAAAAATAGGTCGAAAGATAGTGCAGGGATAACGAAGAGAAGGGATTGCAGGCATCGACAAACACTTTGCCGTGTCGAGAAAGCCTGATTGGCGTATCGCCAAAACACAGACTTCCCAACCACGATAATGCGTGCTTTTTCCACGACCCAATGTGCTTCCTGCAGAATTTCTCTCTTTTTCTCTACCGCACGACATGAAAACTGTAGGGTGTGCGAGGGTCGCTCGTAGATTAAATTAAGAAGAAGACTACAAGCTGCAGGAAACTATTGTTTTCTCTAATCTTTCACTGTTTAATTTGTAACCCTGTGTAAGTCAGGCGTAATATCATTGTCATGATAAATGGGAAATATCATTTTTTTATTTATTTTCACATCGTTTACAAAAATTATAATTCATAGAATTCTCAAGATTGGCATTAAAATCTCATCATATTATTTTTCCATACATAATATTTATTGTACATGGTATTTATTATGTGATATTCGTGAAATGATTAAAGTAATTTACGAGCGATTATAATCCGACATTAATTATTAGCACTCTTATCATATCGACACGATCTAATGAACTATCGCGCGTTAAAGAGAATTTATTAATACAACTGATTCAGCTAAATGAATATTTCACTTGTTATTTTGATTGCCTGAAGAGAGTGAATAGCAATTATCAATGCACGCGCGCTCTCATAATAATTTAAAAACGAAGCGAAATGATAAAGTACTGATAGTACTGATAAGTTTGTGGCCAATTTCTCCTTCGTCCATCGTTCTAAACTACGCATTGAATTGTTCTGCAGTATATTACCTGGCTAATTGGCTGCACTCGCCGAATTGTTGCCAAATTATGCAGACGGCGCGATTATTGAAGTTCATCGCCTCGCTCACAGTTAGTTTCATGAAACTCCAAGAAATCAGATTTATACGCTCTGATTGCATTTTAAGCTCGTTTAATCATTCGAATATGATGTCAAGTAAAGTTCAGAATTGTTATTGTGAATTTCAGTGCTTGTTAAGATAGATTACAAGAGACAGTAATTATTGCAATAATAATACTATTTACTACATAATAAATGTACATCGTACAAAAATATGTGTTTTGTTGATATAATTTGCATAGAAGATATTACAATTATTTTATTGTCTGACATTTAATACTATTTTTATATAGCAATCATCAACGTAAACCCTATATTTTTAGTTATATATATTTATTATATAAAAAGATTATAAATTAAAAGTTATTTAACAAATATAAGAAGTAGAGGAATATTAAGAATATAATTTTTGAAAGTTTAACACAAAACAATATTAAAATATCTACTTTTTTTTTGCTGAAAATACAATCGCGTTACGGAGGAGCAAATACGCCCCTTCACGCTAGATGGGTCAGTGGGTGTATCCCTTCGGGCAAAATTGCACCTATATGAGCAAATAACGGCGGAATTAACAGGTTATTTTTCTACCAATCTTTTTCACCGATGTAATACTAGCTAGTCCCTCTGCTAGCTACCGCTCTTTAATTTTCTCGCTCGCAAAAACATTGTAAGTACACGCTGTTAGAATGATTGTATTTGATTGGACTAATAAAGATGGAATATAATGATGGAATATTGAATATTAGTCAGCTATGATATTCGTTTTGATAAATAAAATTTAGCGAGAATATTTTTATAAATGAATATACAGGAATGCTAAAGCTATTACAGGAAAGCTATTACATTTTATTATTGTAAATTTAGAACAATCTAAAATTATCTGGTTGTTTCGAAATTCTTATGAAAATTTGACTTGACAACTCGAAAAATTTTATTTAAGTCAAAAGAAAGCCATTAAATTTCTTTTTAACGCGCGAAATTAAGTCTTTATTGAATTAAATTTTTTTATTTAACATGTGAATGCGTTAATAGCTGATTCTATGAGGCTATATAATTATGAAGAATAATTAGGTAATTTAATAATGAGTGACTTTCATTTTTTTTTTAGTTTTGCCACAACTCGGCGTATTTTGTTGAAGATTGGCCGAAATCATTTAGAGGCCGCTTTCACGTTGTATTTCCGTTTTAGTCCTCGACTAAAGCTATTTTCCGCAGCTCGGATAAACTTTTCTCGCTGAATTTCCAAAAATATAAGGCCTCCACGGTTTCGCCTCCAATATTCAATCTCGTCTTTTCCTTCTCGCCCTCCATATTTCTCTCTTTTTTCTGAATCTCGCGCCCTCCTTGAAAATATCTGTCGTATTTCTTGTTCGGCGAGAAACCTCATATTTTGCCGATCAAAAAAATATGTGATTCATACTTTCAAATTTGCAAAAGTGAACAATTTTTTAGGCTACTATTATAAGTGTCATAAGGGCAAGACTAGAGGAATACAACCTATTAGATTCTAGTTTTACGAATTTTTGATAATACACGAGGAGAATTTTCTCTTAAAATTTAGCTTAAAAATCATAATTGTGGGATAACTAATATTTCGAAGATTTTTATAAATTCTCTCTGATTTATTCATATCTATCACAATAAAATATAAAATTTGTTTGATTAATATTACAATCTGCTTGGTAATTTTTATTATGTATTTATAAAAATTTATTATGTAGTTTATAAAATTTGTATATTTAACAAATTCTGTTGTATATTTAACAAATTCCTATCATTTTCGATAATATTTTGGTAATATTTAGCAGGTTTTTTTTATTTTTTATATAATTGTCTAGTTATCCCACTCTTATCACCAAACATGTTAAAATTTGTAATGAATTTTACGGTAAAATATAACGAAAAATTCTCTCCGTGTACGAATGCAATATTTTACACATACATATATAAAATTTTAATATAAAATTTTATACCTGTGGAAATATAAAACAATTTATTGAATCATTGTGTGAACATTATTGTAATTACTTAAATCGGAGAATTGATTTCTTATGCAATAAACTGTTAATAAATATCAACTAACAATTAAGCAAATAAATAATTACCAAATAAGAACAAATTTCGTTAATATAATATTTAGAGTTTAGAAATTTGAGAGATTTAGTTGAGATGAATGCATTGTAAGAAAATTTGGAATTTGTATCTCTTCATTCAAATCTCTAATCATAAAACTATTCTACTATTCTACTATTCATTAAATTAATTCATGAAGATATAAAATTCATGAATTTATATAATTTCCTTGTTGGGTAACAAAACGTGCGATATATTTAAATTCTTTCAAATGTCTTAATATTTTATGAAATTGAATATTTTCTTCTCAAGTTTACATCAAATTTCGTTGAACAAAGTATCGCTTTCTCCGGAGAGAAAAACCAATGGTTCTCGTGCGCGGTTCTTGTCGTTTGTCATTAGCGTGAAACGTTGAAAAATGATTTCCGCAGCCTCGTCGAGCCGTACGTTGGTGGCGTCTAGTTCCCAGACAAGCATCAGTGTTAACAAGGTCCGATTTGTAATTCATGAAGCGCACGACGGGATGGATTGCACGAGCCGACTAAAAAAACGATTGCTAGACGAAAAAAAGACTAGTTTTTCTTGGCCTCCGTGTTTACGTTCCGTAGAATTCATTAACTCCGTGAAAATGCATTGCCTTGGCTATGTTACTTACCGCTGATTGTTAATGGAAAACAGAAAAGCGCGGAAAAGAAATAAAAAATTGTCAGTTCCGCACTTTCATTGAAATCAGGCTATGTTGAAAATATAACGAAACTGTCTCTATTTACTATTAAATATTATCCTGCCTTTTACTTACATAATTTAGTTATACTTTAATCTTTTGCAAATATGATTTTAATTTAGCTATTTTTTGAGAATTGTATGCATGGTCATCTTGAATCTGTCTTTAACGCATAGTTGTGTTTCATATTATAGTTATACTAATTGTAAGTTGTAAACTATGCTATTCAAAATAGTTTAATAGATTATTCTTGATGATATAAATTTAAGAGAGAATGGAGTGTATGTCCTTGTTTCTTAATCTTTCGTGTTATGTAGCCGTAAAAATGTTCAATTTGCATAATTTTGAATATCAGGAAGAATATAAAAAGTACTAATTTACAACTTTAGTGCAGTTAAGGTCGCAATAAGATAAAATTATTTGGATAAAGGAACTGAAAACGGAATCAAGCAATTTAGATTTCAATTTTGATCTCATTTCATGTTCACATTGGTGTTAAGGACAAGTTTTATATATATATATTTTTTATTTATCAAATTTTTTCGTAATCTAGAAATAAAAATTAATTTACATTTCAATTTTATAACATATTTTACGTATGCGTTATTTTTAAATTGTTAACGTACATACATTTGGCACAAGATCAATAAAGTTTCTATTTTCTTTCGATTGTATAATCAGGAGTAGCCGACTTTCATATTGACTTCTGTGAGCTATTTGAATAGAGTCTATGGATAAAATACCGAGATTTTTATTTCGTCGATTTGCTGATTAAATCGACAGCGAGTCTGTCATGTTCGATTCCTGCGCTGCGGCACTTCTATCCTTTTTTCGCATTAACTCATTATCCATTGTTAGCTCTTCTCTTCCCATAGAATCTTTTCAGAGCCTTCCGGCATCTATGTCTCTATCGATCTGTCTGACCGAGGCCGTGTACAAGGCCGGTTTGGGCGGGGTCATATCATGAGGAGGGAAAAATTGGCAGCGATGAATCGATATTGCGAATAGAAAGCTCCGAAACTTCGATTTTGAGCATAAGGGAACGACCTTTCCCAGGTTGAAACCTACTCCATCGTTTTTGTGAAATAAATGTCACGGTTTGACACCGCCGTCCGCTTCGCGTAAAATTAGCACACGCAAAAATTTTTACACGAGATAGCAATTGCTTTTGTAATTTCAAACCTTTGTTGTATTATCATTTTATCTAACATTAATAAAATTTTACGAAAATTATAAAGCTAAACTGTTTATACATGACTATTAAAGAGGGAATGCCATTGAAATAATTTTCTCGTGTTCAAATTACCATTTTTATTAAAATTCAATAAAGTTTGCGAGCGACATAATCGACCATCTTTTCGATGCAATTACTTACTCTGAGAGATATATATGTATATATATGCAAGATGATTCGAAGAAACTTTCGAGCTCGGAGTAAGTCAGTTTGCCTATAGAATGACCCAGTTGCTTGGCGTTAACACACTCTTCTGGACTACGGCGTTAAGTTCCAGTAAAGCCTTAGCTTGCATTTGACAGAAATTCTGTTCTTCATTACTTCCTTCTTGTTTTTTCTTCGTGTTCTTCGTACCATTGGCGTCGTTAACGTCAAATACAGATTACACAGCTGACGCTAAATTACACATGTAATCATGATTCGCATTCACATTTTCAAAAATATCTTTACTAATTTTCTTAATTTTCTATTGTTAGACTGCAAGCTCACTTGAATAAAAATGCAAATTAAAAAAATTTTATTAAAGTCTAAAGTACAATTTCAATTTTAGATCTTTTATAAATATAAATTAAAATTGACATTTTTATATGATATTAACAATGCTTTTATAACAGTAATCGTCTATAATTTCATTGTTTTAAACATCTATCTCGTCAGATNATTTTTTTACTGATAACATCATTAATTTATTTATTCATGAATACGAAAAAAAAAGAGAAAGCCGATGGTTAAAACAGTCGCCAATCTATTTGTGCGTTGCATAAAAAAGAAAGAATCGATGAAACCTCATCGATCTGGGATTTCGAGTCCAATTCCGCGACAATTTTTCACGCTCGTCCAATATCGCTTTAAAGCGGTTATCGCGTCGACGTTTCCAGCGCCGATAGTGGCTGACTAAAAATAATATCTCCACTCTCCGGGCGTGACATTTAACGGTTACTCGCCCACGAATCGACCCGACTCCCTCAAACATAATTACCCTTTCTCATTAGCCTCTTTCACGGTTTACGGTCCGATCGGCCTCTCGTCGTCGCAGATAATCGCCGCGATAGAAGTGGCTTGCGATAAACTCGAAATACTAGCTGCCGATGATTTTCTGCGATGAAATTGTTTTATTAGTAGTGTCTTGTATATTTATTAACACGGCGTATATTTCTTATTATTATGAAGTAGAGTGTATATACAATTGATGTTATTTCTTTGTTTTAACTCTGTCAGTTTTGATTTGTATTTCTTAGTGCTATATATTTTTTAATTCCACTTTTATTTTTATATTATATGACTGTTACATGTGACAATTAAAAATTTTTATGATACTTATGTAATGATACGTACATAAATTATGATAGTACTGTTTATTAGAAGTTTTAATTTAATTTTTGACATAGTTGTATTTTCTGATACACTTTTTTATTAATTGTAAGATATAATGAAATCGATAAATGAATTCAAGTTAATTGTCTTACGCGTTTTCCATATGGCTTAGCAACGTTTCTAAAAGTCTTTCAATTGTATTATATTCTTAGTAAATCTCTATCTATTCGCAGCGTAGAACATATATGTAGACACAAAATTGTGTCAATCTAATTTTGGATTATTGTATTTGCAATCTGAAGGCAAGAATTTACGAAACTTTGACATTTAAATAAATTTACACACGAGAATACTATTGATATCTAAATTATTGCAACAATTAATTTTTTTATATACTTTTGTATATTTTAAATACAAACGTATGTGTGATGAGATTATATTCTCGGGAAGAAAAATTGGAATTAGTTTTTTCTCTAATCAATAGTTTATTAAAAACGTGTAATCTTTTTTATTTATTTTTGAAGGATATATTGCTCTAGTTTTTGAGAAGAAATATGTTTTTGTTTATCAAGTTGTGAGGGATTAAGCAATTATTGCCTTTCAATAGACCTTTGTTTAGGACATATTGGCGTGTACTAACCGGCTGTTGAATCGAAAACATGCAACGCAATTAATATACCTACTAATTGCTCAAGTTCGGGTAATTAAGAAGTTCCTGTATGGTCTGAAATCTCGCGCGTGTACGATATTACATGAACGGATATTAATCTATACTACGTGACGGTCAAAAAGAATCACGCGATAACAGCTTAATATAATAGCAGCCCTATACATAGTTCACGCGCTTCATATGCGATTTAAACATCTGTAAAAACTTGAACATTTACTTACTTTATGACAGACTACGCAATTTTTATCTTATTTGAAAGTTCTGCGTTAAGCCAATCATCCTGTGTAACACTTATTTTAGCTCGTAAAGTTAATGAAAGCGGAACGCTAATTTAATTAAAGTGCAAAAGTAACTAACGACCGTGAAAAGATCTTAATTGCTCTTGCTAATCTTGTTGCGTGCTTTCGGTTAATAGCGTCGCATGGCACACGCCATCGTGTGAACTCAGATGGCCGATTATAAATTACAAGATTACGCTATATCCATAATTCGGGAAAAACACGGATTATGTTATTAACTTGATGCTAAGTACGCTGGAAATAATGATTACACAAACGAGGTGATGCGGATTAAAAATAGATGTAGCCTTTCATCGAATTACTTAACCGTGTTAACGCGTATTAATCATAATAATTATAATTTACTTAATGCATTGCAAAATACGTCAAAGTAATTAGCTATTACAAGTAATCTGTAAATAGTTTGGATACTATTATATCTTTTTACTGAGAAAAATTACTGAAAAAGAATTGTTTATTTCAACGAGAGTTTTGCGGAATCGGTATTTTTATCACAAGGATTTTATGAACTATATATTGAGAGCCGTACAATGTATTGATGATGTTAACGCAATTTCGACCTTCGTCACAGTTAAAATCAAATCTGTTTATTTGATTTGAGTTGAAATGCGGTGCTAACATCGCGTGTCATTAAAGTGTTTTCAGGAAATCGAGATATAGGGAACCACCTCTCCAAGTACGGCCCGTGCTTTCGGATTTCTCTAGAATCTCTTGGTCGTTTGCCAAGAATTGTTAGATCGACGATTCGCGTATATACGTAATATAATCTAGTTGTATTAATACATACTATATCGCAATGTGGTGCAACGTCGATCGTTCGTTTACCCGTTTATTAGTACTTTACGTTGCTCGTGTAATCCGTCGACGCTTTCTCACGGTAAACTCGCCTCAAATTAATCTAGCATCATGATCCTTTTCACCGCCACGGAATAAGATTTAATTTTATTTTTTATTTTATACGCGGAAAAATAATTCCCTTTGTCATTCGCATTTTATTAAATATTTTTCTACACAATTATTTGTCTCTTCTCTCATTGCAATGCTTCTGTGAGAATTACACAATTATTTGGAACAATTTTCCTTTTAATTATTGCGGAATATTTTTTTTTAAATCGAATATCTGTTCTTCGTAAAAAAAAAGCGGATGCATTGTGTTCGTATCCGTTAAGCATTTTCAATTTTAAGCAAAAAATTATAATCTAGTATGTTGTTCAATGTTGTTTGCGCGATTGAGAAAGTCTGATATTCCTTTCTTGATAGAAAGTGTGAGCTTTCAAGGTTGTTCCGAAGTTATTTCGCGAGGAGGAATTTCCCTCAGGACTTTCTGAGAAAGCTCATTTTGGAGATAAAGTCTTTTCGAAGTCTTCTCGCGGAACTATTATTTGACTAATTACGGTTAAGAATAAATTATTACTTCATTAACCGTCCTGCTATCAAAAGACCGCATGAATCTAGGAAATATTTTTCCGTTGAGCAACGTTGAAACTTCATAAAACAGGGCTGCGAATAAATAAATTGAAGCTCGTAAATAAAATTTATGGCTGATAATATGAAGATTGTCGCGTATTATTTTATTGCTTTTATCTGTCTTTGTTCAAAGTAATAATTAGCACCTTTTACTATCTTTCGACAATTTATGATTATTTTGAATTCGTTTTAATATTATTAACGAGTTGAAATGGGAATTCTGGACTTCATCATGATCACGTTAGAAGGTTATAATACATACGAATTTTTGCGAATTAGTCGAAAGAGTTAAAATGTATCTGCGGAAAGGGTTTTAGACGATGAAGTTACCATAGATAAAATATAAAAGTTTTGCTTCTCCCCTACGGCTTTTACGACTTATATCATCACTGCTCACGGCTAATAAATTGTAGAGACCGTAAAAGTTTCTTTATATGATGCGCGAGCAGTACGATAGGCGCCGGTACTCAAGTCATGTTATAAAAAATAAAGTATGGTGTATCAGGATTTTAATTATGGATATTTCGAAAGTATTAAGAGCATCCTACTGATGTTACAGCAATGTTATTATTATTGAGCTCTGTTGCTCAATAATAAGTTGCAGTTTTAGTACACTATTCGCGATGCTGCACAATTATGCAATAATGATGAATTATGTGATATTTAGCATGAACATTATTCTCACATAACTACATAGAAATATTGAGAACATATTTTGCATTTTTACTAAAAAAAACTTAATTGAAATCGATTTTGAGACAAGATATGGTTTCATAAAGAGATTTTGAGAGTCAATTTTCCATTCGTTATATTTGCGATTTAATCGAGAAATTTAGATGGTTTTGAGATATAGCTACATTTCTTGCGGTTCAATATTTGATTCTTGCGAGAAGCTTACATATCTGTACGTGTATTAATATGTTTCCGCAATTGACTTGAAGAAAAAAAACCGATTACTTTATTATTCCTGAAAAAAGTTTAATAATTCTTCTCTAAATGGCATAACTAATATTTTAGTTTAACGTTAAAACGATTATTTAAATTATCATTATTTTGTCGTTAAAAGAAAAAATTTAAAAAGAAAAAATATCTTTAATTACCATGTTGAATTATGTAAATAAAGCATCATCTCTTTTCTCAGCGCGTAGAAGTAATAAACGAATCAGTAAATCAAAATGCATAATGTGAAATATCAGAGGAAAACAATAGGGAATATTGTGATATAATTGAAAAGGTCTATTTGTATTAATAATTAATTTGAAATACAAAAAAGAGAAAATATTCTATATGAATTTAATAAAGCATTAAATATTTCGAGATGATAACACATCATCTGGCACGCAGCCTTGATATTTGTTATTATGATGTACAGCGCGCTATTGTTCACGCAAGATCACCGCGCTATCATTCATGCTCAGACTCGAACAGGAAGATAGTAGAGTGAATCACTTCGTGCATCATCGTGTTACCTCCGTGACAACTATACTGATAACATGATACTGATCGTTGTGAATGAGTAATGTTTAATTATTAATTCTTGCGATTAATAAATTTCCAGAATTAACTTCATCTCTTGTTACGCGATCATTTTCTATAAAAATTTATTGACTCTGGAATATTAAAAAATAATGAGATATATTTTATGAATTTTACAATAACTAAAAGTAAAAAGTAAACGATATACTAAAAATAAATAATAAAAAAGGCGCATTCTTTTCTTCTTTGAATTAACAATTGGTAGTATTATTAATTATTTGGTATTGTCTGTAATTAATTGATAAATAATTCTCAGTGAATTCGTGTTATAGTTGACAAGTATCACATATTTATTTTATGAAATTTATCTTTCACTTTAAATCGCGAAAGGTAAATCGCGATTGCCCGTGGAAATTCATGTATTTACGAAGAAGTAGATCGTCCGTATAATAATCTTCATTCATAATAGCGCGGTTGCCGTTTCGCAGACGACGAATGAAGTGCGCTATTGTGGCTTCGCGTGTATCACTTAAATTCTTCGGCGTTGACTCCGTCGGGGTATTTGGCATCGTGACGCGCATCTGGTGCGCGATTTTGATTAACGACGGCGGCGGTGGCGATTCTCCGCATCCGGAAATAACGCTGTGAAAATGAAGTCCGATGCACCGGTCTTGAAATAATCTACTGCGCAGCAAAAAATTGATGAGAATCATGCGATTTTACCCAGCAGTGAAGCTGCAATTTTCGCGATCCTTCACGCGAAAAGATTATTGATTGGTCTTCCCAAAGGAAAGAAATGTACCAAAAAAGTTAGTATAAAATCCATTTTCAGGTAAATTGCACAACACATTCTTTGGCGTAGTATTTACAGTGTAATTTGAAAGACGCTTAAACCGTAATGCGAAAGAAATTGATTTATATTTTTATGCATCATTATGATGCAGCCTACACAGAAATATATTTTCTGTTTGGTTCTCTAAACCAAATAATTTAACAAAACATAAGCAAATATAGCATACCTGCTGTTACAGCAACTAACCAGTTTTGTTGGGGATATTTTTATTCATAAAATTTTGATTCATAGAACAAAATATTTTTCCCAGTGTAAACGTATCTTTTTTACATTATTGTATAGCAATTTGAAGATGATTATGTAATTTCTGAGTTAATCGATGACGAAATGGTTGAAGTTCGGAGCTCTCGAAATTATTTGAATTCTCGACCATTAACTTAGTCCACTCCACTTCTGCCATCGGCTACTGCTCTTTGGCGATCATTCGGACCGGCAGAATGTGGGTTATTACATCGTCGTTAAAATGTTGATCGCACAATGGCGTAACCGATACATAATTTGGTCTCACGTTTGCAGCGAAATTTTGCGCGATTTCATGCGAATTCAGGGCTGAGGAGATCATGTTACTGTCAGTCAAGTAACACGATTGATGGAGCTTTTAACAATGTTGTAGATCGATGCTAACATTGAATATTATTAATATGATATAGAATAGTGACAATTAAAAATAATCCATTTTTGAAGCGATTTTATATAAAACAAAAATTGTTTTATTTATTAGTGACGTTTTATTTTTATTATTAATTTTGATTATTCTCAAAATCTTTTGTAGAGCGAAGAATTTTAATATTATTAATTAAATAAAACAATGTTCTTTCAAAGAAACATGATTGAATTCTGGATGCGCTTTACGACGGCAATTGATGGAACTTATGATATCTTTTTGCCAAAGTACGATATTAGTTGAGATCCACATTGAACTGAACTTCTCCGAACTTGCAATTAGAGCGTGATAGATCGTCGACATCGATGTTGAAATCGTCTTTCCATGGCAGACCACATTACCCGATTAATCAAGGAACTTCACATAGCGGGGCTTATGGCACTTTGAAGTTAGGCAACTGGCAGATGGAATTAGGGTATACTGTGAAACAGTTCATGACTTTTTACTCGAATTTTATTCAATTTATATAATCCTCATCCTCACAATATTTGACCTCTGATAAAGTTAAGAAAATTTAATATTAAAAGTTACTACAAATTAAATTATTGTATTAATAGCAATTTTATCTGAATGGACGAAAAGATAAATAATTAATTATTTATTTAAGTCTACTTTTAATTTTGTTGTAAACAAAATTAATTGATACAATTATTTAACATCCTAAGTTTTTATTGCATAATTAATATATTATTATAATAATAAATATTACATGAAAAATTGTAGAGAAATGATAAGTGTTTATTTAAAGTTTATTTAAAGTTTCTTTCAAATTTTATAAAAAATGATAGCTAGTCTTGTTAAAAAAAAATAATTTCACATTGTGACATTAAACACACTCTTAGATTGATTGTGAGCACGGTGCGTACTACCCAGATTTGGGTACATACGGCGCACCGTTCCACGGAGAAAATACTAACTTCTATAATAAGGAATTGTGTGGTCATTCAATAATTTCTGACGTATATTTTTTGGAATTGGGTCGTTTTCGACCCCATTGAAAAATATAAACATAACAGCAATCTTAGAGAAGTAAATGCAAATAAAGTTAGGCTTTTTGTTTACACGTATTCTGACTGTCAGGCCGGTATTCATAGTCAGTTCTTACTTCAAGTATAACAATATGTTATACTATTATTATATACTATAAAGTATAACAAAAATTTTTTCTGAGTTTAAAAGATTTAACGAAAAGAGAGAAATTAATATTTAATATAGGTATAATATATACATGTTATATTATATTTTTCTGTGAAAAGGATGATTTTCTTCTTATAAATTATAAATAATATCTATATGATGCTGATATAAATGAAAAAAAGTTTTTTTTTCATGATTTTATTATTATAGTCCCTGCTCTGAAATTGACATATTGCTATCGATTAGCTTTGGACGTCTCATCGCGAATCTCTTTTTCTTCCGTTCGCCGTTTTCGAACGTTGAAATAATCTTTACGGAGGTACAGGTGCATTCACGTACGGCCTCGGATCGCCTAGATTTGATGCTAAATCCGCTTGTCGGTACAAGCAGACAGGTGCCAGCCGATCTTGAGCCAATCCACTTTTGCATCCCCGTATCCTTTGCTGTATTTCCGTCACCTTCGTGTGCCGAATAAATATATACAGAGGTGCCATGAGATGAACGGGCTTAAAAAGAGAAATGCAGAATTACGCTTTTGTGATCGCGTCAATTGTCCTTAATCCGATTGTTTAAATTATTTATCTTTACCTGAAAAAACTTTCTCGTGAAATTATTATATTAACTGTTACAATGATATAACTCTAGTTGCAAAATTTTTTTACAAGAACAATAAATTTTTGTTCTTAAAATTTAATGTTGATAACGGAATAACCGGATAACGGAATTAAAAAAGAATTATATATGAGATAAGAATCATATGAGGCAATTTCGAATTTAATTGTATTATAACAGGAATAAAGAAAGCCAGGATATATTATTGACGAGAACTAGATGTTTTTATATCAATCAAGTTTTTTTAATTAAACTATTCCACTTATTAAATCCGTTTGTTTACTTATAAAAAAAAGACAGATATCCGTAAACAGACGTAATCTTGTATTTTCTATTGATATAAGATTATTCCTTATGAAATACAAATTAATAAATTGTTTTTTTTTCTTATGTATAGAAACTTTTCTTTGACTAACTTTATTTTACAATTAAAAAAATGTTATATATGGAAGAAAAAAATAAGTAAATTATTATATTACGCTAAATTCGGATTGCAGTGAAATATTTTTTATATTTAAAAATATATTATCTTTTTAAACTGTTTCTTTCTCACTAATAAACAAAATGTTATTTAATAATTTTTATGCATTCTAAAAATATATATATAAGCTTTACGAAGCAGAATCTTTTTTCATAAGAGAATTCTACTTCTATTGCATATCTTACTTATCGATTAATTCAGAGACAATTACGAGTTCAGGTCAGTCGAGTTTCATTGCACACAGTTGATTCGTAAATAGCAAAGTTCCCTTTTCTGGGCAGAAATTTTCACCGTTTCTGGGACACTCTGTATATCGATTAATTCAGAAATAGCTGCAAGTGCGCTTAAAACGTTCGAGTACTCTTCTTCATGACAGTGCAATTCTCGTCTATCGCTCTATTTGTATCGCTGTATCAGGAATATTTATTAGCTCTTTTAATTATTGAATAATATTATCTGTAATAATATCAGCAGTGAATATAATTGTACATAAATATAATTATATTAATCCAATGCTGTTATTATTGTCATACATACTTATATATATAATATCATATATTATATCTATCCGTGTATAGATAGTGACTTTGCTGTCTAATGTTATTTGAATTCTATCTGGCTTAATCTATTTTAATTATTGTTACAAGTGTTATATACATATGTATATATATTTATCAATACGACTCATTAAGGAGCGCTGATGATTCATAAGTAGTGAGATTCCTTGTCACAGCAGTCGATCATCGTTCGAATCGTTGTATTTGTCTTCGTCTACGCTTTCGTCGTTTAAGTTATTACGACAGGTTTCACGACTCGAGGCGAGAATGCACTTTATTTTCAGACAAGGCGCGCGAACTCTTCGCGGCCAATGTGGAAAGCCGGTGGTTCGTCTTTTAATAGCACGTTGCATCTTGGTTGCAACGACGGGCCGCCGTCCGCGGAGCTTACCCGATGTACGGGGTGGCCCGAAAATGTCGCTCGGTTTGACGAAGATATAGTGTCGTCGGTCGACGCGGCGGCGACGCGACACGATGTTGCGGCTGATCGTTTTGTTGTAAATATAGATTCGTTTGTTTGTGATCGAATTGCTGGGATTTACAATATCGATCAACAATAGTCCAGTTGTCGAGTACAATAATCCAATTGTGAGCAAACGTTTTGTGAATGAACAATGAAAGAACAATCATCGACAATATTCGTTAAAATTTCGGTTGCAGTTCAGTGATTGTCGCATGTAAAATTTATTTGTGCAGCAATTCGTGATTTTGTTTAACTTATAAAATTCTTAGGTTATATACTTATGGACATATTAGAACAAATTTCCGTTTTTAGTTTATCAAAATATGTCACATACGTTTATAATGGAAATTTAAACATAAACCCAAAAGTTTTTGGAATTATTTTTTTAAAGAATATTTGAATTTATAGATTTGAAATTTTAATTCCTTTTAAATCCTCATATGATTCAGTACAACAATCCCAGTGTCTCTTCCATTTCAGGAAACACTGTCTAAATTCTTCTTCCGAAATGTTGTTAAGAGTTTCCAACGATTTTTATTAAATCTCGTCAATGTCAGTAAAACATCTCCCTTTAAGTTACTGTTTTATTCGTGAGAATAAAATAAAGTCACAAAAGACGAGGTCGGATATGTAGGGCGGCTGGGACACAGTTACCATTTTATTTTTAGCCAAAAACTACGTTTTGCTGACATACAGTAATTTTGTAATTTATTGTGTTATTTGTAAATTATTAAATACATTAGTTTCTCAAATATGCGCTGATTGATTTGAAACAGCTAACTACAAATATATAATTATCGATCGGCGTACGTGAATTGAGTTGGTTCTGTAAATGTTGACAATGAAGAGCAAACAATTCTCGTAGCCGATCGATTTCCGCTTTTTCCCCCTTCTGTCAAATAATGTCATTTACTTCGGAAGCAAATACAAATTCATTAAAGCTAGTCAAATTCGCCTACCTTGGTATTAACGATTTCGTCGTATACGAAGAAAAATAAGATCTTAATTATTTTTACGACGTATATATTACGAGTATTATATATTTACGAGTATATATAGAGTAAAAAAATATCAGGTATCTGTCAATATATTTCGCATTCATGTTCGAAAAGCAAAACCGTGTTAGATTTGTTATTTTTAATTGTACTTTTTTTGCGTATAAAGTGGGGCAAATGTATATTCATATTTTGAACCGCGCGCGAAAAAAATTTTTAGTACGTATATAATAGCGATTCAATAAATCGATAACAATTTTTTTTTAATTTGATAATATTCGAAATAAAGAAAATTAGGAAAAAAAATTTGAAATTAAATATATGAAATGGTTTATATAAAAACAATTTTAATATTATTTGGTTATATTATTGATTTCTTTTTATTGAAGAACATTGCGAATATTTGTTGAAGATTATCTTGAACATATATTTAAATTTAATTAGAATTGTGTATTATTACATCAAGAAACAGATTAATCTGTTTTTTTACTGGGTTATCGTGAAATGGATAATTATAAAGGACAAAATATTATTGTACATAAAAATTTCAAGACTTTTTGTTACATACTTCCTTGCATCTTTTTCCCTCACGAATGTTGTTTAAAAAAAAAGTGGGTCACTGTGACTACTAAATAATGGCGTAAGGCAAGAAAAGTGTGCGACCATTCGAGATAGCTACGACGCGATGAGCCGGTGATGCATAGATCTCGTGTTAGAAGCTTCTGCTGTTGTATTCATGACTGTCAACGTAAATCAAAGTATAGTATGTTCACAAACGAACGAGTTTTACTAAAAATCCATACTTCAACCAAAATTCATTTAAGGCTTGAAAGTCATTGAAGTAGAATTCGGTTTCATATCTTTCGACTTTTCTAAAATATTTTTCAATAATGAATTCGTTTTTCATATAATGATGAGTAAGGATATTATGAAAATTNTTGTTACCAAGATCGCGAGGAGTTGTTTACTAAACGCGGCAATGCCTAAAAGCGGCGGTTCTGAGCTGCGATTGTCCCCCTGTTTTTTGCCATTTGTAGAAAACAACTCCTCGCGATCTTGGTAACAATGACGCTGGGCGGTCGTATCTCGCCGCGCGCTTGTATTCAGCGGAGGGCCGGTCTAATACGGCCATTTTTAACAATTAATATCTCGTTAACTATTGCGAAAATTGCAAAATGGTAGAGGAGTTTTCAACTCAGTTTGGTCCACTCTACCTGCTCACGAAAATTGGCGCGACAATTCTGGGACACCCTGTATATTATTTGAAATTGTAACAAGTGACGATCATATAGTTAGAAAATATCACAATGTTATAATTACTATAGCGTAGTGTTACAATTAGTCTAATTGATCTTATTTCTTGGAACAGTTTGTTATGAAAATAACCGGGAAAAATTATTCTTACATTTCCACGAAAATATATTTCAGAATCCACTAAGCTAATAAAATAAAGTCATATAACATTTGTACGTTTTTTGAAATCGTGGAATATTTTGTCGTGTTGGTAGAATCGTGTTATTGGTTTTGCACAGTTGGAGCCGCGATGTAAGGCTACGTTATTTGCTCGGCTCGCAGTTTTTTCTTTGTCAACGAGGTGTTGGAAAATAAAACAATTTAATACTTTTTTAACGAAGTTAAATGAGTTATTTTGTATCCTGCGGTTTTGCGAGTTTTCTTTCTTAAAAACTTTCCTTTTTTATGATATATTTTCAATATTATAGTTATACAATATGTTACACTATATGTTGTAAACAATAGTATAAAAATAGTATTATAGTTATACATTTACATTATAATTTTACTTGCATTTTATCTGACATAGATAATTAAGTCTGCATCCCGAATAGCTGAAGCCATATAAAATCGTAAATCGATATTTTCAATGGATATACAACTTCTCATTTAAAACAACTTTTAAATAGAATGCTATTAATTGGCGAATTATTATAGAGTGATGTTAATTACGCGTTTGTGCGAATTTACTGAATGAAAGTGAAATCTATCGCTTGATTTTAGTTGAGCTTTAGCGAATCGAGCGAAGTGGATTTAACCGGACACCAAATTCGTTATACTACTCAGTCGGATTGCACTTGTCATATTGATTAAACGCCATACAGATATAATCGCGAGAAAGGAAAGGACATTACGTTTGCAGATTGTCTTCCAAGTTTCTTGACTTTCCTACAAAATTAGGTATAATAAGCTCGCACAGTTCCACTGTGTCGTCAGACTGTCCATTATGAAAAAAGTTTGCCGAATAAGCTCGTATCTCGTTTATGAGCTCTTCTGGCTGTGATATTTTATTGAAATGAGCACCTAATTTACTGCGAGCCAAGCAAGATAGACTGTGGGTACGGTGCGTACTACCCAGATATGGGTAGATACGTCGTACCGTGCCCACGGAGAAAATGGATAAACTTTTCTAATCATTTTGTTGTTATCTAATACTTTTTGATATATATTTTTTGGCATTGGGTCGTTTTCGACCCCTTAGAAAAATATAAACATAACAGCAATCTTAGGGAAGTAAATGTAAATTAAGCTGGACTAGGCTTTTTGTTTACACGTATTCTAACTCTCAAAGTTTTTTTTTCATGATTTCAGCAAGAATTTTACATTTATTAAATTACTTCATCTAAAGGATTAAGGAAATATTTATCAAATTTTTCATTTTTCTTTCTATAATATAAATTAAAAAATTTTATTTGTTACCTTTTATCCAGCATAGAATGATTATTAATGTTTCTTATGTACATAAATAAAAGTTTTATTTGCATTTTATAAAATAGCATCGGATTATAGTTGAATGTAAAATATCGGTGATTGCAGAAATCACTTTTATAATTAATTTAATCATAAACTAATTTTTTTACTTGGATTACTTTATACAGTTTATTCGAGAGTTTATTTGAATGTTTTAAATGAATTTTTTGTTTTTTTATATTAAAATACAAAAGAATGTAACTACACATTCTTGTATTCTCTCCTTTCTTGCAATGTTCTCACGTGGCTACTTGCGTATATTATAAATGCGCGGGTAACACCGCTCCCGTGACGAAACGAGTTAAGGAAGATCGTGAAGACGACAGAGTTCGCAGTTTGCGCGAACTTTGCTAATTCGCAAAACTTTTGCATTCAGAAGATACCTGTTGTCACGGAAGTTTTATCTTCGTTTAACCAGAAAAATTTTTGCGAGTCGAGATTCGTTATAACGTATGATGTGAATTAATTGCAAGATTATTTCTTTCTCATAGCAATGTTTCTAAAAAAAAAATATGTTTAAAAACTTCCTTTGAATCTATGTATATAATCTATGTATATAATCAACTAAAGACTAAAACTAAAATGTTGACCGAGAAATTCTATAAGAGAGAAACAGAAAAAAAGAAAAGAGAGCTCGTATAAAAGTTTTATCGTGCTTATTTAAGTTAACTTCAAAATTTGATTAACCTTTTAGATATGAATGCCGGCTATTTCGTCTTTTTCGTTTTACTTGTGAATTTTTTGATCAATCTAGATTGGAGCTTCTTCTCTTAATAATAATGTTAAAACTTCAGTAGCTTTGAAGTTAGAGATTATTATAAAATTATTTTTACAAATTTAACTTTAGAGCTTTATAAATTGATGACAAAACTTTAGATAATTTGTATAATTTCATTAATCTTTACATAATTTCAAATGGATTTTTTAGCAGTACATAGTTTGAGGCTTAGTTATAAAGGCTTCATTCATTTATTTATAATTGAATGGTTACTATGGAATATCGATTTTGAATTGTTATAATTGAAATTGGCTAAATTATACATTATGGCTAAATTATATTAATGATAAATTTACAGAACATACGCTGCACGCATTGAATCGCATTTTATCTTGCGTTTAATGTATTGTAGAGAAACGAAAACCTTTGCGTGTTACGTCCATTCATTTTCAGTTTGCATCGAAAAACTTGCGAAATCAGGCTCAGTTTCGTAGCTTATTAGGTTAATCTCATAATTTGAACGTGAACATTAATTTTTTTTTGTCTAAATTGAAAATCGTGACGTGTTTGTTATTTAACTACGGATTCGACCTGGTCTGTGTCACTATGAAATCCAACTTAGTCCTAGGTAGTTTCTCGGCGACCGCCCAAGGCGCGCTTGTCTAAAAATAGATCACTAAATCCTACGTTTTCGCCGGTTCTAAACTCGCTACCGTCGCGTGTCCCGGCTACATTGACAAGTAAGAAAAATCAGTCTCCATCGGCTCAACTCGAGAGCGTTTGCCTTGAACTCATGCAACCTGCAATTTCTAATTCCTAACGCTCGATATTTGTCTATTTTGAGCTTACGATATTATATTGTAGAGTGAAATAAACTAACAATTGTGCTTTATAACAAGCTTATCTATTTTTCAGAATATATAAATGACTTATTAACTTTTAAATTTTTGTGATCTCGGTATAAACTCTTGAATAAAAGTTTTATAATTTATACAATTACGGCTTTTTACAATTAAATATATAATTAGATATTAATTTATATACAGGGTGTCCCAGAATTGTCGCGCCAATTTTCGTGAGCAGGTAGAGCGGACCAAACTGAGTCGAAAACTCCTCTACCATTTTGCAATTTTCGCAATAGTTAACGAAATATTAATTGTTAAAAATGGCCGTATTAGGCCGACCCTCCGCCGAATACAAGCGCGCGGCGAGATACGACCGCCCAGCGTCATTGTTACCAAGATCGTGAGGAGTTGTTTTCTACAAATGGCAAAAAACAGGGGGACAATCGCAGCTCAGAACCACCGCTTTTAGGCATTGCCGCGTTTAGTAAACAACTCCTCGCGATCTTGGTAACAATGACGCTGGGCGGTCGTATCTCGCCGCGCGCTTGTATTCGGCGGAGGGCTGGTCTAATACGGAGGTTTTTAACAATTAATATCTTGTTAACTATTGCGAAAATTGCAAAATGGTAGAGGAGTTTTCGACTCAGTTTGATTCGCTCTACCTGGTCACGAAAATTGGCGCGACAATTCTGGGACACCCTGTATAATATTAAATGATTAAATTTGTTTTTATATTTCGTTAAAAACTAAAGATTGCATTAAGAAATTTGTTTTAATATATAGTCACTCTTTATCATAATTAATAGTTGTAATATTTATTATTTTTAATATTGTCATCTAAGAATTTTCAATCTGACATTATCTATTTGTTGGATAACAGCATTTATTCTTAGGCTCAACTAATGCTTTAATTATTTTTAATCGTTCATACTTCGCTTGTTTACTGAGAAACAAATTTACCCATGTGGAAGATACTCCCCACGGAAGATAGTCATGTAAGGAAAAAAAATTATTCGATCAATAAATAACTAGCGTGAGAAATTGTTAATTACATAAAAGGTGCGAGAAAGGAGAAAGATCGATAATACGCATATTACGTGCGCGAAAGACGATAGGACTAGCATCAAGTGAGATCCTGCTAGGACTAGTTTCATGGTCGCTGTAAAAGTCCGTGGGAAACGTAAATCAGGGTCGAGAAACGGGCCCGGGGGGCCATAGGGCGCGGGAAAATTATTGCCGACTGGGAAAACCGAGCTCGGGCGAAAGTTCGCGTGACCTGCAATTTCAGGACTTTCACTTTTTTTATATGAGTACTTTTTATAAACAAATATCGTTTACAGTTTATTATGCGACAGAAAGGATTGTTCCTAAAGTAACGTGTGATTGGCAAAGCATACAATTATAATTAAGTCTATATAGATTGTATTAGGAGACTGTGTTAAATAATCTTCCAATACAACACATTACTTAAAGTTTTATAGAGAATTTTTTATATAAAAAATTTCTATATAAAAGTTTTTTAATTATGAATTCTAGAAAGAAATTTAATGATAAATCATAAACTTGAGAATAAAAAATTCAAGTTTTTTTTTTCTGTAACACTGTAGTTCAAAAACAATTTAAAATATTTACAGAATCTATATAATTTAAGAATATTATTTAATAAATTTTTTAGCATTGTTTAATTAAGTTAATAAAAATCCGTTTTATTATTACAGAGTATATTTTAGGGAAAGGCATACGCATTTTTTCTTCCAATAATTTAAGATATAATAAATAACAGATTTTGCTCAGGATGTATTGAGTGATCGATCATTTCTAAGAAAACATTTTTTTCCTTTAGACTCGTGTCATATCGTTTGCAGAATAGAGCTTTCCTTTGCTCTTGCTCCCTTCCGTTACGAGCCAAAATTGCGTGCGGCCCGAGAAATTCGTTGGAAAAAGGAACGATCTGTAGCCGTCGAGTGCGATCCATTACACTTCATTTTATCCCCGGTTCCATCGGCGCTCTCTCTTTTCTGCGCGCGCCTTCTTTTGATCTCTCGAGTGAGGCATGTCGGCAGAATAAACGATCGCCATTGTGCGCGTATAATGTAGTTTCTGGTTTCCCCAGTAATAATGTGACACTCTTTTCATACTAATTTTTGTGGTAAGCATTAAGTACAATATATGGCATCCCTTTTTCTTCCGGGATATTTGAATATTTGAAGGATTTTGATTTTGACATATTTTATAAATCTAGACAATTTAAACTTTAGAATACTAAAATTCAAGAATTCTTGAATTATAAGAATACGTATTTTGTTTTGTAAGGAGAATTCTACTAGAGATATATTCTGTCTTCCAACTCTTTCCTGTATTATTTTAATGTGTACTTAAAAATATACTCAAAATTCGAAAGTTTTTAAGTCTGAAGTCTTTAAATCCTTAAATTAACATTTTTGTAATTAAATTAATAAGAAAGTAAGGAGTAATAAGTAATCTTAGAACATTTCTTATGGAGTTTAATTTCTTATATATTAAAATGATTAAATTTTCAGATAATATATTATTGTAAAAATTATATTTTAATAATTATATTTTTGTATATCTGCGTTTCCACAATAATTCCTCTTCAGTTTCTTACATTACAATTTATAATTTAAGTTATTTATAACCAATAATGTAAAAATATAAACTTTTACAATAATCAAATAACTGCATGAAATATTTTCCCGTCAATCACAATGGGTTTCTTTAAAGATGCCATTGTTTCGTTCAATTCTTCCCGTTATCGCGTCCTTGCTTGAATTCACACATCACTATCTGTCGCACCTGCAGGCTTCGCTCTGCTTGAACGGAAGATATACGTCGTAGATGAAACCAGCGGGAAATACTGACGTACGCGATGAATTGCGAGATATATGTTAGTCGGCGTAAAAAGATGAGATAACATTTGGAAATGTCAGTTGAAACTATTTCGCGTATGAGGAGTTATTGAGGCACAAAGAGATGCTCGTCAGCGGGGGGCAAATTCGTAAGGAATGTCTTGAACTATTCTTTCCTTTTAGACGAATGCAATTTATTCAAGAAATATATACGGACGCGTCATTATGCGAAGAGCGAATATGATTTAAATTTATATTTGATGCTACGTGAACAATAGTTCTTTTGCGAATATTCTTTTCTATCTCTATTGGATTTTGAGAGATATTTTAATAGAATTATAATATAGATGCTTTTTTATGACTCAATTCTATCTCAATAATGAAATTTGCTAATAAAAAATAATGTTAGATTCCAGGAAATGTTTTATTGTCTTATCGTCAATTTTAATGGAGCACAAATGTTTAAGTGCGTCGTGACGAAATAGAATTAAAGAGGTAACCGCGGCCGGTTAACGGGTGCATATTTGCACGGTCGCGTATTTGTGCCACTCGATACACAGTAAATACGTAAAGAGACTGGACTGGGAAACCTTGTGGGAAATGGTCGATCACGTAGCGAGCCACGTGTAGCCGTGAAAAGGTTTTACGGACGGACATTTGCACGACTGAGAAACGAGGACGAACATATCTTTTACTGCTGAATTCTTCAAGCCCACTGTGAATTATCCACGTTCTCCCGTTTCCCTCGCCACGTGCGTGCTCACGCGGGCGACAACGTTCGGGTATGCATAATTCCATCGTGCCTTGTGAACATTTGGCCGGATCGTTTGTCTAAGCTGCCACTGTTTTGTGTCGCCAACAATGCTCAAAACAATGTTTCGCGAATGAATTTCTGTTGCGCGAGGCGTGACGTTCGCCTGGAATTATTATACGGTATCTCGAAATGAATGTGATCCTACGAGTTTGGAAATCTTTTGAGCTGTGAAATTTATTGGAATATGCAATTATGGAATATGCAATTCTGGGACTGAATTTTCGGGTTAAGCATTCAGCGAGAAACAGTTACTATTGGAATCCCTGATTCCTAATATCTGCGAATTGGTAACCATAACATTTTAGCATTTCGAAATCGTATACCTTACAATTAGTATTCTTGGATTTCGTGAAATTTCTTTTCTCTGATAATAAGCTTCGTAATTTATAATAAAGTTATATTAAAATTTTGGATATAAAAATTGATTACGTATTTCAGAATCCCTAAATTCTGGAGTTTTGGAGGAATTTATGAACTATTATATGGCTATAATTCAAGATGTTTGAATATTTCATTTTTGTCAAACGTATCTAATTTTCTAAGTATCTGATATTCGCGGAAAAAGCTACGTTGCGAAGAGGAACGTATTAAATTATTTAAAACTTGATATTTGTATGTTTACCTTACGAAAGTAATTTTTTATTTTACGGAATTTATGGAATGATATCTCGTAAAAGTCATGGAACTGCTGTTTCAACAAATATTTTTCTGTTTGTTTCAGCTACGGTGACATGGTTCCGAAAACGATTGCGGGAAAGATCGTCGGGGGTGTATGCTCCTTGAGCGGTGTTCTAGTGATCGCTTTACCGGTACCTGTTATCGTCAGTAACTTCAGCAGAATATATCATCAAAACCAACGTGCTGATAAGCGGAAGGCGCAAAGGGTGAGTGCAAAATGCTTAAAATGTCAAAACTTAATAATTTATTGCAATTTGAATTTTAGAATCAATAATAAGAAATAGAGTATCAAACATCTTTCAATTTTGAAATGAATTTTAACGTAATTTGAGACTTGCAATTAAGATGTCAAAGGGTAAACTATTAAAATTTAAATAGTTATGTAAAATTTAAGGAAAATTGATTCTATAATTCATATGAAAAGAATTATTTACTAATTCTGGAGTATTGTATAGAAATAATTTGTGAAAGAAATCTGTGATATTGATCATACGAGGTCAATATTACATAATCGATATAATAATTTAACATGTCTTTCGCGATTAGTTATTAAATCTTACGATATGTCGATATGCATTACAATTTTATGTAGGATGTCTCTTGAAATGTTATCGCTTCTTTTTCATATATACGATGTATATCTACAAATAGTCTCACTATTCGCACGTGTACATTTTATTCTGGTACAATGGATATCGATACTTCTGGATGCTGTCTTCGGACTAGAAAACTCGCTTCGCTAGCTCAAGGCTGGTTTGTTACAAAGTCACGAGGGAGGCAGAGCAATAGAGCTTTTCTCCTGTTGTTTCGTTATGTCGCGTGACTGCTACTATAACAAGAATCGCGGAATACATTATTAATAAAAAAATACTTTCTAGCATGAAAATCACCGAAATAATGCTGACATACGGTATAATATTTGTGTAGAAAAAAAATTCTGAATTTATTTACCTTTTTCATTATTACTTCATATTTTTTTATATTAATACTGGAAAAGATCTTTTTGTATTCAAATTTTGTCACGTGACGTATACCAAATAATAAGATTTATATTCCCTAAATCTTTTCATAAGACGGAGAGATGAAATAGAGCGATCTAAATGTAGGAATTTGCAACTCACTATGAGTTGATTTTCATGCAACAATATCGAAGATGACTGGCTGCGAGCGGAGCACATAAATTTCGCGGTCGACATTCTTGAAGGTGAGGAACTCTCCCGTCACCATTTTCGTATCCTCCAAATATCGACGTTTCGAAGATTTCTTCCATTATAGAGAGGAAGTGGTGGTCCCAGTCGGGTCGCAGTCGATGACACGTTAGCTCGTTTCGCGTCGTCGTTTCCAGAAGTCGGACGATTTATTCTCACCCACGTGTAGCTTGTAACTTCGTCCCCGTGGCACAGTTACGACCATTTAACCGAGTATCTCACAAACTGATGTCATCAAGAAAAGAAAACAAGTTATCCCTTCCGATAAAGAACTTAGAACTTTCTTTATTTTTTATCTTTGTGATTATTTTTTCAAACTTTATATTTTCCAAAAATGAAGAGAGAATAAGAGTTATGCATTTTAAATAAGAATTATGAATTTTTGACTAAAAATTAATAGAATAATTTGTTAGTATTATTAAAATGTTATATGTTACATGTTAATTATAGTATTGAACGTTAATATATAAAAGAATTTTTTAAAAATAAATTGATTTTTGAAAATGATACCTTTATAATTTAAATAATGTTACATTAAAGAAATTTAGAATCAAGGTAATTATTATATAGATCATTTAACTCTTTTTTTTATAACTATCGGAAAGAAGAAGCAACTTTTTTTTTTCTTAAAAGCTCTCTTACAGTATCACGATGAAATAGGGACAGTCATTCCCACACACTCGCTTCGCTCCTGTGACACGATTACCATTTTTAGCGTCGACATTTCGGCAGCGCATCGATCGATCCATAAAAAGAATTCCGGCCGAACTCGAAAAATAGGGAAGGAGAAAAGACAAAATCACCGAATCTCGAATATCTTTCTACGAGACGCTACGTCTAGCGCTTGTGTCCTCTCACGCAGAATATCATGTACCGCGCGATATTTTTACGGGAACTCGCGGGCGAATGTGCGAGTAAGATTTATTCCGAGAGGCAGGAGTGATCTTTTAAATCTCTCCCGCGCGAATGGACGATTTATTCTCGCACGTGTACGCTTATGCGTCTACTTTGCTCGCGCCGGCACACTTGCGACGATTTAAGGAGACATCGACGACTCGTCCGGATCGATCTCGAGAAGAGAGATGGAGTCACGCTTAGCTGAAGCGAGAAGTCAGCTGCGCTCCCTTAAATCTTCTCTGTACGCTCGATTTCGCGAAAATGCACCATGTTGCAAGTAAAAAGGTTTTACGTTGCAGTTATAAATCGAACGATATAATTCACTTTAACTCGCGAAATTGTACTGTCGAGCGAAACTTTTTCAGCACGCAATTTCCTTAGAATTAAGAAATTAACTTTTAACTAGATGTTGCAGAAAGATTAGTAGAGATTGATGTTTTACATTATTCATTATATACGTAGGCGTTTCTTGTATCTCGACAATGTTTTATTTGGCTAATATTACATATTTTATGTGTTGTGCCATTTATTATGAAAATTTAGTCGCAATTTTTAAAATATATTTAATATAAAGGACATAGATTTTTTAAAATGTTTTATTTATTTATAGTTTCTGTTTGTCTATAATAATTATAAACAGTAGGAGCATTTATTTTTTTAGGACATTATGAAGTGAAACATTATGTGAAAACGTTATAAATGAAACAATTAAGTTGCAATTTTATAATTCGAAAATCTACACAAGATTAATATCTGTCTTTTATCTATTTCAATTTATAATTATCTTTCTTTCTTCTTTCTTTTCTCTCTCTCTCTTTCTATTTCTTTCTATTTGTTTTCTATTTCTTTATCTTTCTACCTCTTGTTTTCTGTTTTTAATTTTAGTTTACTTTGTAATTTTTCGAATTGGTTCATATGGAATTGTGAAGTTTCGGATCACTCGGTTTCGCGAAGGTCGACTCGCCGATGCCGCGCAGATCTGCATTGCAGATGCAGCCGCATCTACATATGCATGGACACGTTTGTTCTGATTCTCGCTCTTGAACAGCATCGGATTTTTCGTCAACGGGCTTCTTTCCTGCGCCTCGTCGACGTTTGAACTTTTGCGTCGAGTTCTCGTGACACTTTTGGAATCGCGCGACGCGTGTCTCATAGTATCGTAGTAGAATTTAAAGTGCTCTGGTGAGAAGTGCTTTTTAGTGTTACCTCGACTAATATTTTGAAAACAGAGTAAAAATTTTCTTAAAATTGAATGCAGATATTTCTTGAAAGGTTTTTCGTTCCTGGAATCTTTGTAAATTTTTGTACTGTCGAAATCTTGTGGTATATTAAGAAAATGAATTATATCTGATAGTGATTCTAGCAGAATGATTCTGAAAGCGAATCAGTTAAAGGAGCGGCGGAAGGTTAACTGTCCACATGAATATCTGGCAGTATTCTGTCTATTTCCATGATTCATGCTGATTCAAGGCGCTTTACAATCGTTCATTATGTATTCCATACGCTGCGATCTCCAGTCTCCGCGCGGTTCCTATATATATAAAGTAGCGGTAATGAACCGATGGTGACAGCCGGTAATACGTCACATTATACTTGTAGATCTTGTGTGAAGATCTATTAAGGTAATTTGAAAATCTGAACGGAAATAGTCGTCGTTAGTTTTGCGCGAGTGTTCCATACGTCTTGTACTTTTGGACAGTACTATTGAATTTCTGGCAATACATCGTGCAAGTATATTAGATGGAATTCCGAGCGTGTAATAATATCGAATTTTGTCAACGAATTGTGTCACACGTCATGGAAGTTCTCACCGCAAAAAGGGAGTCCTCACGACCCCCCACATCATTGTTGCCGGGTTAATGTAAAGTCATTCACGGTTACTATCTCCCCGCATATTACACGCCTGGCGATCGAACACGGACTATCGTAATAGCGGTGTGATTTACGGTTTGCATGGCGAGGCCGTCATCGATATACCTACATTGTCAGTAAACGCCACTGTGAACTTTGCATCTGCATTTAATGTTACGTCCGGCGTTAACGGGCAAACAGAGGTCCGGATCGATTTTCCACTCTGACCGTCACATAAACAACGACACGAATCTCCGTTTAACGTCGGTTACCTTACTATTCGTTGCATCGATTCTTCTTACTATATTTGCCTGGTCAGATGTACTATATCGCGCGGTATAATAACGGCATCATTTTTCGATGTATATTCCATCAAACTTCTTTGAGGGACGTCTTTCTTCGTCGTTCTACGCTCGACGAAAATTTTTAAATTTATGGATCGTAAAGATGCTTTCCATGAAAGATTTATTTTGACGACTAAGTGCTTTATAGCAGGCATATGCTGAGATTTTTTTCGATCGAGAGATTAAATGAATCAGCGAAGGCACACGTTACGAACACTCGATAATTCAGACTCAATTTTTCTGAAACGATAAAATGAAAAAATTCCTCGAAGCTCTATGATTAAATTTATGATTAAATTTTTCCTTTCCAACATCTCGGCTTCCAACAAATCAAACATAAGTCTCGGTCTTACTTTAGAACAAATACAATTTTCAACTTTTACACATTTGTGTGACATTCATGTTATTTTTAACATTTTTAATGTTTTATTAAAAATTAAGTTGCTTCCTACACAAAAAGTAATTATTCTCGGTTTTCCTCCTTTAAAAAGGAGATAATTAATAGAGATTTAATTGTTGCCGCTTTTCCGCGATGCTGGTTGGTACTCTCGCCGTGAGAGTAACTATCATCGCGGAAATGTATTGTATACAAAAATAAAAGTAACTCTAAAGTGGCTCAGTGGTCTACGCGAATGATTAGTAAAGACAAGGTCCGATCCCGGCCAGAAGAGATTCAGTCTCTTTCCGATTGATTTGTTGGTGAGTTTGGGCGCCTCGTCACCGAAAAGTGATCGCGGAAATCGGTCTTTGATCGATAGGCGATTTTCCTTCGAAAAATGGGATATATCGCACGAATTACGCGATCTCGTATTGACCGAATAAATACTTTTACGGTGAAAAATTGAAAAACGCCGAATGTGATATAAAATTTCCATTTCAACCCTACAGAATATTACATCATGACTTCACTCAGAACAATGACAAATTTTCCAACACCACCGAAGCGGAATTATTCGTGCCAATATAATTTATATTCTGGGGTTTGAACCCAGGACCTTTACTAATCACTCGCGTTAGCACGTTATTTTACCGAAAATGATAAGAATTTGTGAAATATCAACAGAAATTTTATAAATTACGTAATAAAAAGTATCAAGCAGATTGTAATATTAATCAAACAGATTTTATATTTTCTTGTGATAGATAATATGAATAAATCAGAGAGAATTTATAAAAATTTTTGCCTTTAAGAAATGTATTTTGCATTAAGCGATTTTTAGATTTTCGACGCGTATTAACGGAAGTGTGGAGACTTGTACTGACAAGATAGAAGAATAAAAATAGGAATTAGACTTAAATCTCTGTATTTATAAGCTGACAAGTAATTCATTTATTATTTAAAAACATGGATAGAATTGTTAATTTTTTATTATTTAACACGTGGAAAAAATTAAAGAAGACAAATTACGTAGACATTTTGCCAGTTGAATTAATCGGACATTAATCGAGCTCGTCTAGTTAAATATATAATAATTATGTAAAATATAAAATAATAATTTTGCAATATATTGTATAAACTTATTAAATGGATTATATTATATAAAAAATTTAATTCCATATTAAACTGATCCATGTTTATTTAAGCCGTAAGGTTCATTGAATTTGTTAATTGCTGATAAACTTGCCATATTTACTGATAACAGGTGATTACATTAAACTAATTAAATGATTGTATGTTATAGAATATCAAAATTTAACAAATTGATTAAATATATGGTGTAGTCATAGAATTCAATAAAGCTTTCAAATTCATCAGAATTGTGAATATTGTAACTTTTACTGTAACTCAAATATAATTCTAAAATTTATAAATTCTGTATTGGTAAATTTTGCAAAAATTTTACAATATTAAATCATAAAATAAATAAAATTTAATCATTTCAACAATTAAATAGAGATCTAATGAGATTTCTTTTATTAAAATGAATAGATGTGTATTACTTATTAAATAAAATCAATTGATGAAATTTTGAAAAGACAAAATTATTTCAAACAAAGATTATTATTTTATGATTGGTTTGCATTACTGTTATTTAGAGATTAACTTGTAGGGATCATAATGAAGTCGACCAACCTCATTGGAAATCAAAGTTTGTTTTATTGCAAATAGCTCGCGATGAAGCAGCTTAGTTATATAAATACACTTTCAAACAGTCGTTTACCTTTAGCTTCACTTAACTTTACACGCGTAGGATTGATTTCGACAGTTGGTGCCTGAACGAAAAACCGTGGAAACTCGCAAAGCTCATTCCAACTTTCACGCGCGGTTTTCAATAAATCTCGCTAGTTAACGGAAACTTTATAAATTATCTTAAGGTGAATAATGTGTTGAAAACTGTGGGAGCTATTGAATAGATCTCGTCGAATCTCGTCGCGGACATTTATACTTGACATGTATGGTAAAAAGTTATATGATGAAAAGTTTTATGTTTTTATTAATTTTAATTAAATATTTTTCTAATTTCACTTATTGTGCAAATTTTTCAATTAATTTAAAATGAATTTTTTCTTAGCATATTTTTCTTAGCTTTTTTGCTGTTTAAATGTTGTTAATTCTATATTTTTCAAATATTTTCTTTTTTTTCTTTGCAACATACAAATAAATTAATAATAAATAAAATGTAATTTACGTATTTTTTTTTCTAAAAATTACTTCATTTTTAATCTTATACATGCAATTACAATAAATTTTATATTTTCATGTTTTTATCTCGCTTGATTAAAATTATCTCGTCTCGTAATTACGTTTTATCGATCGTACATGCATTTACACCTTTCATATTTGCATACTGTTCTTTTTATCTCTCGCATATTCAAAGCTTCAGTAAATCGGCTACACTCTCGTCGACGATGGGTTAATCTGTCTGTTTATAAGCAATGTATAGCTCTCTCACGGCGTGAGTGTGTCTATTATCCCTTGTTAAACTTCTTTTCTCAAAACAAGCATCGACTCACCACCCTTCGTTCTCTTTTTTTCTATTCTCTTGTCTCTCCCAAGGACAAATGCATAGCTAGAGGGGATCACAGAAAGAAAGTAGGAACACAAACGTGCCAAGGGTTTGTTCCAGGAATAAACGAGGAGGCTGAAGGAGGCCTGTGAAAATCTTGACGAAGCAAAGTCAGCAAAGCGGGAATCATTATAACGGCGACATGTCAGTTTTTTAAACCGTGATTGGACTAGAAAATCTAGCTCGTTGCTAGAAAGAGATAAAAATGAGAAAAAATGTTTTTAACTTTCAATATTTTTTTAGTGTAAGCATTTTTGTTGGAAACTTTTTTATTTTATTAGCTCTATGTATTGTACATTGGTATAACATTGAATAATTTCTTGAATTTTAAATTTGAACAGAAATAGGAACGTCAAAATTTTATCTCCTTTATCTTTGCAAATATACTAAATTTTATTAGAATGAAACTTTAGTTAATTGATTATAGATTTTATTACATTTTAAATTTAATATCTTCATACATATGGAGGTTTCATCGAACATACCTGACAATACATATATCATTGACAATGTTTGCAACGGAATTAATATGAGGCAGTTTGAGATTTAGACTCCTGACCTACATTTGAGTGAATGACTTCAGTTTGAAATTCCACGAGGGAATATTTTCCTGAGAGAAATATTTTCTATCTCTATTTCTAACTATATAATCTAATAGTATAACAATTACTTAACGTATACGGTAATCAGCAAGCAAATCAAGTAATAGAAAATAATACTACTTATTTGTAAATAAAAAATTAGTAATAAAGAAGAAATTTTTTACGCGTTACTTCTTTTTAAAATAAAATTTTTAACTTAGGTTTGTATTATTTTAGGATTTTATTCGTCAAATTTACGAGAGCATCTTTTGAGGATACGTGATTTTTTTTTCGTCCGGGTCGATCGAATAAATAAAAATAATCACTGTATCTTTTAGTTTTTGCTGCTCCAGAATATATTTTATGTATATTTTTGGCAAAGAGAAAGACTTTCTGTCGATTACTGACTTCTGAGTCTCATTTGTGACGTGCGATCAAATCGTTGACGTCATTGGCCGACTATCGAAGTTTATTACGCAGCTTTTCCATTAAACAAACAATCGTGCGCGACTGCAGTAACGGCGATCAACGTGCTCGCGTTTATTCTTAATGCTGCAAACAGTTCCGAACGATTCATTCGTGTGGGAGCGTTAATCAATCTCGTCTCGATCATTCACCAAAGAAATATAAAGTATGGTTTTATCGAACCTTTTTTTATTTTTTGGTGGAAGCTGAAAATTTCTTCCTAACTTTGTTTATCAACAAATAATTACATTCAGTAATTATTTACATGGTAATTAAAATCAAATATTTGTTTGTCAAATATGGATAAATTTATTCAGAAAAAAATTTAAATTTATTAAGATTTTTTATAAAGACATTTTTTTTTTATTCTTCATAGATCTATTATGAACACCATACAAAAATTTCAGTAAATTAAGACTTAGATTTTTTGTTTAAAAATCTGTGTTAAGATATTAATATTCCTTCTATTTATCTTTTTGTTATTTTTTTAAACAATTTTTCTTGCGTTTTGCGTCCTGATGATGTGAGTCGTTATATATTATAATTTGACGATGCCGATTAATTTCAATGATCACGTTTTATTAAAGGCACTTCATTCTTACGGCCAAGACTGTAGAGAATAGCGAGTATTATCATGCCCCTGGAAAATCCGATATAATTTTTTGCGAATGGCAATGGTACTGAGAATAGTTACGACGACGACGTGGCATGCTAGCTCTTGTGAAAAACAATATCATAGGCAGGTAAAGCCGTGATAAATCGATGAAAATGGATTGATCATCAAATAAAATCGCCATACTTCTGATATGAAAGACCGAAGTTGATTAAAGTTCATGTCGTCCAATCTCGCCTACTTATTGCCAATCAAAATGTACGAAAGAGCGTTTCTTGGTAGCGTATGACTCAACGAATAAATCTGTATTAACTCGCCTACTCGTAGCCCGCTCGAGCATGTAGGCGTTCTAATGAACACGTGAAAAACATCGAATCCCAGAATAAAATTACCGCCCTGATCTTTCGATCTTTCAGTAATTGCGTACATATTCGGAGCACAGAGCATACCATTTCCTAGTAACAGTAATCTTTTTGCTAGTCACTTTTGCATTTTTATTTTATCAAAGAATGGCAGAGAGAACATTTCAAAATATTTGTGAGGTTCTCTTTATATCTATATTTAGTGAAGTGATTTAAATGAAAAATATTTGTATTTTGTTGATTTTAATTGAGAGATCCAAAATAGCTTTTATTAATGTTTGTACAGTTAAATTGTTTTATCAGCCACAACAATATATGTATATGCCCTTCAATGATTTTTTATTTTTATTTTTCGTTAATTGTAAAATTTTTATTTATATTTAAAAATTACTTTTTTACTGGAGGATAATAATAAAAAAGAAGATGGAGTTATTGAAAGGATGATTAATAAATATTTTCCTACAATAAATTAATATGATTGGGTAAGACAGAGGATCGCGGAGACACGCGCTCGTCACGTTCGTTACGTTCTTCGTGCTCTCATCGTACTGCTCGCTCGCCTCGAGCCTCTGTCTTCTGTACATATAGTCGACAAACAAATAGGTTTGAAACGGCGAAAACATCGAACCGTCCCGCATTGTTTCTTGTTTGTTATTTCTCCACATTTCTTGTTCAAAATTAAATACGCGACACGAAATGCGTATACATATACAAGATACTAACTTTTATTTTGAATAATATCTACATTATGTGCACATATTCTTGCAAATATTCGGTATGACAGCCATACTGAATAAAATTTAAATTAATTTTTAGAGAAAAGTCCGTTGATTTTATTTACTCGGTAGCGGGATTTTTCTTTTGAATATTATCTATGCGCAACAGTTACGAATATATTTGATATTCGTAACGAAGTATAATAGTATCAATTATTTGATCGCTTGCATAGACTAAACCTTTGTGCGATTTCCACATCGATGCATTGAACGCACTGACACGAGTGGCGCGAAAATGGCAGATATATTGTGAAATTAATACAAGCGAATAAATGTGATGTTATGACATCGTATGTGACTTAAATTAAATATAATTTTCTAGCGAATTGCTGCGAATTGTAAATTATCCTGAAATAATTAATAAAGTATCTTCGCGGCAAATATGTATATACTTCGCGTAATGAGTTGCAAAGTGCATTTGTTAATACATACTTTACTCTGAAATTTCATCCGTTTATTATACCTAAACTGATAATATTTCATGTATGAATTGGAGATGTTATAATTATTTCTAAAATTATATTGCAGAAATTGTTATCCAAGATACATGTATAGATGCGTTTATTGTTATAATTAAAAAATTATGAGAATAAGATTGACATAAAAGACTACGTTTTTAAATGAAAAATAGATTGTGACTTTCATGCATTATTATATAGCAGCCAAGCGAGCATTATTATTTCGCAGTAATTGCCTCGCAATTGTTGAAGAACAGAAAGCTTCATTAAAAGATGCGTAGTTGCGCTTGCCTCTCGACATGTCCAGTAATGCAAATGCACCGATTAGCTATTCGTCGTGCGAGTTAATTATAAGCGACGGTCCAAAACGAAAAGCCCGACAAGAAATTTTCGATGACACTTCCAGCCAGCAGTGTGAATTATTGTCAGGCTTCCGCGTTGTCGCGCCTCTAATTAATTGCGATTGCTACACACGTAGGCGGTAATTAAGAACACACTGCCACGGATATTAACGCAAATAGTAATCACCAATAACTGGGCCGACTAACGGATGTACGCGAGACGCGATGTAAATAACTGACCTTAATTTTTCGACGCGACGCGCGGAAATTTTTAATAAATAGAGCCTTGGCCTGAAGGAAGATGGTGGTCTTAAATAAATCGTAGCTCAATTGAATCTAGCCAATTTAGAAATTAGGAAATGCGATAAATTTTTTGAATGCCCTTTTATTGCATCAGCAATTCTTATTAATGTATTTCATGATTATGATTTGATATAAAAATTAACAGTATTTTCCTGTATTCGCGAAAGTTGTTACAAAAAATTCTAATTTAGAACAAAGCCAATATTCAATAAAAATAATATAGTTGTCCACGTAGATTATTATGTTCTCTAGGTAGATCGTTGTGGATAGATTGTCGTCGCATGTGAGATTACATGCGACGTTACATGCCGAGCGATTAATCAAGCATATTGATATTTGCAATTCCGTCGTCGTATTTGAATCGTTACGTGCTTTTGATTACCTGTTACGTTCCCCAATATGATTTGCAGCACTTAATATTTGAAAGGGCGTTATTCATTCATTAAAATTGTTAATGGATGGAATATCTGAACGAGGATGCGGCGAACGCAGTTTGTAATTTCCAACGCGCATTATTATGCAACTGTCGCGACGATTAATTAATACAGTTTAATTCACATGGTCTGGAAAATCATTTAATGCACGCATGTTACGTTACACAAGAGAATTTGATCATCAATAATTCAAGAAACGGTACAGAATAATAAAAAAATATAAAGTGTTAGAATTAACAAAAGCATATGTTCAATTAATAATTAACAAATACTGATTAAAGTACTATATTACATTATTATTGCATATTATTTGTAATGTTTACAGTATGTTTCTAATATTAATTATAAATTTTAAACATTAGAATTTCTATATTAATAATCAATAATTAATAATTATTAATTATTCAATGTAAATTTAAAGATTACAATTTTAATGACGTTAGTGAATCAACAGCTATTTTTGTGATTATTTTTGATATTAATGATCGTGATATTAATGAGTCAAAATTGGTCATGAATAATGGAACAATCGAGAAATCATCGAAAACACGATGTGAATCATTACGTAGCCGGCATGGTGACGCAACGTTAATTAATAACGCGTAATTAGTACATGTTTTCGCACGAAACCACTTCAATCGAATGTTTTGTATATGTTCGAACAATATCAACGATATTGAATACGATTAGTTTGCCATATTTGTGAAATATTGGATAGACTTTTTTTATTTTTTTTTTATCGCATCTCTCTCTTTCTCTCTCATACACGTATACAGTGATATCGCGATTTGTGTCAATGGCGAAATTGCGATAGCCTTCAATATTTTTGAAGACGATACTGAAACATGGTACTAACGTTTTTATTTCATGCGGATAGACATTTTCCTCTGGAAAAGACACAATATTTGCGAGGAATATTCTTGGCGTACACTATCTCAGTAAATGCCACAGGAATTTATCGTGCTTTGGAATCATTTAGACTGGCAATGAAGGAGAAAGCATATAACGTACTTAAACTTTTTTGTATTTCTTGTCTTGATTTTTTATGGAATATAATCATGGTAATAGTATTTCTCATATCTATTTATTTTATTGTCTTTATTTACGATAATTACTAACAATAAGTTGGCCACATTAAAGTTACATTAAAATACATTGCTATAATTCTTTCTTATATTTTATTGTTATAGTTCTATTAAGTTATTGTCCGAAATAAATTCTTGTGAATACATTATGTTTTAAAAACTCTATAAGAAAAAAAATCCTTCTAATTATATATATATATTTTATTCTAATAATGCATTGTTCGAGAAAATAGATCATATTAATGATTATACAATGAAAAATTTTTCTTCATTTTTTGTATCTTAATTAAATTTAGTATCGATTTTAGTATCGAATTTAGGATTTTTCTGGCATCGCATAGCGAATAATGCTATCGATTTCAGTTATTTTGGTTTAATAATTATTTGAATCGATGTTCGCAAAGCAATTAGAAAGTGTTTCGATGTAATGATTGCTTGAAACAATTATACGATATCGATTGCGAAATCGATCACTATTTTACGCCACCCTAACCGTTACCGGCTCCTTGACGGGAATTTCCGAGTTCGGTTGGATAATAGAGCGATGTGAACATACCACGGATACACGCGATGACCCTCGCGTGGCATTCGACGATTAATTCCAACCGCGTGCCGACGATAAGAAAAGAGTATAACGCGATCGGTAACGATCGCGAGCTTTCGCCCGCTTATCCGCCTAAGTTAATTAGGCGAATGCCGCGAAATAACGCGGGTCACGGACAAGAGGTGGGCCAGCCTAAAGTGGGTTTTTTTTCCTCTCTTTCTCTTTCTGTAAAGAGAGCCTACTGCGATGTATATTACGCAAGACCTACTTTCTCAGGTTTTTTCTGAAAAGGGTAAAAGTGATCTTCAGAATTGCGTTTTCTTCTGCGAGAGGTTGGGAGACAGGGCAAAGAGAGCTACTTTGAGATTTCATTGGAAGAGAGATTTCGGCGGGCTTCAGTGAGTACGCCATTCAGATCTCTTGCGAGATAGAATTTTCCTAAAAGTGAAGCGTGCCTGACGTTTATACGGATATTTGAAAGTTTTTGCAGATATGTGAATTCGAATTGTCGAATTCGTCTTTTCGGGCGACTTAAAAAATGCAATCTAGACAGACCTTCGCATTGTCGTATTCCGCAGAGTTATTTCAATATTCATTCAAGTTTTATTGCTTCTTCGATAATTATCGTAATTATTTCTTAATTACAAATCGTCGGTATTAGAAAATTTAATTTCGCGTGTTTGAACGAAATGAGGAATGTTTGTGAGAATTCACATTCGCTGTTATAGTTTTCGGCGACACAGTTGCCTAGTAATTGGGCAGAGGATCGTCATGCACTTTTTAATCGCTCTATCTACAGCCGCAGTGAATGTACAATATATTGTTATCATCGTCGCTTTTGTTTTGCGCACGCGTCTATTTGGCGACTAGCTGTTCGAATATTCGATTGTGTCCGCCTTGGGCTGTGAAACCGCTGCAAGCTGTAGATACGTTTCAGCCGAACTTCTACTTTCCCTCGTTTCACAAGCGATACCGTGCCGGCGGGTTGAATGCATTCACGAATCTATGTAACTTCCGGCGGCGACGCTGCCAGACATTGATAACCCTTTCGTGGTTTCGAAATGTAAAAGCTTCTTCGGAAAGACACGTTTACAATGTAACGACGATAAGGAAATTAAGTGATTCTATGTCTTACTGGCAGAATATTTCTGTCGGGTGTTTACATTTACGTATCCTTTTATTTCTTTGCACAAATCTTTATTAGAAATGGTGTTGTTTGATAAAATAATTATCTCTCTCTTTTTTTTTTACGAAAATTTCGTAAGAGGTGCGTTTAAGCTTTTTTTTTTGGTTGTTCTCAATATTTTATATTGAGAATAAAAGATAATAATTTACAGACATAAAAAAATTACGCGTATTCGAGAGCACTTTTCATTATTTGAACCTAATCGAGAATCAATACGCGATATCTGATGTAATTACTGATATATTAATATACGTAATTAATATACGCCGACATAACGTGTCATCGTGTAATCTCGATAAGAACAGCATCAAGTCTATATGCAAATTGGGAATGGTCATTATCAAGCGGTTGATTTGTTACACGAAGTCTGTCAAGCATGCCATTTGAAATACGCCCGGCACAACATACGTCAGTGTGGGTTGTTTGCGGCGCAGCATTTTCCTGTATACAGTAGGAAATCACAATTTACACCTGGACTATGTTTAGTTACGAGTGCATCATGAGAATGAGTAACGTTAATTAACGTAAATGAAATTTTTTTGTTTCAAGTTAATTTCAGCTTTTCGTGCGATAATATTTATGATTAAAGGTAAACATGTATACACAAATACACACCCCCATACACACGTATATAAGATAAAACATTGAGATAATAATTTAATCAATCTAAATGTTCCGCGTTGCGCTTCGTCAACAGGCGAAACACCATTGCTGTGCATTTCATCGCATTTCGCCGTGCGTCTGGAGAGCTCGATTTCGCCCGCTTTACAGCGTTTTCATTGCGGCTTCATAAGGCCACATTCAATCACAGCTGGCGACGATTTCGCGTTGTCAGGCCACGCTTCGACTCTCGACTCTCGACAGTCGTCGTCGCCGACGTCGGTGTGACAGTAAAGCGCAGTTAAAGCCGCGGTCTGTGCATCCGGGGAAGAGAGAGAGAGAGAGTTTCCTGACGTTTCGCAGATGCCTCGATCCGTAACGGCGTAAACATCCGCGAGTGCCGAACGAATACACGTCGCAGAAAAGCGCGCGGCTGCGATTCTGGCCGAAATTGCACCGCGCGAAAATATACCGAGGCGAACGTAAATCGGCACAAATCGGGCTTCTGTTCCGCGCGGGGACGACCTTGCGGCTTCTTAACTCGGTATCCTCCATTTATCGCAAATTCGCGATAAGCCGAGAATTTCCGGTTCATAATCCCAGCGAATTTCGTTCTAAAGCCGGCTGCCTGAAATTTCTGGATGGCGACGGAATTAGGTCTGTATAATTCTCTATTACGCGGTTCATTTACCGCAAAATGCGCCCGTCTGTGATACGGATCTGCAGAGATATATTTGACTTAACAGACAGAATGGAGTTATCAGATTGTCTCTGCTAAATTTGACAAGAATATGTTTCTTGCAGTCACTCATGTGAACTCATTTAATGTTTGCGTACTGCTGATCTGGATATTTTAAAAATAACAAAAGACACAGATCTCTGATGTTAATATTTTCATCAACATTTCTTAATTAACGTGAAGTTGATGAATACAAATGAACAGTGTCGCAATTGTAAATTTGAAACGAGTGTATTGTAATACTTTGCGCATCGCATAAATTCTACTTGATATATATTTTATTCAAAATTTGTGTTACGAAATGTCATGTCCCTGGCACCACGTGGAAAATAACTTTTATTTAGAAATTATTTGAAGATCAAAAGCGTAAATTTCTTTGGCAGAGACAGAGAGAGGACTCATTCCTCGTGTCTATGTTTTTATTGACTGAAGCAAATTCTCTGACCCTCTAGCTGCCATGACGCTTTTACCCCTTCTTTTTAACAAAAATAGAACCGATAGAAACACTGAGCCCTTTCAATCTCTAATCAGCCGATTAATGGTAACTATCGATATCGTTCGCAAAAATATACACTAGCGTTCGGAAAATCTCACAAAGAATACGGGTGGTACATCTTAGGTCGTTATATTTTCATGATAATCGCGCACATGGCAGTTCGCGACATGGACATTGAAATTAACGCTTATAGCCGTCTGCCGCAATTACATAGCGCAAGTTGCGAAAGTTACAAAATTAGCGCGGTCGATACGCGACCGCTCGGACTTCGCCGTTAATCCTCGTTTGCGGCGGGAAAAGAGTCTGTCGAGAGTTTATTCGTAGTGTAATATCGCGTAAAACCGCAGAAATTCCGATATTATTCCATTATATCAAAACTACGGCCACAATGTGTACGAAAAAGCGTTCGACGATCAGTTAATGTTTTGAATCGCCACACTATCTGTTATTTTTTCGAAAGTGGAATTATAATAATAATGATAATATCTTCATCATTTGTGGATTATCTGACCTATTGTATGATGAATAACTGAATTAATTATAATAACATAATTTCTTTTTTCTTTCTTTTCTTTTAACGAATAAATTTTTAGCTCCGGTTGGTTTTTGATTCTATTATGATTTAATCATAAATTTTATTTTTCTTTTAAGAAAAATAATACATGTTAATTGAAGAAAAAAATGATATATTCGGCAGAGATGATAGTTTGAACAAATCCCGTATGTGTGTTGTATATCTAGAGTTAATTAATTATACAGTAAAAATATATATACATCCACGGAAAGTTCCTCGTATTATCTTTTCTGTTAAAAGAACTGGAATTAAAATTTTTTAATTTAAATTTTTAATTTGGATTACATTCTAATGTAATTATGATTTTCAAGAATTATGAAACTATTTGAAGTTGAATATTAAAATATTATGAGCAACAATAATATTCGTTTAAGCCTTTATGGACACATTGAAATATTTTGATTTTCTTTATAAATTTAAAAGCAATTCTAAGCAATTATTGCAAAAGATGGTTTAAGGACATAGAAATTTAAAGATTTTCTTATGTATCTGCACATCTTGTACCTTTGTGTGAAGCACTAAGAAAACATCATATAAAGATTAAGCAATACCGATTAAGGAAATTATTTGTGTTCGCGCGCAGATTTCTTGCTGCATAAAATAACGCGATAGTTGTTGCAGGTCGACCGTAAGAAAAAAGAAAAATTAAACACGTGGTTGTATGCAGCGTCAATAAGGTTGCATAAGGTCGTTTATTTATAAAGACGCTTAGAAAAATACAGGGCGGAAAGAGCTACGTTTATTTATAGTTTCTCGCTTGTCCGGGATTATAAATAAATGATTCGAAGTATTTCAACTGCTTGTAATATTGCCATAACTTAAGATTTATGAGCTCTGCAAGTTTTCACATCGCGTTCCGCTGTTATAATTTTATTTTATTGTAGATGAGAAAGCAACTAGATGATACATTTGTATTTCAAAGTTATTAATTTTTAAGTATAGCGATATAATAGGATTTAACATTACATGTATTCCTCATGTATCTGTGGTAAAACTTTAATAATATTAAAACACTAGTGTTAACTTTTAATATATTATATTGCACTTGCATTCATTTTGAAATCGAGACCGAGATCTTCAAAATTTTAACGGTAGACATTAGGTATCTTTTATGTAATAGTTGTAACACTTGTAGGGATCATTTCCCTTTTATTGAAATAGCGAACGTCTTTCCAGTCTTCTAAAGATAAGCGAGAATAATGGTAGAAAATAAAGGTAGATAGTGCACATTATGTGATCATATGATGGGAAACACATTATATAAGATAGGGAAATAATGTATTTATTGAGAATAATTTAATTTAGATAAGATTTCCCAATACACTGCTCGTAAATTACAAAACACACATTGGAAAGGTGAGAAGCTGAAAATTGTATATTTTAAGTTAAGACAGAATATGAAAATTCTAAGAGAAAATAGTAATCAAAAAGAAATTTTTTTATGGAAAGTTTTTTTCCCTAACAGTAATTTCAGAATTTACGTAAAATATTTATGGCGATGAAATTCAGCCATTTGTCAACCGAAAGCTTCCCCACGCGACATAAAATGGGGATTTAAGAAGGCACAATGAAGTCGCTATGTGCCACGACGTCAGATAAAAGTTTATTCTGGTCTTAGCGAAAATTTATCTCCGGTAAACATCGAGAAACGTTCTTACATGTACTTAATTGTAAAATAATACAAATGTTTCTGTATGTTTTTTGTGTGACGATTTTTTTTATTTTAGTCAGAGAGTGCATGCCTTTTAAGATTAAAATTACTTACTCATTTTTGAAGTGAAATAGTTATGTATTATAGAATTTAGATTTTTTGGAAATTAAAATACTTGAAAATTATTTTCTATTCCATTCTTAAAAAAGGCATAATAATCGAGATTCGAAAGTCTCAAAGTTGTACTTGCTCGATAAATTTAAGTGTTTCTAAGTAGATTATTTAGTGAGCAAAACTTCGACATATCTATATTGATTTCTTCGATTCCTTGTTATTTATTATGTCTTGTGACCAGATCAAATAAATCTTCAACAGAAAATTAATCGATTCTCTACTTTCAATTTTGTGTTTAAATTTTATTAAAAGAACGGAGAACTTACACAAATTTCTCTCTTTTCTATGTTACAGAAAGCCAGATTGGCGCGAATTAGGTTCGCGAAGGCGTCGAGCGGCGCCGCCTTTGTGAGCAAAAAGAAGGCTGCGGAGGCACGTTTGGCTGCTCAGGAAAGCGGACTGCAGATGGAGGAATTCTACAAGGAAGAGGATATCTTCGAGCTGCAGCATCATCACCTACTTCGTTGCTTGGAGAAGACCACGGTAAGTATTGACGCCTTTGTCTGGTAACGGTTGCATGTCGCGCTTTCATACGGGAATTCTAGTGTCCTTTATCCGTTAAGTTGCTCTAAATTCCTTAAAATCCCACCGATAAATTAACTTTCTTAAACAAAGGACTTCATCTTCTATTTCTCGTTCTCTGATAATAAAAGAAAGAGGTTAGGCAATGTTCTTTCTTCTCTTTTGTTGGATATATTCTAAAGTTAACGTTGTATAGAAATGTACCAAAAAAGAGATGCTTAACGAAGGAGAGATCTTTTTAAATACGCTAATAACACAAATACCAAAGATGCTTTATCTGCCACGTTGTTTTTGGTCAGGATTTCGTTAGAATAAACTATTATAATTAATAGACAAAATAAAAATAGTATGGATAAGCTATATAATGATAGCATATCGGTATTCTTATCAATAAAATTGTTTCTTATACAATGACAATGTTACGAAAAGAGGAATGGCATGTAAGGCAATTAAGGAAAACTTCAAGATAATGTAAAGGCTACTTGCTATCATTACGTAGAGTTTTTCAATGTTCTGCATAAAGACCGTTGCGACGAAGATAAATTAATCAGCAAAATGATAATTAATCATTCATGAATGCAATGTTTTCTCGCCGTGAACGACGACAAACTCGTACAAAAACGTAGTCCATCTTGAACGTCATTAATCCATGCGAAGCGACAAAGCAACTGTATCGTCGCGAATGCATCGTCGACACTTCCGTTTCTCGCGCCGAGAATTCAATGGGTACTCCACCTCTCGAAAATCCGGCAGTCTGTTTCGCGAGTATTGCGCGCCGAGTACCGGAGTAATTTGAATAAACCCTAGCCTTTCCCTTCATCTCCCGGACGCTCCATGCTCGTCTAATTTTAGCCCGGTGAGAGATTGGTTGCGCGAGCCGAGGGTTGCCGCGTACCAAGTGTAGTCGTTATCGAGCCCGAATACCCGCGACTAACCCTCGTTTATGAAGCTGCTGTTACAGAAACGTGCTGTTGAAATCGTACATAGAACGTCACAAAAATTTTGCAAACGTAGATAAGAAAGCCAGACTGTAAAGTTAGATAAAAGTTAGATAAAGTGAGACAGTGAGTATAAAAATAATCTTAATATATAAATTTTTTAATTAAAAATAGAAAATGAAGTATAACGTTAGATGAGATAACAGAAATATAAAATAAATTAACTGATGACTCATATTCGGAATTATTTTTTAATTTTTATTTAAAATTTAATTTTATTTAAAATACAGAAATGTGAAGTAACTGTCTGAGCAATCTCTGTTTATATCACTGAAAATTAAGATTTAATGGACATAACTCATCAAGAATAAGCTATATTTAATTTTATGAATTAAGAATATATTATGTTTCTATTTTTTTATTCCATGACTCTTTATCGTCATATAATGAAGAATTTTAAGAATTTTAAGAATTTTGGAAAGTATTTTTAGTTAAAAAAAAGATTGAAGCTGTGCAGGAGAATTAATACGAAACTCAAATAAATTTGTTAGAGAAATTCAATTCAACGTATTCGTAAAAGGATTTGCAGTTGCGGAAAAGGGCATCACTTTTCCGATACATCCTGCTCATGTTAAATGTATGTGCATGTTTCTGTACCAAGATATACATATAGGCTTATGTGATTAAACCAGCCGCGACATGCATACGCGCGCGAGATATGCACATCGAAAAGATTATAAATATATTTCGCGATTTATACGATATATATAGTGACAGTGTTGGTTATATAATATGCTTAGAAAAATTAGTTTATTACGCTGAAAAAGAGAAAAAAAGGTTTTATGACGTACAGGATATTGTAAAGATTGTGTGTATGGGTCATAACTTATGTAGAAATCTGTTGGTATAAAATGATGACGATATTTTAGGAAGGTGAATATAGATAGGCATTTTTAGATAAGAATACATGAAGGATTGCGTGAAATTTATATTAATAAATTTTGTTTATTTTAATGTTTTATCTCAAATCTAGTTTTTCAATAATTAAATTTTCTTATTTGAGTGACGATATTTTATTTATTATTTCGTGTATTTTTAACTTGGCCAAATTTAAAAAATAAACTTATGATGTTTGGTTTATATAATACAATTTTATTATATAAAATACACACAGATGAAGATATATACGATAGAAAAACAATTCACAATGAAATAAAAGATGAAAGAAATACAAAACTTATTAGCTTTTAGTTTATAATTTTATTATAGAAGTTTAAACAAGGTTCTTTTGCAAAAAAAGGTTTGGGAAAAAATCATTAGTTGCAGTAAAATCTGTGGCGGCCTATTTATTTTCGTATTAACACTTTCAAGCACTTTCTAAGTAGCTAGTTTTACACGGAACTTTTTTATTATATCGTCCTTCGATGATATGAAACTTCGATATGAACTTCCTCTCGTAATAGGTTTATTGTGATCCGTGTACCTTGATGTTAACAGAACAAGATAAATACACGAGGCAACATGTAAAGCAGTAGCCGCTACTGTAACACAAGCTGCAAAAGTTCAAATAACTTTGGAAGTACAAATTCAGAAACTGACTAAACAGGTCGCGACACTCACTATATATATATATCGCACAGATAAGAAAAATCTACGTGACGCGGAGGGAACAGAATGCCGTTCAAAGAGCAGAATACATGAAAGATAAATAATAGATGAAAACATGTGTTATTATCACCGACAATTCGGAAGAAAGCGGCGATATGTGATGGATACTTAAAAATACATTATGTGTCTCGCTTACTATCGAGAACTATCTTCGAATAAATATTAAAAACAGTCAAATACTAAAGACATATGATAGAAGGATAGCATTTCCCAGTTTAATCACAAACCAATCATGTACGCTTTCAACCTTATTACTTTTTATACTTCAAACCTTATTATTTCTTACTTTATTCGGTAAAATAAAGTAAACGAAAAGTATCGGAGTGTGAGCCTAGATAGTTTGGTAGACCATCGTCACACTCCCGAAAATCTCTCTAGAATATATAAAATTTTCTACCGTTACCTGCGGAGCAGGTCGTCGAGAGTGGGAAAATGTGAACCGCGGAAAAGCTTCCAATGATTCTCAATGCTTTCAGAATCAGCTAGCTTCGACAGATTCGCCATTTAGAGTATATCGGTCAGTTTATAATTGACATTTGACATGTATCCGAAGAGGATAATATTGTGACAGATACTCTCGAATTGAAGCAACCAATATAGTAATAAATTTCGAAGTTAGCCAAATCTCAAGAGGACAATGGCAAAGCTAAAAATAATTCTGCAGAACGAAAAAGTACTAAAACTTTTCGAGGTACAGAAATATACTAGATACCAGACAACTGAAGCTGCCACAAATTCTATCTTATTTTATCTCTATTTTAAGCAGCTATATATATTATTTACTTGCAATTCTATCAATTTTTGTTATCTTTATTTCAGTTTCATATGTTTTACATAAAATTTACGAATTCTGTTAGAAAATAATAATAGCAATCATGTTCTCTCAGAAGATATTAATCGACGTCAAACGCGAATTATTACAAATAAAATTCCGCGATTTATTCCGACTATTTTATTTTATCTAAAAGTTTTACAAAATATTTTTGTAAAATAAGTATGAAATTATTAGCAAAATAACTAACTAACTAACTAATAACAAGTAACAAAAAGAGAGAAATGTCGCAGTATATACAGTCTAGTTATTCATCTTTCATAAACCAACGTGTCAATAGGGCAATTCCACTACCTTATATATTTGCCCTTTATATAGTAAGCTAAGTGCCGTGCATGTAAGCAGGTGGTAACGCCAGCCTGCCTTGTGCTGCTTTTGTTCCTTTGGGAATTCGCGTTGTATGGCATTTTGTAGATTAGGTAGAGAAACAAATACAGTTATGCGCGCGATCATATCACCTGTGCAACATTATCAATGAATTTGCATATACAAACAATAATTCAGCCTGTATTTGGAGAGACCTTTTGGTCTGTTATATATTTAATTCTCGGATAATCTTTTTGTTAATGCATTTCTCGATATTTGCATACGATGCTTTAATATATTATGCTATACTGTTTGCACATTACATATAAACAGTTCCTTATTATTTAAAAAATGATAGAGAATATTTAATGTTAATAATTATAAAATTAATTTTTTGTAAAAACCGTATAAGATCGTGTAATTAAGGAAAAGCTATATTTGTTTAGATTCATTGATTTAATCGTAAGGCTGATAAATAAACGTTCCTTCTACGATATGTTCAGAAATAACTTGATTGAAAATCATATGATTTTTAAATTGATGTTCGTGAGAGTTCAAATCGACGTTCGAGCGCAGTCGCAAATATTTAACCGTTTACATTCGCTAGAATGTTTGCATTTACTCTGACCTAATCCTGACAGACAGACCGTCGTTATATATAGTTAATTCCATCATTAAGTGATATTTCCGATGTTGCGATGACAGCGTTTGATGATGGACGCTCCCTATGTTATAAACGATGACGTCGCGGTGCTTCGAGGTCGAGTTTCCGATCGATTCGTCTACCACGAAGCTGGCGAATCTTTGACCCCGAGCCCCGGGTTTCGCACAAATCGTGCTGAATTCCTCCCGAGAGTGCAACGATCGCGCGACGTTCGACACGAGGATGTTTTCTCGAGAAAATGAAGGTTTCCTGCTGATCAAAGAACGATGTGGACGAAACCGCTGACCGAGCGTGACGTGAAACTCGAGCAGAAATTTCGTAATCGAACGCGAACTATAGCTCATGTAAATCGAATAATTTTTTCGAAGAGCGACATAAATTAGGTTTTTTCTTAAAATACTTAAATAGTTATTCATCTTTCTAATTAGTAAAAGAAACTCGATAGTTCTATCAAGAGATATAATAATGTCTCGTGCTATTTATATTACACGATTTTCTTATTATAAAACATAATATTATAGGCTTTAATGAAAGTATTTCGATAAAGGTATAAAACATGCCAATCGATATAATGTCAATAATGTCAAAGTTTCAGTACTGTAAGCTTTGATTTAAATTAGAGATTGAACTCTAAGTCCTTTTTATTTTATGTTGAAACTTATAGAATATCAGCGTAAACTCCGAGCTGCAAGTATATAACAAATTACAGCTTTTGTTTAATTTAGAAGACGGCTCTTATTTTAATGAAAAATAGTTCGAAACTTAATTACGAGAATACTTAAAGTTGAGAAGCAAAATTTTGCAACAAATGATAGAGTATGCTTTAATTTTTACCAAGATTAATTTTAATCGAATTTAACAAAGCTTAGAATATTATTTAATAAAGTACTAAAATATTATTCTTATTATTTACACATTTTCTATAATACACAACATATTTATACGGAAAGAAATGTCACATCATGAAACCATGAAATTATTTGAATAAAATTATATTTTTACATCAATATGAAAAAACTAATTTTTTTTATTATCGATGTCAAGATGTTTGGATAATTAAGTGATTGTTTCTATTAAATATTTTTTTTTATCGAAAAAGACAAAAAAATAGAGAAGGGAATTTTTAATAAAATATGTTACGCGAAATATTCGAAAACGTCCACTTGGAATTGAATATTCTCACCTAGATTCATACAGGCGCGTGTGCCATAACTATGTGCTTTCGCGAAATGCATACTAGATGCGCCGCTTTACGTCATCGTGCCGCTAGCGTTCGTACAAACGAAGGTATTTCGGGAATCCAACAGGGGTAGAGTAGCTTCTCTTCTTGGGCTATTCCGACGCAATCCTTGTACTGTTCATGCGAATTTGCATTGTTATACATGAAGAGCCATTACCATGGTTGAGAGATAAGATGTCAATTAATATTTCAATTGACAATTTGTGGATCATTCTCTTTGTGAATACCAAATACATGGCTGTACGCAGTCAATAATTTCTACTTTGATATGATTGTGATTTATTATACTGGATATTTCCGTATAATTTCCGTGAATTTTACAAAAGTATTTATTTTACGCGAGAACGTGTTAAATCATTATTTGCTTGATTAATATATTCAAACTTTTGTTTGTTATATACATAATTTTTGTTGTATAGATCATTCAGTTATTAATTAGCAATACCATTATTGCTTTAATGAAATATAAAAAAGTGAAATAAACTCTGTGTGTGTGTGATATATTAAAAAGTAAGAAAAGTAATTTTCTATATTTTGTTTTTAAAAATTTACATATTGTTATTTAAAATTAAAATAAAAACGTTGATTTGTGTAGTAACATCGAATTTGTCTTATCAGTTTTGTTATTTTCGAGACTAAATAGATTTATTAGATAGATCTTGATATGTCATTAAAAATTGTAATGTCATTTAACTTTTTCTGTATCCATATTATTCTCATTCAATTTTTCTGGATGTGTGAAGTTGCCTCCCCTCCTCCAAATAGTTCTGGTTTGAGTTCTGGATAATTTAGAACAATACAAAGAGTTCTCGATCGTTTTTAAAAAGAGAACGAGAACTCTTTGTATTGTTCTAAATTATCCAGAACTCAAGCCAGAACTACTTGGGGGAAGGGGCCAACTTCACACATCCCTATTTCTATATTTTTTTCATCTTGGTCTTGCCTTTGCACATTTTCCTTCGTCTTCGTCGAATACGGCCAATCGTCGACGTCTTCGGGTCGGTGTATTGATTTCTTTCGGGTCATAGGCATCAAATCATAGATGCAGCATGTATCACGTCATTATCGAGACTAATTATAATTCGTCACGGTGTTGAGAACATATTCGACAATCGGTTTATTCACTTTGAGCAATGTAATCGCATAAGCGATTATGCGATGAAAAGCATTAGCCCCGTCGATAATATTCGAGAAAATGGAAGAGTCATAAAATTCGAAGGAATTGAAAAAATATAATGATTAATACATTACAGTGATTTTAATAATTAGACGGTTGATAGATGGTTGGTTTTTTTAAATCCTTGATAGAGGGAAATAAAATCCACTTAGGAAGAGATATGATAATAATCTCAACCTGAACGTGCTCTCAAATCTGATTGTTCGAATCGGTGGGAGGGGAGGGAATGGAATTGAATAAATATGTAGCAGGAGCTCTTGGAGGGATCATGTAAATGAACGGAATTAATATCGACGTTTGTGCGAGGAAGTGCGTTAATTATTCTGAATGGAAATCGGATAAAAAGAATATTTCCTATCCGAGGGATTGCGAATGGATAGCGACGGGTCAAATGAAATATAGCAAATGAATTAATTCGAGCAAATAATAATTTAAGACCTTTTATAAAATATTCAGAACTCAATTAATATTTAACACGTTTTGCAGAATTGCTATATAAAATTATATTTTTCATCAGGATAATATTTTTAAAAAATATTATCAAAAATCACTGCATAAAATTTTTATAAGATATATGTTTGATAAAATTTTGTGGATAAATTGTTGAAAAAGAAATTGAACAAAATGTTAGTCTCCTGACGATCTGTAAAATTTTACAAAAAGTTAGATGAGCTCAACTGAAAAGATACATGGTTCAATTAGTATTTGACGTTTCGGAAAATTGCTGCGGTAAAATGTTCCCTGGGTTGAGTTGGGAAAAAATGTCGCGCGTGTTCCGCTCATTAAATCTTTAGAGGGTTTCGTCGCACGTTCCGCAGAATAGCATACCTCTCGTCCAAATGTCTGTCCGAAACCAACCCCGAGAAGAGAGGCAGACACAATGTGGTGGATTTCGCAGTTACGTATGCATTGCTGCCGAAAAGGGTGACGCACGTGGATGCTCCTGAATTTAATATCGGCCAACTGGAAACAAACCTTCCGGAAAAGGTGGAAGGTTGAGTAGGGTATGAGATTGGGACTCGCAGAGTGAAGCGAATAAAACGTATTTGTCTGTCGCAGTCGTGACCTAACGGAAGTTCTTTCGGGTCGCTACATTTCATGTCAGACGTTGCGATACTTTCGACCGTAAAGAATCTACCCTAGCGAATTAAGATCCGCAATATCGTACAACAATTCGTCTTTACATGTCTGTGTAAATTATAAGATCTGCCAAGTCGGCATCTCGAAATACGAATTTTTACAAAATGATACTTGACTGTCCACAATTTGTTTACACGAGAATGATTATTTATGGATAAATTGTGGACAATCAAATGTCATATCAAACTGTAAAAATTCGTATTTTGGAGTGTCAACTTCATAGATCTTCATTTATATTAGCATTTTTTATGATTCATTTTATGAATCATTAACGATCTCTGGAAAATCGGAAATCGAAATTTTAGAGAATATGACAATCAAACTATCGATGAAGAAATAATTTGAATAATGTTTTGACGCAAAAGTAAATGCATGAATGCATTTTATAAAATACATTATTACAATGTCCATCAAAATTTTATCGAGATTTTTTCATTATGTTTTATTTGTCGATTACTTTTTCTATATTATATTTTCTATATTATATTTTCTATATTTTCTATATATTTTCTATATTATATTTCAACAAATTTTCGAAATCCATTTCTATTTCTTTTTTCAATATTTAAGTTATATAAAATTTATTTCATCCTAAATTGTGTAGAGTCTTTAAGAATCTCGATGTTTTCGTCGAGAAATATGAGAACGGAGTCCATAGTTAACGTGTTACATATATTCGCACTTGATTATCTTGATGAATCCGACAATTGGTCTAGTTCGTCAAACGGCCAATGTCTGATATGTAGTACGTCGGGTTGCGGCCGACATCGACGTATGTGCAGCGGTCATTCCGTTGATTCCGCAGTCACCGTGGTATTTAGACAATGCATGCCCGCAATTCCGTCGCTGTATTTCTGGCAGCGCGTTTATTCTCGATTGCAATTCTGTACCTCGATGCGGAATGCTGTAAAATATTATGTCGATTAATGGTCATCCGTTTGTACGCGTTGGATGTCGTAGATGTCCCGTCATTATTTTAATTCACAATTGATTACATATATATTTATAAGTGTATGCGCGCGTGTGTGTGTGTGTGTGTGTGTGTGTGTGTGTGTGTGTATCTATTTGTAACAATTTTCGTTAAATATTGAATTTGTCATGTTTATTTGAGATAACGATTTCCATCGGTCATGATGAATATAAAAATAAAATGAAAACCAGAGACCACACACAGTATTTGAACACTTTCGTGCTGCGCCATCCAATTCCAATCGTTAACAATTATATTATCATAACTTTTGTATGTTTCAATTAATTTCTCGTAACTGCGGCATAAATGACATCGACGCGATGCAGTGTTTCGTTATCAACGCATCGAAACCGGAACTTACGATTCAATTGACGTTTGCAACTCAATGTTTCGTATAACGTAGAAAATTATTAAATATTTTCGATCTAATACAGAAGTAAAGCCATTATCTAGCTCGACAGCCATATACCGTAAAAATTCCTTTACTCCCCTTTAATAATCCCTTTTATTCGTAGATGACAATTCGTATTACGATACAACAATCGTATAGTTTTACAAAACTTTATAGTGGCAAGTGATCTTACGCACAAACGTGCGAGAAACACATTAGAGCAAATAACACTCTTTCAAGAAAGTACAGGCATCTACGGCGTTATATCCGTTCTCGAAGAAACATTGCGGGGAACGATACCTTTTATGTGAGCGGATATAAAAGCAACCATTAGCTTCTCTTATGGTATTCAGTGACGCTCTAATACTCTAAAAGCAACTAAATCTCACGTACGACAAAGAAGTACGCGGCCATAAATATGCATTGCACGATAAATTCGAGTTTGGTATAAATGAATGTAGTCATATAAATTAAGCTCCTGCTGCACTACGTGTTTTAGATTAGCTTTAAAAGAAACTTTACTTTTTGAAAGGAGCAAGCTGATAAAAAGATTTGTATAGATTAAAAGAATCTAGATTATACATTACATTTGCATAATTATGTGTATTAATAATTGTTATAAAAATTTATTTAAAAGTAATAAGAAAAACTAAATAATTTTAAAGATGATACGTCATATGAGATCAATTCTGTAGGAGTTATAACTGTGTCTGTATTCTTTTACCATTTCCAATACAATGCGAGTAGAGAGGCTTCAAGAATGCACCATTTTCTGAATAATCATTGAAAGCTACGTGCTTTTCGCGAAGTAAGAAATCGCATGAGTACGTCAAAACGCTGCTATGATAGTAAAATCGCGAAGTATGGCAGGTCACGATGCCGCGTTGAGTTATTTATGAGGTAATGCGGCGGTTACTGATTTACGAACGCCGATCATAGCTTGTGTCGTGTCGGGTATGTATATACGTACTTTTACTGCATTTTACAGTTTCTAATCTGTCATTGCTGAATTATAACGTCAAAAATAAAGAACCGCTCGTAATTTATTATTGTAGCATATAAACGTCTTGAAATAAATTAGTTATTCGTGCACCGTCACTTATACTTGATCGGATATAGAAAATTCGCTGCTGATTCTCTTTTTATAGTTCGTGAATTAATGAACTGTAAATTTTTAAGTAAACAATATAGTTGGACTAATGAACCAAGCTAGATGTGATTGTTAATATATATTATTATAATAAAACGGTGTTTTCTATACATAAAATAACTTATGAAAAACGCAAATAAAATGCATAGCGCAATATTTTGTTTATTGTAAATTTTAATTAATTATGTACTATGTTTATTTTTCTTTGAAACACACAGTAAATTAAACTTCAAATTATGATTGTTGATAAAATGATATGACATCTTTGAATATTTTGCACGATTTAACTTTATTAAACGCAAATAATTGTGCATGATAAACTTTATGCACCCATTACCGGATAAGAATTTATACGATCTTTTTGTTCTTGACGTTATAAATTTAATATTGCAATGGTGGGTAAGGATCTTAAGATCTTAAGATCGATTTATGTAAAAAAAAATCTTGATTATAGATGAATGTTAAAAGTAAAATGACACGCGGAAAAAATTCGCGTGTATGTACACGCTGCTCGAAAATCTGAACCTCGAGATTCATATTTCACTTTAATTGTTCATCCATCAGTACCAGGAATCGGCAAAAATTTTGAGGAATCGATCGGCCCATCGCACTGGCGCATCCGACCCATCCATCTTCTTGTGATACCGTCATTAGCGGCGCTCCCTTTCGCGCGATATCCGCGCGAACAATGCGATACGTGCAGGAGCATACTGCGAGCTCTCTTGAGAAAATAACAGGAGAGACGCTACGTCTTTTATTGGACTGATATCTCGTCCCCGTGAAGACTCCTCGTTTTATCCCGTTAGATACTCCCCCAAGTCGCGGTAAAACGCGATAAGGACGCGTATAATCTGACCTTTACGAAGGCAGCAGAGAGGATCTTTGCCGATAGAATATAGGTCGACCTGAGATGAATAACTCTCATGCTGCATCGGACAGGGGCCAACAGAAGCTATTTGAATCCTTGAATCTCTCAGGTTTAGGGAAATCTTGTAATGAAAAAGAATTCGTTTTACGTGTATTTTACGTTGCTAATTATTTATAAATGATAGTTATAAGAGTATATCATTTCTATAGGATATCATTTGTAGGAATAGCATTTACATAGGATTACTTAAGAATCGCAATGTTTTTTTGTAATATTTTCATATAAGCATATTTTTTAAGGAGGTATTTTAAATCTGTGTGAAATTGATGCAAAATGCGAATTTTTATAAAATTGATATGGCATTTGATTATCCACACTTTGTCTGTATTTGTCCTGCATTAATAATTCTTTTTTGTCCCTCTTTAAAAAAAAATTAAATTAAATTTCTACCAGACATAAATGTACTTTCTACGCTTAACGTCAGAGAAATTTGATATGTTCTTAATTTCTGTTTATGCAAATTAATTTTTACTAATTGTAGAATATTTTAGTACAGAATTTTTTAGAAAAGAAAATTTAAATTGTCTAAAATTGAATAATATTGCGAAATTGTTTGAGAAGATTTTATGGTGCAAGTCGTCAACGATAATCCCACATGTTTCTGTTGTATAAATCACGCGACGCTTGCGTCGGGATTAGAATACGCCGCCCGGCTCAAACGATGTGGGCTTTACGAGGACAAATCGCGTCTCTCCGGAAGGTCTATGCGTTGAAATACGGACAGTCTCTCGCGAGTAATCCTGTAGTTTTCCAAGATCGAGTTCGCTCGAATGCAAGCCATCTGTAGCTCTGAAAGCCGTGTATGACTCCTTTGGGAATTCTTCGAAAAGCTGACAAAGCCGTTCTACGACGCGATATCTTTTTGTGTAACTGTAACATCAATACTTTATGTCGACATAATAAGCCTGTAAAAGTTGCTTGTGCATTTCTCTTTTTTTTATTATATTCTTTTATTGTAACTACAGTCTACTTGTTGTTATACGATACATATAAAACACAGAATTTTTGCCCTTTCAATCAGTATTCCATTTTTTGTATGTATATAATTATTGATGCATATTAATATATCAGTACGGGCACTATAATGCTTTTTGTCTCTCTCAGTTTTATACATAAATATTCTACGTGCAAAGTATATAATCGTGTTCTTACAACGCCAATTAATCTAACGCAACGATAATTTAATCATACACAGCATAATAGCGTGAACCAGCTAATTATGCAAATTGGCAAGGGAACAGTTATCGCGGTCGGGATCATCATCTATCGCACGACAAAAGCTTTTGCCAGTTTACGCGGACCTCGTCGAGTTGCTCGGGCGCGTTTATCGCAAAAGAGATTGAGGCGCTGCTCCATTCTGTACGGGCAATATCCTTTCGCGCGGCACCAAGAACGCGACGTTCACTCGAGCGACATTGAGATCACTCGATAACCTCTCGTTTTCCGAGCATCGTCCCCGCAGGATTTTCTCAAAACATTCCATTTCTTCCGCAGAATCCCACGCGTATTTACGCGTACGTCTTTATGCATCTGTTGAAACTTTTTTAACAACTTAACAATTTCCTAGTAAAGAAATAATGACAGATCGCATATTGCAAGAAAAAGAAGTAAAAAAGTAAAAAATAAAAAAAAGAATCAGATTGAAAAATGCTGTAGGAGTTTTAAGATATTCAGAACAAAATACTCTTGTTGCAAAGTTACGTTTTATTTGCACATTTTCTTTTCTCAAAAAGTATAAATTATTTTCTCATATGGCATTGTTCTAGCGAGCAATGCGTAACAGATTAAATAAATGACATAAAGTAAAAATTATAAAAAAATTTTTAAATATATTGAATCATGTATTTTTGTAATTTAAATGACACGGATTTCGATAGAAAACGAATCATATTTATTGCAGAATTAAATCAAGTAGATTTACTTATTATATGTATATTATTATCTTGTTATTATTATCTTTTCTCTTATTTGATTAAATCTTACTTGTGATAATAAATGAGCAGATCTAATATTAGCGTTCGTAATTAATACCGTCTCAAATTAATGCGGAATACATATGACGCAATCCAAGCGGAAGTTTGTAGAAACCACTGACGAAATGCAAGTAGAAATAGTTCAGCAGCGAGAAACAGAAAGGGCGCGCTGCTTGCTTTCTCGTCTCGGCTTAATTCGGGTTAACCAGCAACTTCGTACATAGATTAAGCAATACATGGCAGACCGAAACTGGGGTCAGCGACGGTAACACGTCGAGAAATATAGCTTCGCTGTGTCCTGTCACAGCGCGAAAGCGGCATTGTATGCAGAGTGGATTAATTAATTAGCTAGCTGTAGCGCGAAATTATTATCCGCCAGGAATTAAAATTTAATGAAAAATACGTCAGAGAAGTTTTATATGAGAGGAAATTTTACATTGCGTCGTCAAGAAAGTGCGAGATGTGATTACGCTGAAAGCCTGCTAATATGCTTATTCTCTGATGCAACGCAATGCTTTACGTGCAATGGGGCGATTAATCATTTTGCTTTTACGATAAGTAATATTCAAAGAAGGATTAATTATATGATAATTTTGTTGATTAAAATCGCGCGAAGATAAACTTATAAATATATTTCCTTTCTATAATTCTAATATGCTCCTGTAGATAAATTTGACATTTTCATAAAGCGATAACGCTTTTCAATTATTTCTTTGGCATGCCTGATAGTAAAAGCGTTTATCCATGGCTCATCTTGCATGGCAAATCAAGCTTAGCAGCAATGCGACGTGTCCTAATTAATGCGTCCCACTTGAGAATTGGTGGCTTCGCAACTGCTTGCCTTCTTTTTCGTAAGATGAATGGAACCAGAAGGATCCTGCACGTCTCGTAGTTTTTCTTATTACATTCTCCTATCCAATCCAATTATTCTTTCCATTCTTTAGCGTTGCTCCACTCATTGTCAGTTCCACGTGGATCTTTTTAGCATCTGCAACAATAGCTTTAATGCTCTTTTTTACAATTCTTATATATATTTTTTTTTTCCTCTTTTGTTTTCCTTTATTCCTATCTCGATCTTTTTAGTTCATCGATTATCTGTTTTGTCCTTTAGTTTTAGCTCAGTCTTTTTATTAATCCATGCAGTTCATTTCTTCCCCGCGTTATCTGAACCTTTCACAGCTCAACGAATATCTTCATTAACACGATTGCGCATGAATGAATCCGCAGCATGGCTCCTCTCTCGCTCAGCGTTTCATAGATTCCGTGAAATTGAGGAAGCCCTCTCGCCTAAAAGCCCCGTCTGTTATTGTCTTTTCCAGGACCGCGAATTCGTGGAGATGGATGTGCCGTACAACGGCGCCCCGAAGAGGCCGGGCTCGCCGTCACCCCTGACCTCCCCCGCACACAGCACTGCCTCCAGGGGCGGCCTGCTGCAGTCCTGCTGCGGGCGCTGCTATCCCCAACGTTACCAGGTACGCGGTCGACGTATACTCGCCTCGATTACCTCCATAAACGAGACCGCGCCCTCGTCCTCCTCCCATTCTCACCAATCGCAATCCGGTCGGTCGCACTATCAGCCAGCTCCGGTCGACCCGACGACCGTGCCGAACGTCGTGTTCAACGATCCCGAGCGGCAGGGTTGTCAGGGCGTGAGCTCGTCCAGTCCGTACAACGAGACGAGGGTGTGAGCCGGGGTAAGGACTGTCGGCGTGATCTTAATCGTCCGGCTACAGGATCGATCTTCGAAATCGATCGCCGGGTACGAAACGCATCGCAGTGCGACCCGGTCGCACTCTCGCCGAATTCCGAAATGTCGATTGGAATTCTTGTTCTTCGAAGATGCTGGCTATCTCTGTCGAGTTCTCGGGCGTTGATGACAATCCGGCGAATTTCTCGACGGATTTGAGGAAACAATGATGTCGCGAGTGAGACGTACTCTCGGTGCATGTTCCAGCCTCGTCGAAATTAATCGCTTCAAATTGCGACGAAAGTATTATTTCTAAGCTCTTCGGCTCAGCTAGACGGATCGACCTTCTTGCGCGAGAGGGAATTATATCGGCCCGGGAACGCAATTCACACGAGGCTGGCTCGTATCGATTGTAGTCACATCGCGAGTAAGGAATCTTAATTAAATGAACGTCTTCTCGAGGAGCGCTTAAGTCTTGGATACGACGCTTTTAATCGTCGCTACTAATGGAAATCAGCTGTTTCCAACTGAATGAACAGCTTAACGGTCGCAGCCAGTTGTTTCTCCTTATTCTTGATCCCCCTCAGGGTCGCTCTAGCCGTTCTCAGTCAAAATTTACGATTAACTCGGGCCTCTGGCGACAAAGACTAACTGCAATGCGTATCGCGAACAAGACAGAGCGCCGCATGTACTCTGTCTTTCTTTGTAGGGCACCCTAGCTACTCTATCTTCGTTTCTGTTGTCATTGGTACAACGTGCAGTTTCTCTTCTGGTGAGAATGTTAATTGTCCTTTCGGTACTATTTGTTCTTCAGCGCGGTTAACTTTCCTGAAGATTAAATCGTAGATCTAAAGAGATTAATAAAATTGATGGAGATATGACTATTCATTCAGTGAAGATTGAATCTTTTGATATTCAAGATAAAGGCAAAACAAAATTTCGTTGAAGGCAAAAACAGATTGAGTTACATCTAACAATGAGTTGTTTGTAGCACTAAGTGATGAAATCACAGTTGTGTTTCCACCTAGAAATTTATCAAGTACCCCAACTTTATTTTTTGCTAAGTCAAATTACTCATTGATATATTCGTATTATTATATTTTATTTTTAATTAAAGATCAATAATACAGAGTTTTCATCTTATTATGCTTTTTTAAGACGATGATTATAAAATATACAAATCTATTTAGGTAAATATATAATTTATTATAATATAGGAAAATTTTTAAGAGTTTTAATTTTTTTAAATAGCATTAAATTTAATATGAGAATTTTACATTATTATTTTTGTAATGTATTTCGTATAATAATAAAAAAAAGATATTTCTTTCAAAAAAGAAAAAAGACTAAATTCGAAGAATATAAAAATGGCATAATATGTAAGAAAAGTTAAAAGCTAGATTGGTCAAGAAATTTAATTCACTTTGTTCTTAATAGATATAAAGTCATAAAAATTAAAATTAAGTTAAAAGTTAACTTATTCTAAAGATAAATTAATTCTTCCGATTGTTGAAAAAAATTCATAGGTTTGATCTGTGTTGTTCAGCACTGCCGTTGAAGGTGTGAATTTTCAAGTGACACTTTTTAAGCTGGCGCTAAATTATGTGCTACTTGTGATTCGCGATTTATAATAATTTCTCGAAAAGTTCATTATTCGCCAATGTAAACTCTTTGCCAGTGTATACTTTGCGAGTCAACACGAATGTACTGATTCGTGGTGAATCAGCGCGAATGACGAATCATGAATGCGAATTAGGCGAAGTTTCTCTTCGCACTGTTTGCGAACTGCACACGAATCGCGAATACGTGCATAGTCTAACGCCAGCTCTTGGAATTAGGCGATAATCTCGATTCTGATGAGGGCGCGGCAATTAATAGGATTGCCGATGTTCCACTCGCTTGGTTTTCGGAGATTTATCGTTGAAAATGTCCAGATTGGTAGACCAATGAGGTGTCCAACATGCGAGCATTCCGTTCCGCTACGGTACTATTGATTAATCTCTAGGATTGCTCAAATACGCATTGACCGAAGAATCTTATCGCGCACATTAATCATGACAAACTTAGTATTTTATCATTGGTAACTAGGTACCTCTCGCGCGCGCAAAAATCTAAAAAGACATTATTTCATAGTAATTGCTATCTCTTTATCAAATTCTAAATCGATGTCATAATTATAAAGATAGAGTAATGACGAAAATTTACTGAACTTTTTGCTCTCCTCATGATTATTCTTTCATTTCTTGATATTATTTATATCAATGAAGAAACGAGAAGAAATAAATTAAAGTAAATTATAACAGCTTTATATGTCGATATTTTTTCGATAATATGTTTTTCATCTGTATTATATTAAATTTTTTTTATTAATGTTTTAACGTCTTCCTCTTTATATAATTTTAGAACATAATTTACTTAATTTATATCCTCTAAATAATATTTGTTTTAATATTTCTTTTAACTCATCATGCCGAATAGAGTTTATACGGAGAAATTTGCCTCCGTAAAAAAAAAAGTTATCACAGTCCATCACATTAAAAGCACAATTACATTTTCCGGCTATGCGAGTTTTAATTTTCTCTCGGGTACATTTTTGTTTACATTCTCGGCGAGTTTTGCGATTCTTAAGTCTTGATCGTCTCAAGTATCTGGTGAGATGAATAAAACGGCTGCGTGCCTGTCATCCTTCATTGTTTCCCCTGGTTTTTCCAACGTTATCTGTTTTCGTTTCATTACTCTGATTGTGAATGATAGTTTTGAGTGCCGTGAAGAAAATAAAGTCGTCTTCCTGAATCCTTTTAGTACATTGAAAAAATTTCATCGCGTCGCGTATATTCTTTTGGAATGTTTTTTTTTTTCGAGGATTGCGGAAAGTCATAACAGTCATATTTCATAAAATTTCATTAACAGTGTCTTATTACTTGTAACAAAATGATATAATATGTATACATACAACAATAATACATATTGATATTATAATATTTATAAATGAAATATGATTATTCCTAGCTTTCTAATAATATATCATGTCGTTGGTCATCACATATATCATTAAGTTGTAAAATTACATTGAATATTTTATTAGTAAATTTTTTAAATATCTTTCGATGGCATAATGGAAAGATTGAATATATTTTTCAATATCCGAGAAGAAACTTTTGCTTTTTTCGTATCAAAGTTAAAGTCGAGACAAATTTCAGAAATGTAATCGTATTATTCGACGCATATCGATAGTAACGATCGACAGCTCGACATAAATCTACATACAAATCGACCTTCACGTAGCCGAGGCCGGTATTAACGAGGGAAAATGAAAAGTGATGAACAACCCGTTTGATCAGTGGATCAAGGACGAAATCCCATTAACAAATGCTTCTGCTGTCTTGGCTTTCATTTTTTCGACCTTGCTCAGTGTCGTTCTATCTCTTCTTTCCCATCCTTTTAATCTACGCTGTAATCTACGATAGATTTTGAGTCTTTATTATGCTCGTGAAATATTGATGGCCATTATGAATGAAAACAATTTCGGTAATTAAGTTACTTATAATTCTTCAATATTTAATTTCATGAATTGACTTAATTTTATTAATTACATTACTTAATTTAGATCAATTTAACTTTATCTATTTAATTTAAAATTGTTTAAGATTTATTTACGTCTTTTAAAATTTGCTAATAATTTTTATATTTAAAAAAATATAAAAAAACATTGCTTAAAAAGTACTTATAAAAGTAGAAACGGTTCTTTAATATTTCACCTATCTTATTACAAATTTTCTTTAATGCTCTATGCTATTTCTCTTTTTTTTTTCTTCCTCCTTAAATCATTATTCCTTTCATATCGAGCATATATAGTTCAGTAGAAAAGTTATTTCTAATTTGAAATATTGTCTTCCATTGAAATTATTTAAATTTCATACAAGTTTAGTGGAGTACACTTCTGTTTTTTGTCACATCGAAGAAGGATCTGAATTCATAAGATGCCTTTACCTTGCACTGATGTAGAACTTAGGAGCAAGCTCTTTTTCTCTCGATTATATCGCAAGTCAATGACACGCAACCTGTATTTTATAATTTCAACAAAAGGACTTGATAATTATTACTTTTTATTTTATTTTAATTAGGTTTTCACTGAATTTATATTTAATTGCAACAATTATATTGTTATATATTAATTTTATATTTTAATTATTTATTGAACTGCACTCTTAGTTATGATGAATAATATTACAAATGTTAAATTCGTTAAATTAAACTTTTATATGTCCCCTTTTTAAAACTATATTTGTTTATAAATTTTACGTACGTCATCGTATATCATCGATTATTAATCAATAATGATTAAATGTATATAATTAAATTGTAAGGCAATCAAGAAATGAATGAAAAAGGAACTAGAATTGTAAAGGTTGCGCGTCGTTGTGCTTAGATCCATAGGGGATCCAGATCCGATAGAATCGACCTGTCTTCCAGTGAAACTGTCGACCCCCATCTCTCGCGGAGCGTATTTCTCCGCAGCCCCGTGTCCCATGTCTTCCATTTTTAGATTAACTTGACATATATCGCCGCATCGAGTCCCTGCCCCGAGCTCGCGCCCGTTCCGCTCTCGTCTGATAATCGCTCGTATTAATAACCCGTAACTCGATCTATATAATCCCCGTTCCATTAAAATCTATCGAATCCCGCCTATCGCGAGTACGGCGCGCCGAAAGTTCAACCGCAAACCCGATCCGGTGTGGCCGATTCACGAACGAACGAACAGCCAATCGATATGCTAAAATAAATCTAGCTCGTATTTTATTATTCATAGAAATCATAATTGCTATTTTTGCGAGCACGCTAGTGTAACGTATTTCGGTTCGATCGAAACGCGAAGCAAATCCGCTATGCTATAAATCAGCTATATTGGATTATAAATTTAAATGTAAATAAGAAGGAATTGCGCGCCAAATGATCTTCAAATCTTTAAATTTGTAATTAAGAAGAATAATTCAAAATTTATGGAAATTTCGGTAATTTTCTAAAAAAAAAATTATATATTACAATTACATCTAAATTGAATTTAATATTGTAAATCATGCGTTCGTGTTAAGATAAATCGTAATAACAAATTTATGGGCTTTGAGGAAATTAATGTTAAAGTTATTGCATTTTAATACTTCTCTCTCGATGTGAACGATTTATATTAAAATCTTAAGATAAGAATTTCATAAACAGTTTCGCATTTCGATCTAGAATCTACGTAACGCTAGTGATCGCTATTAGAGCTGGAAATCGCGAATTGGTGATACTATGAGCAATATTTCAGCAATGACACAATCATTGCTGAGATAATCAGCTCATTCCAAAAATGACGGAAAATCGCGTAAAAAATTCCGGAACTTTTCCTTATTAATATGGCGATATTCGTCATAAAATAAGGGAATAAAGTTTCGAGATTAAAATCCCTCAGAGAAGGTAAAAGATTGACCAATAGGTGTGAGATTTTTCTGCCCAAAACTAGCTTTAAGATGAACGAACTCTTCCCTTGTTGGTAGGCTCGACGATAACGAAGAAGCGTTCGAATTATTACGATTAATTATCGATCGATAGCGATAATGCAACCGGCAACAATAGGAGCTCGCACGGTGCGAGATGTACATATATATATAATATCTATTAATGCAAGTCGCGTTTCATTACCTCGTCGAGAACTGGCTTGCGTTGAAGATTAAACAAGAAAAAGTTTTGATTTCAATGTTCTACTTTTGCCCGACTTTAATTTCTTTCGCAATTCATAAGCTTCCTTTGCAGCGGGAAGGTAGCAATTTGCAAGTTCAAAGTTGCAATATCATTCAATTGAAGTAACTTTTATTTCTGTCTTATTATCTTATCCTTATTATCTTATTTTCACAGCATAAATTTAATATTTCTTGTTAATTGCGGTGACAATCTTGACAATCTCTGATAATATCGATTTCTTTTTATAGGAAATTTTAAAAGTTGAAGCAAGTGTAACCAATTAAAAGTCAAAATGTTTCAATTTTATCATTTCTTCATGTTGATCATACTGGATTGTTATTATTGTCTTGTTGTAAGGAATTTAATTGCTATGTTGTAGATTACTCGGATATCATATGGATATCAATTGATTTTGAATAGATTTCCAATTGTTTCTCGATTTAGATGACGCACGCCAGTCTGATATAGCTTTCCCATTGTGATCGCTTTACAGGGAAATACGGTCGCGTGTCCTTTATTTATTTATTTTTTTACGTGGAGATCCGTGTCGACGTCATTCATTCATCATGCAATCGATTCTACGTGGCGATTAAGGGTTGATCGCGAACCAGCGTGTGATTGTCAGGAAAAAATAAAAATGAGACGTTTTATGATTTCCTGAGGAATATTTCAATCTTTATCTCAATTTATCGTGTATTTGGGTAATTTAGCGATAAATCAGTATCTTTCTATTTTCTAAAGTTTCTTTTTTCCAAATCACGTACTTCGCTAGTTTGAAAATTACATTTTTTAATATCAGTGAGATTTTACAGTATATAAAGATTGATTTGCAAAAGAATTGCTGCACTGATATAATAATATTCATGCGCTATCAAAGTTTTCGATCGGCCCTTGTTACATTTTTAGCTACGAAATACTTGCCACATTCCAGAAACGGTCTGTTACTTTCGATAATGTGATTACTTTTTCCCACGTATCGCGGCCTAAGCGTGACATGATGAAATCAAATCAACAGAATCAAGGAAATAAAGAAACTGAGATTTTTTTAATAAATTCCTTCATTCCTCACATGATTCTTTTGTAGGCAAATATAAATATCACATTTTTTTAAATGTGAAAACTATAATTGGGACCAGGACGAACATGAAAGTGTTTAATGCAGCATTGCAAAATATTTTATCACAATTTTTTAGAATAAAGTGCAACATGATAGAGAGTGATGACTTGGTTTCGTTTATTTTTAAATATACACATGCTCGTAATGTATGCAGATTATATACATAAAATATTGGATGTGATATTTATATTCGCGTGAGTTTATACAAGATATAAAAATTTTGTTATGTATTAAAAATATTTTCGCGTGCAATTTATAACATTAATACGATTATTACTTGATAGCTATTGATAGCGTTATTTAGATACTAAAGAAAGAGATATTTAATATTAAGGAATATCAATACTTGACAATTGACAGGTATTATTTTTATTTCTTTTTTACAAATTTTTTATAAATACAAGTTATTAATTATCATATCTAATATCACCATAGCTAATATCATATCATAAAGTATTATAATGGGATAATATATAAATGTTAGTTATTGAGTTGGAAAAGGGATGGGAATCGATAGCGCTAATTACGACCGGCAGTTATCTGCGTGAAAAAAATGATAGAAAATTCTAGCCGGGTAGCGAGCCAAAAATAAACGTTTGACAAGAAAATCGCTGTCCGTATACGCAAGTTTGCACGAGTTTTTACAAGTCGCTGTATATAATCGTGTATGGTCATCCTTGCACAATTATCGACTTCAAGTTGATACAACAGCCCTGACCTTAGGTTATGCCACGTGATGTGTAGCGCGTAGGATAGAGAAAGTAGGTTCGATCGTCTCTCTATATCTTTTCGTAAAGCGGCATTCACATCGCAACTATTATCAAAATATAAAAATAGGAGAATTAATCTATCGTAAAATATAGATTTGCTCTTTTGAAGAAAACAATCTTTCAATCAAATAAATCTGCATTGTTTTACAATGCAAAATTAATGAACGAAGCAATAAATTAACACACATTAAAATTATGAATTTATATACCAACAGGAATGCTAAATTGTTTACTTAAAATTGCTAAATTGTTATACGTTAAAATTGAAGTTTGATGTAACATGAGTAATAAGTTGGATTTTAATTACGCGTTTTTCGGAATCCACACTCCTTCCGGCATACATCAATTAATTTGTCATATTCCACAAAGATAATTTCTTGTCAAGGTGAAGGATAAGTGGAGGGATCAATTTTTAGTCAGAAAATTATGACAAACTTAGGAAATGAGATGCACTCTAATGCGTATATTTTGCACAAAGATATCATTCTGCCGGGCACATGCCTTTATTATAGAAATATATTTATAGTCTCGAATGCGTCACGCGATGCGCGGCGTGTATAATTAGAGATTGAATTTATATGCAAAAGTGACGAAGTATGCATACCAAGGGACACGCGAAGTCCAACGAAACAACGCTCGTTTTAATTCATTGACAAGAAGCATCGACATCATATGCTGTATGATAATTTTCTTTTTCTTTTTTTTAGTCATTCTTTGTCAGTATCGCGTTACGCTACGCGCTTTGTATACATTGGCACATAATTCTCGGTTTTCAACGCCAGTACGGCCCGAACAGAATCGAAGAGTTCAAACATTGGCGAGCAGCACACTTTGAACGTTCAGCGAATTTATCCGTTCTCGATACCTCGGCGAGATTAATACAATCGCAATTATTTATACAGTCCGCAATCGCAGGCTGCATACAAGTCGCGTGCCGCTTGCATATCTGTACGCGGCATGCAGTTTGTACACGTTGAATGGCAAGTGGCATACCCACGTTGCAAAATGATGATCGATCGGTTGGTACAACCCGCACGTGACCACCTATACATTGCGAATCCACGTCGTGTCAGAAACGCACGTGTACACAGTCTGATCGACAAATTAATTTTAATCGCGGTAATGTCAACGGTAACAATTCAATACCGCGGCGACTAGTTTCGATATTAAGGAAATTGCTTTACGAGCACTGGCGGGCAGAGAATAGTCAATTTTAATATGTGCTCTAATTAGAACAATATTAATCTTTTTATTTATTTTGTTTCCTATCGCATATTTAACAGAGATGACGTTGTAATTTTATTTGACGTGTGTGTATAAATACGTAAAAAGTATAAGAGATTTATTTGCCCTATTTTATGAGTTCTTTAATGAATATAAATACGAAATAGCGCGTTGCAATTCGTTCAATTTGTAAGATAGAAAGCATAAAATTAAGAGAAATTTTTTAAGAATTGTGTATCCCACTATTAAATACGTAGGTACTGTATCAAAGAGTAACTAGAGTAGATTAAATCAGCAAGAAAAATCGAAATTTGATTTGCTGGCCAAAGCTTCTTCCAGTGGGCCGATATTAATTAAATAGGATGTTTGCCGCTCCGTCGAGCACCGTCAATTTAATCGCTCGTGAAAAGTCCAGGAGATTCTGAAGGCAGTTTCCGGTCATGCGAGCGCGGCACGTGAATAATTCATCCGTTAGAATCGGCCGAGTGATATCCGTTTCCTTTCGTTCGATCTGTCCGCGATAGCGTTTCAATTAGGCGCTTTGATCAACCGCCCTTCGCTATTTACGAAAACTCTTGTTGATCCGTGCACATTCGAGGATGAAAAGAGCGAGATGAAAGGAATGACAGGATAAGGAATATACAAAGAGACGGCCTTGCTAATTCGCGAACTCGTTAAGTTCCGTTATACTTGAGCTTTTCCCTAATACCCGTCGCTCCATCTTCACTTGCTTTTTGTTCTGGTTGATTCCCCGAAGAAATCCGTGGCGTATAAAATCGTCCGAACAAAATCTATCGGATTGACTTGGCATTTTCATATTTCCATCTTTTTAAATATTGTTGAAATATCAATATTACGTTTCAATTTTTGGTAGTGCTTGTTATATAAAATTTTTTTTCTAATTAATTCGAAACAAAAGATACACGTATAAACGTAAAAAAAATTGCAGAAAGAAATAATTTTGTTAAATACTACGATTTTCAATTTACCAAAATCTAAATTTGAGATTCTATATGATGTGTATAATGTTCTACCGTGCACTGGCTAGTAGATTTAATGAAATTTGCTAAAGAGAAGTCTTTAAATTATTAATATATGCATTTTCTAAGATAATCTATGTGTCAACTATTAAATTTCGATGAATTGATATCAGTTTGTGTCAATAATATTTCCTTATAGTGGGATTAGAACGATATTGGGTATTCTCTGTGCATGCACGCGCGTTTGGAGATATTAATATAAATTTCTACTATTCTCGCATACTTAGAGACTGTCGATTAATCAAGGCGGACAGCAATCAGGTTGATAATTTACCGCATCCGAGTCTATTAACGGTAACAATAAGCAGCCGCATTATGTCTTGGCTATGAGCAATGCTCCGTATTGCGCGACGTAAAATATCGATTCTGTAATTCCGACCTGTGGCATTTACATTGAACTTTGTGTGATTACGGGTAATAACAAATGGTTAGCCACGAAATGCATTTTATATTATTTCAATTTACGTGAAGCTTTGATTTTCAGAAGTATACGTAATTCAGTAGCTTTAAGAATAAAAGTTATAGCTCTCTCTCTCTCTCTCTCAAATTAATTATTGTATAATGATAAACGATAATGTTTTAATTGATAGTATTTTAAGTTAAAATTTAAATAATAAAATTATCAAAAGTAATATTATTAAAAAAAGATATAAAAAAATTAAACGAAATCATTATTAAAATTCTTGATTTTGAAACATTAAAAGTGTTATTGTATAAAATGTAAAAGAAGTAATGTATGAAGAGGTACTGTTTAATTTGAAAACTTGCAGCGAAAATTTGTAAAACTTCATCTTTTAAAAGATATTTTTTTATTCTTTTATTGTCCTTCTATTCTTATTCTTTCTATTCTTTTTCTGAAAATTTAAAATAACTTTTTGAGATCCTGGTTTATATCTTTCAGTTATCTTCTTTTCAAAACAGGGTTGATTATTTATCCGAATTGCCGACGACATTGCCAAGCGTTGTAATAAACGTTGGAAGAATTGCATAGCATGTACATTAAGTACACGTCATCCGCAAAACATAATACATGTTAGCTTTAAATAGAGCCATCTTATTATGCAGCTAGTACTTAAGAGAAACGTCTTTTGAAAAGTTCTTGTTATTCTACATCTTTTATGAATGTTTCCGTTTAAAATGCTTGAAGCGCTCTGATGAATTTAAACTCGGTAGGCGTCATTCAGCATATGAGTATACCTACATAGTGAAGGAGTGTAAGATTCGAAAGACGTGGCCTCGTGTCTTTACACGAGTACTTTGCAACGCAAATTGGTCTTACACGTGCGACATAAGGCGTTATACATAAGCATGTAGAAAGTTGCCTGTGAATTCATCAATCATTGAGTCATATAAAATATTGATACGCTTCGAAAGAATTGTTGTCAATACAATTAAAATTTTTTAAGTTATTTTTAAGAATCATATTTATGCAATTTTAGGATAAGACTGGAAAATGTAGAGGACTTTATTTAATTATTTTTTCTCTTTAGATAGTAATGATATACTATATATGTATAGAATGAAGTGGAATCCACATTAGAAACTTATAATTTTCTAAATGCCACGAAAATCATGTTTAGAAATATACAATACGTTTTTAATTATTTCAAATTTTATTGTACATTTGTGTTGATGTGACAAAGGATTTCGAATTCTTTGTTATAAATTTTCTAAAATCTTTTACGTGAAAACTGTGATGTTTCATAGCATTCCAAGGTGTAGATAGAGATCGTAGAGACATAATGCTTTTAATATAATATTACTATTGAGAACGTTTATTAATTACGTAATTTTTTGTTTTAATTTTTAATTAAACAAAATTACACATTAGGTATTATCTACCTTTTTCAATGCTTTATCAAAAAATATATAATATATAATATTATATGAATAAGTTTTATAATTATTCATATACTTTTATATATTTTTTTCCAGTATAAAGTATTTAAATATAAAGACACCAATTTAAAAAATATTAATAAAATTTAAAGAATTTTCATAGAAAATGAGGTCGTTTATAGTAAAAGGAAAGGCTCAACTTTTTAAGATTTGAATTCAAAACTTTTATATAGTTCAAAAAGGGGGATATCTTCCCGAAGCGAATCCGGATCTTCATGAAAATATCTTGTGTTCGCGGACATGGGAATTCAATTAAGCTCCTCTCACAAAAGTTCCTCGCGTACAAATACATCACCATCTTCTCGGACCGAAGAGTAAAGAACTTAGAGAAAAAGTCGGCAAAAAGTTTGACACGGCAGATTTGCCGGTCTTCAGCCGTCAGCTTTATCGTGACGTTGTAATATCGGTAACGGTATCGTCATCACGCGTAACGGATTTTCGGTCCCTTAATCCACGCTATTAATCACCGCGTGGGATTGTCGCTTTTTATGAAGACATTCGGAAGTTAATAGATCGTATCACGAGGTCCGCGCATTAATATTTATAATTTTCTACTTCCGTTCCGCTCAAAAAGTCATCAGGACTCGCGCGGACGTCGGCGATGACGTCGCGTCGGATTAACCGGCGCATTATGCACGCTATAATGTAACACGAGTTGCTTTTATGAATAATGCATAGCCGAAGGAACAGCGGGAGCCTGTAGTGGAGCACCCACTTCAGATCAGCCAGGCAAGACAAAATTGAATCTTAAGTGTACGTTCTAAAAAGCTCCGTCAATCCACTACTCGTCGTCGACCCAGTAACGAGCACCGCCTTTTTTCTCTTCTTCGTCCCCGGCAGACTCTATTACTATTAATTGTTAGCCGTATGACGAAAGAGCTGAGCACGCTCGATTGAGTATTTTTGATTCGATATCGCGCTTCGCTCGGAAACTTCGATGATTTCCCAATTAATAGAAATTCTACAGACTTTTTTAATTTGAAAATAAAGTTTTTATTTTTCTTTATATAATATGTGCAATGTGACACACGAGTACATCTGAGACATATTAAATTTGAAATTTATTAAAAGAATTTTTATATCAAAAATCTAGAGCGCTGAGCAAATTAACAGATATCGACGAGAACTAGTAAAGTAAAAAAAAAATACAAATTATTGATAATGAGGATTAATAGAATAAATAAAAAGATATAATTTGAGAAATTTAAATCGTAAAATACTGAAATTAAAAAAATAAGATATTTATGATTAGAAATTTAGAAAGTTGAAAATTTATAAAAATTATAAATTAAGATAATTAATAATTTTATGAATCAGAATATTTATAGAATGTAAGATTGAAACGTTTAGTGTAAGTCATTTTGATATTATTAGTGAATTTTATAAGTTATATTGACTTACGTTAATAAAAATGAACAAACGCCACGATTGGCATTTGTTATGAGATTAATTAATTTAAGTGCTGTCCTATTATTTGCAGCTGCGTCGAAATTATCGTCGGGATGACGGAAAGCGTTGTTAAATTCGCTCGGTTGAAAATACTCACTCGAGCGTGCCGAATTTCTTCCCCAACGTACCATGTTACTTAATTTATATGCAACACATGTAAGCGCGTAATGTATGATTACGGTCCGAATTTACTCACGTTGTCGTGCGAGCAGTCGCTAACCTGTACATACATCGTACCAAATATTTCTGGCCGTGTAATTGCTGCATGTCCAATCGCAGAATTGTTATTACTTCGCGTAAACATCAAAGATCGTATTTATATGCGCGTTAAATTTCGTTCCATTTCTATCTCAAGTATTTCTAGCTACAGTATATTAGAGATGCATCAGATATAATATGCCGGTTACACAGATTGTTGCAAAGTATTGTAGAGTTGCAAATATTTTTAAAGAACTTTTTTAAAATGTAAATTTTTTTTAAATTTTGCATTTACATATATAATTATCCTTTTATGCGCCAGAAATTTTTCGAACGTAATCATTCATGCACATTAATTTTATGCATCTAGAATATTTTCCATGACACATTTTTTTTAGGCAACATTTTTTGCAACATATTATTTAGACAATTACTTGATTATACTTAAAGTCTCTCGGTTTATTTCTTTGCAAAAATCGATCGCTTTCTTGCTCGGTTAACGCAGATTTTGCGACATTCTGTGTAATCGTCTTGTGTATATAACTATACTTGTGTATATATACTTCTATATCAACCGCTTCTTTCCGGTCTGAAATCTTATCCCGTCACAGTGAACAAGATTAATTGCGTATTATTCGTTATCCCGTCGAGCCGCGTCGATTACAGCCAGCTGGATGATTAATCGATGTGAAAATCGAGCGCTTTCCTCTTCGTTAATAACTTGCAAAGATTCTCCGCCGCGTCTATCCGAGTTACGATTTCGCCGTCAATTCGCATTGATTAATTGGCGTCCAACAGGTACGATGATCGGCTGTAAACGCTACGGGAGCATCGTGTTACGATCCCGATCGATCGTTACGGAAAAGTCGCATGACGCAAATTGTCAGCGGTCTCGATCGTCATCGCGACGTGAGATTAATAGTGTTAAAAATTTACAAAAGAAGGAAAAAAAAAAAACATTTGAAATCTTTTGATCGACGCTGGTGACGTTTGGATAAACATGAACGAAATTGTGTCTTCGATTTTTTATGAGAGCACCGACTTTGTTTCACAACAATATGTTTTCCAGTGTAAATTTGTCTCTCTGTATGTGCCAGCATTCGTGTTTCCAGTTGTTATTGTCACGTTTTGGAAACATTTAATGACTTCATAAATATTGAAAACTATTCTTCTAAAATGTAATGCATTTCGAAAATAGTTGCTAATGTGCATCGTGATTGTTTTCTCGATTAAGCGCGATTAATTCGCTGTTAAACCGTGTTTGGTGAAGCAGGCAACAGTTCACTTGTACATATATTTAACACGATTGTTTATGTATTTTGTATCATAAACACGTCGATACATTTGTGAAATGTCCTGTAGAAAGTTTCTTCCTATTGTAAGGTAAGAATTGATAATGTTCAGATAATGTTGTCTCTCTCTAATTCCCGAATTCGTTTTGTCTATCATTGATCGTTTCGTATTTTTTTCGTCGTTGGTGGCACAAGGTCTATTGTTCAAAACATGCACTTTTTTTTTATTTTCAGAGCACTTTGTATAAATGTGTGTATTAATTTATATGTGCGTAATTTATTAATTAATCTCTCTTATAGTTTTTCTCCACCGGCAGTCTCGAATTTCGTAATGAGACCTAATCATTCCCATATATCGAGAAAACATACGAATGTGCGGTCTTATTCTCTCGCGCTGGGACACCCGTTATCACAACAGCAATTTGGACAGGAAATAATTGCGCCGAAAATCGCATTGTCTCGCGGAGGCTCATTAGTTTTCCGCTTCACTGATCCCGCGTGGAAAACGCTCGAATGCGAAATTGTCGTTCTCGCGCGTGCCTTCGGACTCGCATTCGAATTGTTTGATTCGTTCGAGGGGATGTGACGCATCGATGTTTGTGAGTTAATTCGTTTTCGTCGATGATGCGCGCGGTATGAGCGTCACTTCGTCAATTTGCAGGCTTTCCCCGGGTTATTGGATCAGTCGAAACGCCATGAAGCTCATCGGTTTTTACGGTCGGTAGTACGGTATATATTTCTTCGAAAATCGCTGAAATCGGATTTTATTACGCGCATCGAGAGCTTGAGCAAGAAAAACGAGAGAGAATCGTGAAATATTCAAATATTATTGTTTGCGCATAGAAATGAGTTTATAATATATATTTATTTATGAAATTAGTGTAATGAAGTTTACGCTCTGTATTAATATTAGGAATTAGCAATGGAAATTAATAGAGAACAGAAATTGCGATAAATATGGAAGAAAATTGTTCTGATATTATTCATCATGAGCAGTAAAAATAAGTTTTCAATGATATACTTGCAATTATTTGCTGCTAATTAGAAAATCACCACGAAAATGCATTTTATAAGAAAAAAAAAATCAAAATGAACAACATCATGTGTAATACCGATAATTGTATCATGAATTGATTCAACGTGTTTAAAGCGTGTCTAATTGCTTTTTGGCTAAATAAAAGTTATTCGTATGAAAGGACTAACGACTAACAATCAAAAGGCGCAGTGCTGTAGAAAAGAGAACATGGATTCGCGCGGTAGATCTCTATTAAGCTTCATTTCCACATCCATCCACACACACACATACATCGATCACGAGAGTAGTTGGAAGTTTAGGAGAGGAGTCCGTAGAAAGCATTAGCGTAGGCGTACCTAGCGTGCAACAATGTAGTGTGTGCTTGTGGTTGTGGATTTCAGCAGGCGTACAGTCAGTACATCCCGGCTACAAGGGCCCAAGTGTCCGAGGCCCAGGATGGGCAGACGGGGGTCGCCATGGATGGCACTTACCTCGTCGAAGCCTCGTTCTGAAAAAGTCCCCTCGCGCACTGTAAACAACACTAAAAAAATATATATATATATATCCGAAACCGGACCGAAACAGAGAAAAATTAAACTAGCGAATACAAAAGTAATAAGTGAAAATACGACACCGCCGTGTCGCACGACGCATGAGCGATTATATACAGTAAAATAGTCGAGAAGTGCATCAGAGGATGCATGCGTCGGCAAACATTAAATATGTGTAACGCGCTAGAAATCCGGAGCTTTGCGAGCGAGAGCTGAGACACGCTCGTCGACCGACGTAAAGCAGATGCAATTTAGAGTAACCAAAGTGAAGGTAAAAGATTTATATGTATAAATATAAATACATCTTTCTCTCCACACACACAGAGAGAGAGAGAAAGGAGAGAGAACGAGAGAGAAAGAAAGTGGCGGATACGTACGAGTAATCGGGCGAGCAATTGAATAAGAGGGAGAGAAACAGTATAAGAGAGATATATATCAATATATATGTATAGAGCAAAAATAATACGTATATCTGTATCTCTCTCGACTCGCCGATCGTTCGCGATCTAAGAAAATTAACGAAAAAAAACCCCACAAATATAACACAAGTAAAGACACACACAGTCGCGCGAAATCCACAAAGTCAATCAATCAAATTCTTCTATTTCATCATTTCCGTGCCATCACCGACCCCCCACGACCGTTGACGACGACGACGACGACGACGACAACACGACGACGATCATGACGCTGCCGTTTGGATCCATCGACAACGATTGGCGCTGCCTCGTCATCCTTCCCTCTTCATCGTCGTCCTCGGAACACGGTGGACGATACCGCCATCGATGACAACGACGATGTCGACGAAAACTGCGACGATCATGAAAACAAAAAAAAAAAACAAAACATACGATTACTATGGCGATCGATAACGGCATTAATGTCCCGATCAATCGCGATTGAAAATCATGTAGAGCCTGTCCTATCAACTTACCTCGAACGAGAGCAAGGACAGAGTGGTGCTCATATACGGCGACCGTATACAGGTGCGGAAAAAGGTAAAGAAAGCACATTGGCAGACAGTTGTAAAAATGATGATTATGATGATAATGATAATGCTGATGATGATGGGGCTGATGAGATATCATGTGGTAGAGTTTATATGTGGTGTATCAAGTGTCTGGAACGCGCGCTTTCCCGTGCTCTGCCGTGACATGAAGAACGTATCAGGATCCCCTCAGCAAACCCCTATCCCTTGCGGTGCTCGATAATGCTTTTAAGAGTGATCAATCTCTGGATTGGCTTCCTCAGTGTCTGCTTTCACCCTCGAAAAAAAAATTCCTCTCTGCTCGCTGCGCTTATTTAGGGGTTCTTGCATCCCTTGGAAGCTCATCGATGGGGCTGTGCATATATACTACTTAGTGTGCAATTTGCTTCTTGTCGTTATGGATGTATAGCTGTCTTGCTTTCAGAAAGACGGTTGGATGCTTTAGGAAAATGCCAACGTTTTAAGAGTCAATGACTTTCCTGAGCTAATTAAGTTTCGTTTCGAATATTTTATTTCATATTTGCAGCCGACTTTTATAATTTTCAGATACGTAATATATAAATGTGATAATTTTTAAATGTGAAAATGTCAATCTAAAATGTAAAAAAAATTATTTTAACCATCTTAAAATAAACATGGTAAGTAATTTTAATTGAATAAAGACTTTATACAAGTTCAAATATCAAGTTAAAAATCTTAAATATATATTTAAAAATATTTATATAATTCAGAATTATTTATTATATTATAATTATTAAAGATAGATGTGTCAACAAATTATGTTTGAATTAAATAAATAGACATGTATATTTTTTGCTAAGATAACAACAAAATTAATTAATTGACAACAAAATATCTAAAGGTAATTAATAGCAAAAATATTAATACATTATTATATAATTTGTATATTTTACAAAAATAATATAACTAAATATATTTGTGCTATATATATATATAAAATATAGTTGATATTCAAGTACCGAAGAGTGGTGACATATTTTTCTCGTAAAATATTCTTGTAAATCGAAATTGTTATTTCGTGTACGTGAAAAGTGCAGTTATTAATTGAAACAAATATCGGAGCGCTATCGCATCGTTAGTTTCTGATGGAATGGATATTTTTAGCATCGAAATTAGGACGCTTCACTGTCCTCGTGAAACGCGTCAAATTTCGCTAATCGGATCTTGTTAGTGAATACGAAAATTGACGACGGACATTAGCGCTGTGATGCGTTGACTTTATACTTTTTTTTTTACAGCATAATGCCTGATCATCATGCAATCTCTGCGGATTCATGTTCTGCGACCCATACCCTTGTTTGTTACGCTTCTCTTTTTGTTTAAACTTCGAGCACAAAATAGGAGTTGCTCGAGCGAGAAGGGTCGCGAAGGAAAAATTGCATTGTTCTTTTCGAGATCACCCACGGAATATTTTCTGCTTTCAGCCGTCGGTTTTCTCATTCTTTTTGTGAAATTTGTCTACTTGGATTAGATTTTTCCGTTTACACTTTTTAATGAAAAAAGAAGAGTATAAAATACATTGGCATATAAAAATTGTATTACATAAAATTATTTTTTACGGTTCCTTATATTTTTGAAAATGTAACTTCTTGGACGTGTAACTTCTTGTAAACATACATCAATTTTCTGAAACTAGGGCAACCTTAATCATTTTGTGATTTCGAAGTAGTGCATCTCTCGTAAGTCATTCTACCATCGTTAATAAACGCTTTTAAGACGAGTTCTTTGATACAGGGATAAATTGAAATCGATTTTGTTTCATTAAAACTCTATTAGTATAAAATTTTATTGAGATTTTAAAGAACAAGATTTTTCATTTTTTTTTATTCTTTAAGCTTAAATTCAGAAAATTACATTTGATGTTTTTATGAAAAAAAATTAAGTTTAAATTGATCGAAGAAATGAAAAGAAAAATCTGAAACAATCTATTTAAATATATATATTTCCTTTTTGCTTATAAATATTAAAATAATATAAGTAGTTCCAGTTTCTCGAGAGAGAGTGTATTAATATTTTCTCAGATAAGTGAATTTAAATTTGTTTGCAGCCTCACTCCCTCGTGAGCCCTTTGCGTATTTTTTTGTTAGTTAAACAGAAATATGGTAGACAGAAAATTTAAAGGGAAGTTAAGGTATATAAAGGCTCGTAAAGAAAAACATACAACAGCCACGGAATAGGCCGTTAGTTTCTCTCGCTTCTCCTTTCTTTCCTTTTTTGCAGTTTCATGACTTTCTTTCGAGGCGATTTAAAGGCGTCGGCGATTGAAATAGAAGTTTCGCGTCTCTTTCGAGATTTTATGGTCTGAAAAATACCTTCGGTTTTGCCGAACGTTTGCTTTTTTTCTCTCTCTTTTACTGTTTCTGCGACACACTTTACACGTGCGACACGAAAATATTTTTTTAAATGTTCCACAAACGAGTGATAGAGATCTGTTGTTAGACCATTTGCATACGCGGCTTGTCGCATTTCTATTTTGTTGGTTTAATGTTTTAGGAATAAATTTACGCTTGACGAGTAAATACGATTGATTCAAAGCAACAAATGTTTTGCTGCGCATTTTGTTAAAACATACTTCTAATATTACACAACAAAAAGTAATATACGTAATTAAGAACTGTATTTACAAAGAAAAAATAAAACAACTTTTAAATTTTATTTTTTATATAATAATGATATAAAAAAATAGTTGCTTTAATCATCATAAGCTTTACAACTACGGCCACAATTCATTGCACAAAAATTAAACTTTAAATGTCACATAACGAGAGTAAATAAAAAAAAAGTACAAATACATAAACGAACTTGATTTGCTTGCGTTATTGTTAATTCGTAGTTAATTAATAAGTGATCAAAGACAATCACTATAAAAGGCGGTGATAATCGAAACTTGTGTATCTTATTGTTCAGATTGCAAAAATGTTTATTCAAATGCATAAAACGAGCAACCTGTTATTGAAGTATTTGCAATTTTAATCGGAGTACTGATTTATAATTTTTCTCTGTAAACGAAAAATAAATAAATACATTTTATTTATTTTTCATGAATAATCCAAAAAGTAGTAAATATTAGGAAAAATATCAATTTTATAAAGAAACTAATATATTTAACGTTTTTTTTATTTTTTTACACACAATATATATCATATATGTATACTAAATATAATATTTTAAAAAATATACATATATTATTTTTTGTGTATCATTATTATATTATATGTATATTTAAGAGGAGGAATTATATATATTTAATTTGTATTACATTTGACAGTATGATTACTTCGTATAATCTAATAAATACATAGATTGATGAATTGGGAGTAAATAATTATGAATTATCGTAACACACAGAAAACGAAATAAAAATTAAATATATTATCTAGATTGTGGCCGGTATTCATAGTCAGTTCTTGTTTCAGATGAAACTTAAGTAATGTCTTAAGATTCTAATCTGGCTCTATGATTGGTTTAGAACATTTTAAGTCTGTACTTAAGATGATCTTAAATATAAGAAGTGATTATGAATACTGGCCTATATTTAATTTGTAGTGAAGGTGTTTCATGCAAAGTGTAATTAGATTAGATTACGAAAATGACTATCAAAGGCAACGCTGCGCATTTATTTCAGCCGGATTTACTATCGCTCGCTCGCAGCCGCGGTACGTAGTTAACCGAATCCTCGTAAATGTCTACTAAATTTCGCATAAACCTGCTGGCGCGTCAATACAGAGAATAAATTTAACCGTAAAAACAGCTTCTACGGCTGTCGTCTAAATCGAATGCATTTAAAGGCGTGACGTAAAGTTTTGCTCAAATGTTCAATGCTTATCTTGCGGATCAACTTGATTAAATCATTAATCCATCTTTTATAATTTTTTCTTTCCGATAAATCGACTATTAAATTTCAAATTTTGTCTTAACTCTTATCTCTTCAAATTTTTACTAAAAAAATATGTATATTAAATCTAAGTAAGATTAAACAAAAATAAAACTACGTAAACTAAAAAGTAAATACTAATTTATTGTTTATTGCATATATATAATGTATATACATAGAGAATGTTACTGTTGATGTTGAAGGATGTAATATTCTATATAAATATTTTAATATAAGATCTTCTAATTCTCTTGCAAACTTCTGATTAATAACACAGTTCTTACTTCAGCGCTTGTTACATAAAGAGCAACTGTGAATTTGGTACAACTATGAAGCAATACACCAAGAAGTAACGCGAATATTCCATTTAGTTCGCTTGCACTATGTTTATCGATCTTTCTACATTTGCATTTACATGCAATTAATTAGTTTTCGGCGGATTATGTTGTATTGGTATTATCGCAGAATACGCTCATCGTGGTCGACTTGATCTTAAAGAGACAGAATATCTACAGTATCAAATAGCCATATGAATAACTCATGTTTACTTTTTATATGTGAAATTGACAAAATTTTTTCAGAAATTGAATTTTAATTATAAAATTGATTCCATTTGTAATTATCCTACTCTGGTCTAACGCAATAAGTAATTAATTAAATTAATTAAGTATACTTTCAAGAATACGATAAATAATAAATAATAATATTAAATATAGTGGAGCTTCATAGGAAATTCCGTGCATGCTTTGCGTACCTTTATAGTTGTGTTTCCGAGCATTGAAATTCTAAGCCACTTCGTTTGTATAATTTTCGCGATTCTCTTTTCGTGCATGAAGTCAGAGAAACATTGGTAATTCTTAATATTCTTATTTGATTTCTTGCCGCATATGAAGTGCTTGTGCGTTTTATCGCGGTTTTATGTAGAAATAATTTTAGTCGGTACAGCGTCGTACCCAAAGATTCATAATGGGGGCACTTCTATGCAAGCTGTACTGCGTTTTGCTGCTTTAATAAATTCGTCGGGTATTATTAGAAGAATGTGCTTCGAATATCTGTGGACGTTTATATGCCGCGAGAGAAATAAGAGATGCAAATAGCTTTGTCATAAATTTCATTTTTATTTAAATTCCAATAATCTTGTTTTCTTTTCAAATGGAAATAACGATTTATTTCGCGTTTAATTTGACGTTTTTGTTCCATGTAGGATTTTGCTATGATCTTATTCTTATTCGGTCATAAAAGCAGGAAAAATTATATGATTTAGCACAAAGTATTCAATTAAATATAATTAATTAAATAATTATTAATTTTGATAACGTGGTTTTAAACAGTGAAATTAATTACAATATATAATGAAATAAAATTATTTGTACATTTTATCAACTGATAGCTTACTAGATATTTATATGATCGCCACATGAATTTCTAAGCGAGACTGGATCTTTATTATATGTAAAAATATTTTATTATATAGAAGTAAATTTATGATGAAATTATTTATATATAAATTCTTTTTGCATTATAAAAAAAATAACACACGTTCAAGAGATTGAGTTTTTAAAATTGAAAAAAGGTTTCAAAAATAATTCATACAGTACTGTTGTGTTCAATGATCTATGAATATTAGCAATTATTACTTATTAATTCTATTATCCATTTCTTTGGAGAATTCAACGCCTCTGTAGAATTATTATTGTTTTAGACTTGGATGGACAATAATAACTCTAGAACACGAACAATAATAATTTTCGAACATACCACTGCATAAGCGTCAATTCGATACATCCGCGCGACCTCGGAACACGTCGCGATTTAGTGCGCTTATGCTTGGCGTGCATGCAATTGTACCATGGTGTAACGTGGAACCTCGCGGTGAAGTTATCAGGACTTGGGAAGTAAAGGCACCATTGGACCGGACGCTTTTCCGTCGTGCGATTGCGATGGATTAATGGTCGCGCACGTGCGGCGACGTGTCGCGGAGGTCGACCCGCGTGCCTTAAACTCGCCTCGAATTTACTGCATTGCAGTTCGCGCGAGTCTCGTCGTCGGTAGACAAGCAGAGCAATGCCGGACTTTTGTAGTTTACTAAATGAATGAAAGTATATTTTGAATTTGTTTAGCACAGCATATTATGACACGTAGTGTATTCAATATTATTTGATGTGCAAATTGCATCGGACAATGAAGTGTACAACGCGATATTTATGGATTATATATAATTTCATTTTCGTTCATTTTCTAAGTGAAGAAAAATAATGCCTTGTTATTTAAATTCAAATAAATGTAACTTCGTTTTTATGTTAAACATATTTTTGAACAATAGTAAATAATGACGGTGTAAGATAACAAAGATCCAGGATGAGGGAGAAACGTTTTCAATATTCAAAGGATATGTAAAAATAACTATTTTACATTTATATCGCATAGATCTTCACGTGGCACGTGTCGTGTATAGTCTTCTTAGATTATCTTAATCATTTTTAGCTCGCGTCTCTAAGAAAGTATGTATGAAATTGGCATAGGACCTAAATAAGATATGATGCAAATATATGTTAAACGTATCAATTCTCTATTTGAAGGTTCTTCGGAACTAACGCTGTAATATATAGATTACATTAAAAATGTAAGATTAAATATAGAATCGGAGCTTCAATAGCATATGTCTACGTCATAGCTTAATTCGATGGGTACATCACATAACTTGCATATGTATTATACATTACCTACATTAATGCAAACTGAAAATAAGAAGAAATAGATATATTTTAATGCAGAAGAAATAGATATATTTTAATGCGTATGATTAAGTTACTTATAAGCATATGAGAAAACTCTGCTTATGATAAAACAAATCTGCAACTTTAAAGATTCCGTCACTTCCATCACTTTTTTAAAACTGTTTTAGTATTTATTATATTTTCAAAAATTTATCTTTTATACGAGAAACTTATTCTATGTCTAGACAATTTTATAAGCGCTACTGAAATTTCTTCAAGTCGACATACGTAAAATTTTTAGAAAAATTCAATTAATTTTAGATAAATTTTCAAAGGCTTTTATCTAACAGACAAAATAAGACAAGAATGAATCGTGCGGTAATTAATTATATCCCGCTTTATCTTCCTCTAATCGATCGTTATCTCGGTGCATTCATGCTAGCAATTATGAAATCGATTTACGATTACCACTACGCTGCCCTATTACTAATAGCATAATTAAACGTCTGAGATAAGACCGATCTGCTGTTATTAATCACTAAAGACACAGCATAGAAAGTCACTCTGCTGTTAAGCGCAACATATTAACTGTGCGATTACTGCGGTAAAGTTCTGCGTACGATTAACGTTCAAGAGGGTCATGCTGCCAGGACGAGCTATAAACTCGACTTAGAAACTACGTAAAGTATGACGATTGCTTGTAACTGTTCGCTGCGATTATCAGGAGTGTGTTCAATGTATGATCTGCTCTTGTAAGATGTATAACGCACTTCGCATGCGGCTGTGAAAAGCGATTTCGATTCTCCGCTCACGATTCTTCTATCTTGCAAGGCCGATCCTGCAGGCGTCTCAATTTCTGAAAGATACGACAATTTTGCCCTGATTATTCTTGCACAAGATAAAGTGAAAGAAAAATCGCAGTAGTCTTGTATTCCAGTTTATTAATATAATTTTAATATATATATCTATCTATATATATATATATATATATATATATATATATATATATATATATATATATATATATATATATATATATATATATATATATAATAATTTGAATGAAACGCGGGCATGATAATTAATACTTACTTAATATTATTCATAAGTTACGACCGCATTTCAGAAATTTATCGCATGTTTTATTTTTATTGAGACTTATACATATAAGTCTATACTTCGCACGTTTTCTTAAATATTATATTTAAAGATTGGAAGCACTGAGATTATCAACTACAATTAATTTGCAGAAACAGCAACTTATTCCTATTTTTTTTTTCTTTAATCACTTTGTGGTTTAATTTGATTCAACTATAGTTTTGACATAAGAAATCAATACATACATATTTCCTACATGAAAATTACCTATTAACTGTGATATTACATCAATTTAAAAATCCGCTAAATTTTTGAGATGTTCATACTAGCTTATCAATTAGCATATTATCAATTTGTAAATGAGAAATCTCTACGAGTTACTTTCAAGCTCAAGAATAATTTCACCTACAATGGCTTAAACTGCGCGTTTGAGTTAATTAAAACATATGCATACTGTTATGTACCGAACAAACATACGTATTTTGATATCAGCGAAGTGTCTTGACTCTCCGTGCACTGTTTGTTTTCTTCTACCTTCATGTTCTACATTTAATGGAATGTACTGTTCTTGTTATTATTGTCTTGTTATTGTTGTTATCCTCCTTACTGTGTTATCGTTGTTTGCTTCGCACCCTGGTTTCCTCTCGATTGTTTCCGCTCGTACCTGTCGCATCGTATCGTCGCATGTTTCTCTCTATGCACGCGTAAATTCTTTTTTCATTCCGCCCCCTACGCCCTCGTCTCTCAGTCTCTCTTCGCCCTTCTGTCTCTTTTCGGGACGGAAGTTGTCCGTAATTTTTTTCCCGACTCTCTCGTCCTCGGGAGATTCATGCGCGTCTTGCTCTCTCGAGGATCATTCGAAGTCGATTATCAATCGTCGCGAAGATCCATTTCAGTCCGTAGATCATCAAAGATCCTTGAAATCGCATTGTAAATTCACCCGATCAACATCTCAATTTAGTTGTGCCGATGATCATTTTTCTTTCCCAAGAAGGACGAGGAATGAAGGGAGCAAGAAGAAGAGAGAGGAGAGGGAGAGGGTAGACATAATGTAATTGCTTAGTCTGGATTAGAAACTAGAGAACAATTGTGTGAGAGATAGAATAAAAGCGGTGAAAATGCAAGTGTGAAAGCGAGAAAATTGAGAGAGAGAGAGAGAGAGAGAGAGAGAGAGAGAGAGAGAGAGAGAGAGAAAAGACAGAAAGGAAAAGAGTGCTTGAGAGAGCGAGAAGGTGAGAGAGCAAAAGAGCGAGAATGAGAGCGAGAATGAGAGCGAAAGAGAGAGAGAGAAATGAAGAATAAATGAGAAGGGAGGATGACAGATGGAGAAAATTCAAACATATCCGAAATGCCACTTGTTCCAGGACCTAAAGAAGCGCGATTCCCACATCTGCGACATGCAGGCCCTACAGCCACTTCCGGCCCCCACCAACACCGCCAACACCGCGCCCGCCATGACTACTTCCGGTGGGCAGCCACCGCTCCCAGTATCGGAGACCGTTTGAATCACGACGATCACGAGAACCGATCACGATCGTCCGTGTGCGCGATGCGCCAACCACGCATTACCACACCACCACTCACCTATAAACTCACCGCCGTCCTTCTCCACACCTGTGCTCGCTGAACCCGATGAACAAACCATGGCCGATCACGGTCGAAGCAACGGTGAGCCATCATCATTCACGAATCTTTAAAGGGCGCAGCGCGGACCACCGGAAGTAGTCGTGGATCTTGTTAGCCCGTTAGCTGCGCGATTTTTTCGATTGTTCTGTTTCGCACGTTTCAGAAGTCCCGTAAGTGACGTCGATAAAAGTATCACGCGTATGCTCGTTTATCTATCCAGAGCTGACGTTTTATTTTTAATACTTTTGTGTAGTGTTTATCGTGATGTGATATTGTAGATTTAGTTCAAGTGTCTTCACTCGGTTAAACTGAACGTAGAATAGAAAAGAATGGATTTCCAAATATTTTTGCACGTAGATATACAACAGTAATAAAAAGGAAAAATTTCGTACTAAAAAATCTCGGACGTATATCTGTAATTTTGTTCAAAGTTTTAACTTTTATTTTGAAAAAGTTCTTTTTCCAACAGCTTCATTTTCTATGAGATAATATTCCATTTTTGCTCCATATAAATATAAATGTATGTACGGGGCTTCAGAAATCGAAATTGATCCGTTTCAAATATACCCTCGGGCTATGATATTTGCTGATACTACCTCATTAAATTATGTGTATTGTAATTGCAAGTATGTCGTTGAATTTACATGCCAATAGTTTCGCTTGAATCTATTCGCTTTTACTTCCGGCGATTCACACTACTACCCTCGAATATTGATCAGTTTTTATAATTCGAGAAAACTTGGTGATTGAGAAATGATGATTAAAATTCGATAAAACTTCAGTCCTGTGATTAGGATTGGAGTTAATTTATTTATTTGAAAAAATAGCTTTTTTTATTAAACTTGTTTAATCATAATCATCATCCTTTGTTACAATTTTAACATCATTTTTAATAATTAATTTATAAACACAAAAGAAAATATATTTTCTGCAATCTATAGCAAAGATATATATACAATATATATGTGTACAAAAATTCTCGAGCTCCTCGTAAAGAGTGCTTTTTTCGACATCTCGTATTTAGAGGTTTTAGTTTCTTTTTTTTTTCTGTTAAGAGAGTTGTGTGCTGAAGAGTAAACCAATCGAATCGTTCGAAGGTAAATTGACGATCGGGGCTAGTCGAGAAGAAAGGTGATTTATGATCGGCCAGCGAACGTAAGACAATTTTCCGAGATTACGTTCGCTTCGTTTGCCACCTTGAAATACGGCATGAAGCCGAGAACGGCCATTCGCGGCCCAGAGCCGCCGGATGAGTCTTGAGTGCAGGCAATTTTTCCGGATTTGCGTCGGCTTTCCCTGACGCGGCCTAGTTTCGTCGTGGAGGCTCGCTGAATCGAGCCACGACAAGGCAATCTTTTCCGGTGAACCGCTCACGAATTCCCAGCGATACGCATCCTATAAGCGAACTCGCAGATAATTGAGAAAGTTTACGTGTTCGGAATTCGGAGAAGTTGGAATATATATATATATATATATATATACATATAAATTTGTGCATTCTTCTCACGTAGATTCATTTTATTGAAAAATAAATAAATGTACATGTCTCATTATTCCTCTTTCTCTCTCGCATTATAAATGGCAGATTTTCTCGACGAAATGGAGTTTACTTTTCCTTACGTAAACTGCCGCATGACCATTATTTTAATTAGTAATATAAGTAATTAACATTACCTCATGTCAGTTTCTCAATCATCATGTATTCGTTATGAATCCTTTTCATAAAACGAAAGATTTGCTTTAATTTTGTTAAGCGCAACAATCATTTTGTGATACATTGCAGTACAAAGTGAATCGCGTAATTCTTCATGTCAGTCTTTGATATTGTTTCAAATTCGCGCGATCGCGCGGCTATGAACTTTTCGCGCCTTTTAATTTCAGTAATAAAAACGAGCCGTTCGCATCGGTGCCACGCGAGGGAGATCGTCATCAGGTTCAACGGCATTCCGATCCGCGATTTCACAAGCGGATTGATTCGCTTCCCCGGGAGGACGGGACGATCGTTCGTTATTCGGCGGGGTCTACAGAGGATCTGGGAGGATCTACGCCATCGCGATGCGGATCGATCGCTATCGAAGCGCGAGGACCGACGCGCGGGTCCTCCTCGTAGTCCTATTAGAATTTGCGTCGATTCGCAGATTTCCGATTTGACGGAAAAAAAAACAACATCTCGTGTTAGCAACGTTCTCGTTGCAGTCGCAATACCTGGTCGCATGGCCGGATGGATTTCTGCAGGTGTGGGGAAAGCGATCGAGCCTTTCCTGCGGAAATTCATTCGCGGCGTCGTGACAATTAACTGAATTAATTGATTAAATCGCTCCGGCGACGAGTTCGCAAAGTGGGTGACCCAGGTGCGGCTGAGCGATTGCGATTAGGGTCACGCAATTATACGGGATTTGTCCGTGCGGGATCGAGTCCTTACGGGGGGAGGGTTTCGCAACATGTTACTTCGCGTCAGGCCGTCCCTTAAATAATGTTCTTGTGATTCTTGAAGGAAAGCAGAGACGTATCGTTTATTGCGACTGTTCGCATAGCGAGAAGATTCATTAATCACGCCGGAATTAGAAATCTACTTGTGTTGTAACGGCGGCGTTACTTGCCATAAACTTCGCGACTTTTAACACTTATATTAATTGTGGAAGAGAGAGTTTTAAATCCATATAAATGATTGCAATGAAATTGCAAACTTGTATTCACTTTTAAATTTGGTTTCCCTCTTGTCTTTGTAAATATATCTTTATATCGTATCTTTATCATTTACAATCAATATTTAATGATAAGTAGAAACAAAATACGAACCTAAGCATGTCCATTTAAGAGTTACATTATAAAAACGTTTTATCTTAATCACGAATACTGCGGAATTTTGTGATCGCGTGGCGCTCTTAAAGAACAAAACACTCAAATGCCTACTTACAATCAGTTTCAATTATTGATATGAATTAAATGATTTTTAACATGTATGATACAGATTATTATATGCGAAGCTATATGTGTATATATGTACTATGTTAATGTAAAGGTAAATGAAATCGATAATTTTTAATATGTTGTTACAGACATTTCTATAATTAATCTTCTACAATCTCAAGTGCTCTCGAATAAAATTATATACAATCAAATGTTTGTTGCACACATTACACGTTTGTATCTCATTATTTATTACTTCTGGGTATCGTTTATTAATATTTTTAAGAATCTTCATAAAGATAATATCTTTACATAAATTGTTATTGAATTATTTAAAAAAAGTAATATTAATTTAATAATTTAAACGTCATTATATTAAACATAATTTAAAAGTATACTGTTGAAAAATGTTATAAAAAAATTTTTGCAGTATACCTTTAAAATTGTATTGTTAAAAGTTTCGACAAAAATCTTGCAAAATTTGCAAGAACTTTCAACAGTGAACTGTTATACGTATATTTGACATGTTAATAAAATTATGATGACAAAATGATTGAAGACAATACGAATTCAGAAAAAGAAGTAAAACATATCAAAAAAGCAAATATAAAATGTATGGAAGTATTAATTAATATAAAATTGATATAAAATTGAAGACCATAATTTATTAAGACTGTTACTTTCAAATAATCATGTAAGAAAATGATTAAAACAAATATCGAAGAAGAAAAGTTGGCACGAGAAAATTTATCATTTTGACAAATATAATTAATTTCATTTATTTCCTTTTTCATTACATTTATATAAATATAATATTAAATTAATATAAATTAATTTTATTAATTTAAAGAATATTGTAATATTGTTTCGTTGTAACATTTTGTTTCATAATTTAACCAGGAATTTATGTTTATATATGAAATTTTTATTTTCTCTCTCCCTCTCTCTCTCGAATTATTAAATGATTAATTCTTTTTTTCATCTAAAGATTTTTAAGAAATTATGTAACACATTTTTATTCAAAATTATTTTATTAAATAATTTTATTAAAAATATAATTTGTCAATGAGTGGCTCGATAAATATCGATTTATCAGAATACTTGTGAGAATTTTGTTTCGTATCCACAGCAGGGTTAACATGAAGCAAACATTATTTACAAGGCGGTTTGACGCGATGTGGTCAAGGTGCAATTATGTGGAAGAATGTAAAAATGGAGGGACCTACGTACCTTTGTACTCTAACTTAAGATGATGCCCTCGTTCTTTCAAAGCTTCGTGGCCGACTTTAGTCGATCGCGAGGACTCTTAGGCGGTAATTAAATCAAGATATCGTTCGATCGTTTATTACGGCGTTATCGTTATCGTTGCTCGGCTGTAGCGATCGATCGTCCGCTTTCTTTTACTGTTCGCAAAAGAAATTTCCCCTGAGTGCTACAAGAACTTTATCGGGAGTAAGAAGTATCTCTTATTTATTATATTTTGTTTTTCTTTGAGATTGTGACTCTTAAAAGCATCCTATAATACTTTCCATCATAATACCAATATCGGAGTTATGTTTGAAATGTTATAAATAATCTTATGAAAAGGAAACTTTCTTTATGGGAATTTTAATGTGGTGTACATACAGCATCAGGAATTGTCATATATTTCTATATTTAACATATTGATTTATTTTTATTCATAAAATTATTTGGTTATGAAATATTTTGTGATTAATTCAGCGAACCTTTTCAAGTATTTTAGGAAAGCGTAATACAGTAGCATAATATCAACGATGAAATAAATATATTATAGTCATTAAAACACTTTGCATCAAATAAAACATTAAAACAATTGAGTCACATAAAATTATTGCGAGTTATACGATTATGTTACACCGCGGACGATTGACTGATGCAGGCAAATAAGAAGAAAGATTACCATGCGTGAGCAACGGAATTTGTTTAACGATAACATGACGTAATGTACATATTTGTGAAACTTAACAAGGGAAAGGGAGGTGAAAAATGCACAGCCTGTTGTCTGTAATAAAACTTTGTAATTAATGGCATGATTTGCCGTTGAACAAAAGATTTGAACGTGGAGATGATATAAATATGTATAGAAAGATTATATTATATAACAGACACAAAAATACGAAAAGAGGGAGAAATATATTATATATATATAAATAATGTACATACATACACACACATACACACACGATTCACGCACGTGAAGAGTGCACTCAAATTACGACACATGCAGACTCACACACATGAAAACAGACATCCTGCAGCACTCTCGCGTCGCGCAATAAAATAAATTCTAAATCGTTCCGTAATAGAATGCGTGCCTGAGTGCGTGAGAAGCAAAAGAATACAGAAAAAGGAGAAATATATGTATAGATATATGAATAATTATACAAATGAAAAGTGATTGATTATGCGTCCGGTCTCTCGTTTTGTCCAAGGAGCACCGGTAATATTTGAGACAACGTCGAAGAAGACACGGCAATTAAATTAAAGGACGGTAAAGGCGAGTCAGTGACGAAAGGGAGATATCGCAAGGGATTGTCGCATGGATTTTCAGGATTAGTTATTAATAATAAACTTCATCCGTCACGGACGATCGCGCGCACGCGCTTGCGCGATCCTCTCTCGCCTGCATTTTTATTGATAGCTAATATATCTATGGAAGGTCATGTGCTTTTCCTGTGCGTGTGCCAAACGTATGAATAAAATTATAGTTTTCTTTCGAGTTTTCAAATATAATATAATTGAACGGCCGTCCTTCGCTATTATATATTTAAATTTCATTTCCTTTCAATTAAAATAAAATCCCGATAACAATAAAACGTTTAATTTATTGTTTATTATATTATTTCATCGTATTTATTTTATGAGAATTAATGACAGACACTGATGTATACGTTAACGAGTAATTTTGCTTATCGATATTGTCCATTCATTATAATTTTCCACAGTTTCATAAAAGAAATTTTACTTTTTGGAATTAATTGATGCTGTTATATACGTCGTCGTAATTTTAATCTATTAAGCAATCGATTTGATGCGCCTGGGATGAACTTTCGCATAAATCGATGTCAGGAGAATATTGAATTACTCCGATTAATTTAATTATCATGCTGACATAGTTTGGATATAACATCAGAGAAATTGACGACGCGGCGCGTCGCGACGCAGTTGATCGTCCCGTGAGCTAGTCTGTAATCGATAAATAAATCGTAAATAAATTAAGCATGCAATTAAAAATTAAAAGAATTGAATAGAGACTTTTCGTTGATGTGATTCGTAGTGCGTGTGTGTTTGTGCATGTGTATGCGTATGTGCGGAACTAGCATGCCGAGAGAGATAAATTTTCGTGAATTTCAAGAATTTCGCAATTATGCTTTCATTACACGGAATAATTAAATTTTGTATCTAAACAGTATTTTTCGCATTGTTTTAAAAAATGTCTCTGTTTTCTTTTAATTATTATTGAATAAGATACAATTCCCTTTTATAAAACTCTTAGCTAACAATAAGATACGGTTTTCTCTCATAAAACTTGGAGGAAAATCTACTTTTCTCCAATTTTAATGCAAATATACTTTCGTACTTTTGTATATGCAGATATTTCAAGAATTCCAATAATTGGGAAACTGATTATATTTATTTTTATCAAGATAAAAACGCGCGAGAAAAGGAAAAAGATTTTATTTTATTTGACAATTAAATGATATTCTACAAATTCACGACATTATATCATTGGCACGTAGTGAGAAGAAAATAAGTGCGAATGAACAGCGAGTAGTGTGACTACAATAGTGATAAAATGGCAACAAGTGCAAAGGGAGCAGGAATATTAAGAGAATCACGAGAAACAGACCGAAAAAAAGATGGTATAAATGAGTCTTTCAATTTACTACTGTACTGCCAATATTTTCCGAAGCGACAAGTAATAACTTTAATAAGGACGTTAGGATGAAGAACAAGAATGTGCGCGTTTTGGTCGGGGACTTTTCCTTTCGTTTCCTTTCGCCGCTCCGAGCCCTCGTGATCTTAGAGGGAGAAAAAACATCTAGAAATGTTTCGATTTGTGTCCTTAAAGATAGAGAGCGCCGAAGGATACGGGGAGGATACGAAGGATGTAACGAATTCGTGTCACTCAGCGGGAAGTTTTCGATAAATATGCAAATTTCGATCCTATAGATACGCCAGCGTTGCATCTACAAACGTTTATTAAAGAGAAGACGTGGAAACATTTTCTAAAGTTTTGTTCTGATTGAAATGTACATTTATACAGAATATGTTTACCTTTTCCCCCGAGCACTATTTCCTTAAAAAAAAAAAAGAAAAAAGAATAATAAAAGAAGAAAAGTTTATGGAATATTATATCTTTTAAGTAAACTTGAAAATCTATATGTTGGCTTTAATTATGCTCAAGTTTCAAACCGTTGACTTGCTGCTGAGCGATACGAACTCGGAATAGTTAAAGTTATATCTTTTTTGCACGATCAGTATTATAAATGTCAGTTTGTGATTGGTGTGAGCATTCTATTTACAGGACGGTTCTCACAAGATCGATGATATAATTAATCTATCAACGTCAAACTTTCCTGGGGCAGCAAAGACTCTTTCCACTTTGCTTTTGCTTAATAACAAGAAGTAAACTGACGGAAAACTTTTATGCGCAAAAATAACAAAATGCAGATAAGAATGAAATATACTACGGACATCTCGTGGCAATGATACTTCTGATAATACGGAGAAGAAATTTAAAAAGACCTCCCCGGTTTTTGAGATAATCGCGATGTAATTACTGATCGTGCGAGAAGCGCTTAATGCAAAATTCCCGCGATATCCCGTTACTCTGTAGAGAATTCGCGAATGTCGCGACATATATTTGAGGATAACAGAAAGCAACAAAGTTGCAAAGATCTGCTCGTATCTAGACATTGATTCTTCAGCGTGCAAGTATGCGATTTTTCTTTTTCTTTTTTTTTTTTCTTTCTAAGCAGGACGCCGTCCATGGACTCATCGAGCGCTGGCAAGTGCCGATAATTGCGTTGACGATTAGCGAGCGATTGAAGGGCCAAATGAATGGAGTTGCTAACGTAACATTTTCAAGCATTCTTATATTACTGATCTTCCAAATAAACTGGAGATTATAATCCGACTTAATATCGTGTATTATAACCGTGGGGTGAAAACTTCGTCTGAAATTTTTCATATTGACGAAGAAAATAAAGAATTGTTTTACTAAATGATTTGACCACATTACTTGTAATTTTATCAATAACGTTTTAAAAGGTTATTATAAGAGTATAATTTTTTAAATAAACTATTAATATATATAAATTTTCACAGAAACAAAGATAATGTTATATTAACATATTATAAATGGCGCTCTCAAAACCAACAGATAAAGGATACTTGTATTTTTGAATAACACTTTATTTTTTTTAGAAATTCTGTATTTAATTTAGAAAGATTAAATATGTTTAATCTTTAATCATTCTAAATACAATATTATTAGTGTAACGCGTTTTACTTTACTATATTACACAATAATATTATACATTAAAACAACTATGTATACTGCATAGTTTAATGACTGAATTTTTGCAAACGTATGATGTAACTTCTTCGTTCACTTAGCTCTTCAATTATTAGATTGCACAATCCGTGTGTATGATAAAGACGAGAAGTGAAAGGTCTACATATATAAACATGTTTTTACGTAAATATAGATTCACTCATACGTGCGTGCAGTGCAGCAAAGCTCGCACGGTAAATGCATATATTCCTAGGTCAGACTAATTAAATAAGAAGATTACGACTCTTTGAGACACGACTGGCGACAAAATAAACGGGTGCACTGCGTTTCCACGGGATGCCTCGCTACAACTAAAAGTTATTTTAATACCAAGACCGTTTGGAGTTAATTAAAAAATTGATTTACTTCATGTTCCAATGTGGTTCTTTGCTCTCTAAAACTTAATTAAAAAATTAATTGCTGTAAAGTATTTTAATAAATTAAATAATTCAGGCGATGGAGATAAGGAGATTTTTCAACGAATGAAAGATTTACTTTGAATAAGTTAAACAGTCAACTAAAATATTTTATGATAATTATAAGATATATTTTTTCAATTTGTTTTAGAAATGACGACAATTGCGGAAACAATAATATAGAATTTACAAAATCCTTGAGTGAGAGATTATAAATTTAGGAGAGATTATTTTTACTTTTGCGGTAAAATTTCCCGAAAAAAAGAATATAAATTATAACAATTAGAACGATGCAGAAATGTTATGCTTTCGTTAAAATTATGGGAAGCTGGCTTCCTACGGTCCATGAAGGGTTAATGAAGTCAATCGGGCGATACTTAGCATAAATTTAATAGAATAATAATAATAAAAAAACTATATTGTTGACGAAATTTAAACATTTTGTTGGCGTGAAGAATTAATATAAAATATTTCATTTTTGTCACTTCTGTGTGTAGTGCATTGCAATTTTATATTATATTATCATTATAACTGATGTAAATATTGTGTGAAATGTTATAGTGACGCGTTCGCAACCAACAATAGAAGCATTTGTCATCGACGAAAAGCTTCGATCTTTTGCGTTCGCTGGCGAGAAAGTTAACATTAGAAGGCAGGAATGAATTCGTTCTTAATCGATCCCTCGTATGACATTGTTTCTGATTACTTTTAGATTTATGACAATGGACACGATAATTATTGTCTCTTTTCAATCTCGAGAGTTTGAGAAATACATCGCGTGGCTGGGCTGTCAATATCATTGTTCGAGTGCTAAAGTTGAAAACAATTCTCGGAGTATGAGTGCACGAGTAACGGTTACATTGAACATTTGAATATGTCGACTGTTGTTTTAAGCACTTTATCAATAATTTCAGTAATAAATTATTATTAATGTTATCATAGATTAATATTATGGTTAACAATATGTAAATACCCACGTGTAACATTAAAGGTAAGTTTTATATCGTAGTCCAGGCGAAGATAGTTTCTATGAATGGAATAATATACGTTAAAATACAATCACAATAGTCATAGGACTTGTTCTTATTTCGCATTTGTAAAGTTCCTATTTTGTAATCGTTAACTTTGAAGGTTTGTGAAGGGCATTCAGATGTGATGGCGTTACGTAAAACTTGTCACATATTCAAGCAACGACGGCCTGGCGGTACGTCGATGTGCCGACGATATTTTTAATTGAAGCGTTTGGGAAGAAATACCAAATTGCGATATCCTCATTGCCGACGATTGTAATTAGAAGTGAAGACGTTTTAGCCAAAGGTGTTGTCCATCTTCGGTAGCTTCCACGCCTTACTCAAAGAGAAAATAAACTAAAATTCATACTTCCAGTTCAATTTTATTATTAACTCTGTTCTCCCGCTTACGAAAACTCAAATTCTCATCCCAAGGGCTGTAGCGCAAACAATCAAATCCTGTTTACACTTAATTCAATGAATATGAATTAAACGACAAATAAACGGAAAGCGTAAAAGATAATTAGAACGATAAACTATAAAACTCAGAATTGTAGCCGCATTTCACTGCCACATTATTTTTTCGAGATCCGAGATTTACTTCGGATATTATGTTACTAGCAATTAAACACCGTTCTTGTATCATTTTGGGAAATAGGAACATCGCGGAAATAAACGAGAAGATAAATGAAGAGATAATACGAAAAATAATTAGAAAGAGAAGGAAACAGAAACTGAAAGAGGGAGAGGGAGCGCGGGAACGAAGAGATAATTGACGTTTATAACACCAGTTTATTGCCAACATTGCATTTGCTAATAAAAAGCAAAAGCTTTAGTGCTCTTCGCGAAAATTATATGACTGGCAATCAGATATTTTATTTTTACATAATTCCGTAAATTAGAAAGGATCAGCGATAAACCAGAGAGTAATTACGAGAATTCATTGAAATGTGGATTTATATGAACAATTATTATCAATCCCAGATATGAAATAGAAATGTAAGTAAATGTAAGAAATGAAAGAGAAGAGCGACGTTTCTTGCTCGGCTTTACGCTTTTCAGATTTTATTCGTATCGAATTAAACGTAAAATTAAAAGATAGAAGATAGATAAAAGCACAGAATGTGAAAGGGGAGAAAGCAAGAGATAAACTATAACCGTGATATTCACAGTTTATCGCCTCCAGAGAGCGATATTATATTCCGAGCAATTAAAACTGTTGCCATTAGCTTCAGTTTATGTCCGCATAAACAGAGAACTTTATGCATCGGATTTGGATCTTTATTATTTATAGACGGCATTGTTGTTTTAAGAGCGCGACATAACATTGTTCGGAGCAAATTCTAAATTCATATTTATTTTACGTAATTAATTGTTTTCCTGGTCTCTTTGTTGCTCATTTTTAATTGAAAACAATTTGTGTAAATGTATCGGATATCTTTAGCTTTCCGCAATTTCATTTAATTGGAAAACATTGAAAGCCGAGTTCAAAATAGAAACTATCTCAATAAGTTTCAAATTACTGACAATTAAAAAATTAATAAATTAACATTTATAACTTATTGTGTAAAGATAATAAAATTATGTTTAAAAATAATTATATTTATAAAAAACTTTATTTACTTTATTTAGAATATAATTATTTAGAAAAATTATTTTCTTTATTTATTGAAATAAATAAAATATATCTTGATAAAAATTTATTTAAACCTAATTATTAAAATATTTTATGTCAGAAATAAAAAAAAAACGTTTTTTCGATGATAGTATGTAACGTTTTTTTAAGAAAATAATAAACTTAAGTTCGAAAAGTATGAACTAAAGAGACGCGGGTAAACTTATGACAGTTCGTATAACTAACTTTTGCAATTTGAAGTTTTGTATGTAACGAGCAGTTCTTTAACTCATTCATTATAAAGTTTGAATGTTGCTACATACGATCGGTATTATATCGATATTTATCGGTGCTGTCAGCTAAGTAAAAGTTCATTAAATATGAAACAGTTAGGTATATACTCGGGTATATTTCATCGGGATTATTATCAGAAATATTTCATATTTTATTACATTTTACGTGTTAGTAAATATTTTCTCTTTTCATTATTATTTAAAATTGTATATAAGATAAGTTATTTGATTATTTGTTCAATTTGATCAATTATTTAAATTATTATCTATTATTATTTTTAGTATAAAACATGATAATGCAGCAATTTAAAAGAATAATAAATCCAAATGTCTTTAATATTTCATTTCTTTATTTAATTTCTTACTTATTTTTTTTTAATTTGGCACTTTTTAAGACTGTCTGTCATAGACTATGTCATGGGTGACTGGCAATTTGCGCCAAGTATAATAATTGTTTAGCCGCTTCTTAGAATCCGCCCACGTTATCTCGAATCCATTAACGATCGGTACGACGCTCGTTAACTGCGCTGGCGACAGAAAGTCGATAGTTAATTACGCAAATGAAGGGATCTCGTTAACAGCCACGACGAACACGACTGCGATAGATCGTTAAGTAACGTGCGCGCCGATTCGATCGCCGTCGAAAGTGCATAGATCAGTGGCTGCATGCGAATCCGCGATGCATCCCTCTCTAAATCTCGGGTGCAATCGCATTAGATTGCGTTTGGCTTTTAAATCGGGTAATAACTTTCATCCCTTTATCTACAACGGTTCTACGAACCGCTTATGAAATGGCTGTCAAGAGCGAAATGCAATCTGATGTAATATCGGGATGCAATTCACACTCGCTATTAATTGGATTTTACGATGAGCTTATCAATTATTCTCTTATTAATTCATAATTCATTTTCTCAAATTTCAAACAATTAAGCAGAAGTTTGTCCGAATTTGTAGACTTAATATAATTAAATTTTTTCTTACTAAAGATTTTATTTTAATCTGTCATTCTTCAAGGACTTCGACTTATGCTTTAGAATAAATTTTTCTTAACACAAATGTAAATTTAATTCATATTATAAGAATATTTACCATAAAGTTTGACGTTGAGCATTCAAATTTCGGAGAACAAATTAAAGTTTGTCCTTTATATCTTCCCCAAGAGCAAAAAGTTATCAGATCAATACTGGCTGTCACATGATGGAAAAAGTCGCGTTCCTCTTAAAATAAAATTTTAAAGTGCTTGCTTGCTACTCTAATTTATTTGATAAAATTCAAGATAGTGTCTGTGTGATACTGATCTAAGCAACAATAAATTAATGTCGATAGAACATTACACGAGTCGTCGGGTGATAGGCAATAGGCAATTGTATTAGCTCTAATGGCTAATTGAATGCGGCACGCTCGTGACATGTGTCACGCGCAGGTGGCAGGCCGTGGGAAATTATCGTCGGCGTTCTCACGGAAACGGCGTTCTCGCAGATCCGAAGAAAGGTAACGTCAGGTAGGGAATGCGCGGCGAAGATGAAGAGCCGGCGTGAATGGAATATCTCGGGTCGCGACATACCGTGAAACGATCCATTTGCAGCGACGGACGACCATTATGATTCCTTACGCGAATGTAATTATTCGCGGCGTGAGTGCGGCTCGCCGCAATTAATTGCCCTTCGCCGGGCAATTGCCGAATGATGAGGAGCGACGTTTTCCCGGTGCAGCGAACCGCAGTGATTAAAAGAGAGAGGCGGCGGAAGGCGTACTTCTATTCACATCAAGCTGAATCCTCACCGCACATTTCGCGCTAGCCGTGTAAGAAATTACGAACACGGTGGTGCGGAAGAAGCCGAAATTTGCTTCGAGAAATTAAATCGTACAATTTCACTTTTAATTTATAATCCTTTGCTTCTTATTTCATTAATGTCGAAATCTAAATCTGTGAAATTCAATATCATTCGAAATTCATTAAGAGATTGTCTCTAATAAATCTGCGAAGTTTATCATATCTATCTTTATTTTATCAGTCTCTTATATACGTTTCAATTAGAAAACTTTGCGTTTGGTATAATTTAATTAAATTTCATTGCGCAAGTTGTGCTGAAAGTTCCAGCTAATTACTCCGTTATTAAATTTCATCTAATTAATAATTTTATTTACCGAGAATTCTGAATTATAATTGCAGCGTGGCATTCCAGTGAGAGGAAAATTTTGGCTTAAATATTGAGACTAAGGAAAGAAAGGAAGAAGCTCTCTTTTATAATCTTCGTTGTTCATAATATGAGGAACTTTAATCTGATAATGGCAATAATAAAAATGATCATTTTTCTGCAGTTACCTTAGTTTCTTTTTACCTTCGTTTTACATTCTTTAGAATACCAATATAGATAATATTATTAATGACAGAAATTTACACAATGTTAAAAATGATAATCTCCTCTATAACACGAAATAATATGGAACATTTTTTTATGTTAGCAAATTTAAAAAATGTTTTAAACTATCATTGGCGAAAAACTGTTTATTTGTTAAAAGACTCAAAGATAGTCAAAAAAGTAGAAACTATAATTTCTCATACATATTTCCAGATTCTTTTTCACAGATTTCCTCAAATTTCTAATTTGCAAAGTCTCTTATTATTCTGCTATCGCAAGATATATTTAGGATGGATCTAATTATTTGTTTCAGCGCTACATTTAGATCGGATTAATTATTTGTTTCGTAGCAATATTCACAGGATGCTTTAATTATTTGCTTAAAAGTTGCCTTCGTTCATCGTTTATTATAAATACATCATTATTAGTTTATCGATTGTAGGATAGTATAAATAATACCTACATTATTGTCGACAAGAGAAATATAAAAGCAAGAAATAATTTCATTATTTGAATTATTTCAACATCTGTATATTGTTTGTCATATATATAAATATCTTTGTTTCCAACTGCTACATATGTTGTGAATTTTATCTTTTTAATCTTTGATATATGCTTGATTCAAGCTTTTGTTTTATTGCATTTTATTTCTGTATTGCAGTATTGTGACTGTTGATCTCTCTCTCTTTCTCTCTCTCTACGCCGAGGAAATTTGCGATCTCGCTGCATGTAGATCTTCAAATAAAAAAACTTGTGCAAGGATGACTCGGAATTTACTTGAATATGACGAACGATCGTAATATAATTGAAAGGTACTTGAATAAGACACAAGTATAAATAATTAACTTTTATTCTTATAACATACATTGATAAATTGCAGCATATATAAGTAAACATTTCCTAGCACTACAAATACTTATATCTGTTTTAAGCATTTTTAATTCTCTTTTAATTCTTAGATCATAAATTTATAATTTAATTTGTACTTTATACTTTCAAATATAAAATTATTTAATAATGTTAGGATAATTACGCAAGCTTATTTAAATTTATGTAGGTTTTTATTTTGATATAAACTTCTATCTATATTTTTATCGAATTTGAAATTTTGTATTCATCTTCATGTATGCAATTAACAATTAAACTTTTTTGTATTTATTATAAACATTTTTCATCTAAAAAATTATTTATAGTGAATTATTGCGTTATAAGTTGAGAAACACTGACGTAAATGCTCAATTTATTAGCGTACCAGACGATAGTGGTTTCCAGTAGTAATACTTCCTAATGTGTCAGACAATACGCGCCATTTACTTGCCGCAAGACGTTTAAGTTCGGTGAACAGAACAACAATTGAACGGTGCTCTTGTTATTTTCAATACAATCTAAAGTAATTACTAATAATTTAAGAAATATACATATATGATATTGCATTATTAGATGCATATTGTATAATATATTATACATATGTTGTAATAATAGGTTTTAGTCAAAGTTTTTTTTAAGCTATTTTTCGTTCAAATTTTTTTAAATAATTTTTAAAAGTTTCTTATATTTTATCTTTCTTTATAATTTAACATTTTTTCTAATTTTTTATTCTACTTGAAACTAACATACATCTTTTAATTCTTACAATTAAACTAAAAGTTTTGTATAAAAGTATAATATGAGAGATGTGTGTACAATATATTATTTTTATATTATATACGTAATAGTTAGTAATGTAATTTATCGTAGTTTTTTTTTATATAATCTCTAACTTTCTGACTTCGACATTATAATAAACACAAATATAAGAATCAGGTGAGTAATTCGTGTTTTAATCAGTAATTAAAACAAGATTATATCATCATATATACGTTGATTAAATTTAAATGCATAAAATTTTCGAATAAACATATTTTTTTCTTATCTTAATGAGAATTTAATACAATAAATTATAATTTCTTTAATAAAAAAATGATTTATATAAATTAGTCGATATTTATGAAAGATATTCTAAATGTTTTTAAGATAAGTCTTATTCAACTATATCGTCTTATATTTGTTACAGGACATTTTTACTGTGTCTTGTAATGAACACAGAACGGTTAATTTTTTTATCACAATTCACTAGATATTTCTTCAATAAATATGCGGACTTTATCCCATTTTTTCTTTTATTGTGCCGTACTTTATACACGATAGTTTGCAGGATACACATTCCGTTAGCTTGTTTCAATATTTATTGTTGTATCCTTCGTGATATTCTTTTCGTAATTCGATGTTTTTAAAAGCGCATTCGACTCCCTCCGAGTCGGGCATGCGTCTTGCCGAGTTGAATTACAGGAATGTGCTCCAATAGACGACGTTAAGGATGAAGAACGAGAAGGGGAAGAAAAATCTGGAAACCTTGTCGATGTAAATGGCGGTGGCTCGTCCTTGGCAGCACTGCTCATACTGAACCGTCGGTGGCCTCGTTGGACTTCTGCTTCTTTCGGCATCCGGCCTCATTGGCGTCTATGAGAAAAGAGATAAAAAAAGAACATAGAAAAATATGAGAGTAATAAATTTAGTAAATTATTTTTGTGGTTGCTATTTATTTCGTTTTATGTTTCTTCCCTTTAATTACTTTAATCATCAAGACTGCGAGGTAAGTAGATCAATATACTTATTTGCGATTATAAAAAAAATATAACAATTTGTGTATGACATACTATAAAAAAATTAGATTTATATTTATTATTCATTAATCTTTTAATTTTCTTAACATCTTCCTAATTGCTAATACAAATTCACTTGCGAATCAAAAATAAGATATATAATAATCATCATTATAGAATAATCATCATAGAAATAATCATACAAAACATATTTAGTTATGTAAAACTCTTGCTTAGCTATATTAGAGGAAAGGCGATATCAGTTTCGTGCACATTTTATCGTAAAGCAAGCAAGAATAAACGCTGCAGTACAAGCAACTATTACGCGCGATGGATGTAATGAAAACGGGATGCGTTCCATGTATAGAACGCGGCGAATTGCAAAGTCCGCGTAAGCTGCACAAAAGAAAGGAGAGAATAAATATTTCTCCGCGAATTGAGTGTGGGACGAATGCATGCAATAAAATCAAACTTTGGAACTTGTTCAAGAGAGAAGTTACCAGAGGGAAGTTACTCGCCATACGATACGATGAATCGTCTCGGAAAATGGTACTTCGAGTAAGTATACTTTGCCATACTTTCCGCCGCCGGGATGCTGTTTATCATATAACATTCGAATTCAGAGATAAATATATAGATTTGTGGAAATCAATTATTATATTTTCATAGGGCGAGTTTTCTGCTTTGAAATAGAACTGAAATAGTCAGTGTACTAAAAAGTCCAGCTGAAAATTTATATGAAACTTTTTCTGGGCTGCAGAACCGTGCACGTAATATTTCCTTTCCGTTTCTCTTATTAAATGAAATGATATAACTTTATTATGCATCTCAATGATTTACACGACCCCGAATGAATGCCGATAATTTATAATGAACGTGATTTACAATGCAGTGGCCTTTATTCCTAGCATTTTTATTCAATTGAACGATATCGCATCGACAGGATGAGATCGCATTACTCTCGGCCGATGGTGCCGCGCATTTCGTTTTATCTCGAACTATCAATTTCGCAGAACCGGCGGCGCATCCGCCGTAAATATCGCGCCGCGCTTTTTCTCATTTACCTTGAAGTCGTCGATGGCCTCGCGAAGATCTTCGTCCGAGTACCCTTTCATGGCCTTCGTGGCGACTGGACCCATATAGTTGTTCACGATTGCGAATTCCATGAGAGACAGGAAGACGAACACGCTGCACGAAGACATCCACACGTCGATCGCCTTCACATACGAGACCGGAGGTAAAGATTGCTGAGATTGCGTGTTTTGAGTGGCTGAAAGGGAAATATTAATTCTTAATTCTTACACGTGCATAGTTATGTTATACAAATCAATTGACATAATCGCATGCATGCCTATAATTTCGATAAAAATCATTTAATTATTCTCACTTTTATCGTTGGGCTTTTTTAATCTGTTTTCTGTAGAAATATTTTTTGTATATACGTATTTACAATTATTTACTGATTGAAATTAAAAATATTATTAAACACTTCAATTTTATGCAAACGTAAAATCAGTAAATCTGAATCTGCGTAATTGTGTAAATAAGTAAAAATTTTAATTATTTTATATTGAGTTCCGTTATGTTCTCTATTCTCTACTCTAAATTACACTCAAAATTTATTGAAATATGTATTTATTAAAATAAATTTGTTTGACTTTAGCTTACAATAGGCATCGAAGAAAATTAAATAATGGTTTTACTAAAACCAAAGGTTTTTATTAAAACCGTTTTGGTGTGAGTAAATTGCAATTTAGCTGATATTTATGTCGTCATTAAGTCCCCAACAAAGCGCTCTATCGTGATCGCAAATATCATGAATAGTTATCATGGGCAATGGAAGGAGAGGTCGCCTAACCGAGGGTCAGTAGTGACGTCACGCCAAGGGTGACCCGCGCCGGGATGGCTTCCGGCTTGATCCAGAAGGCGATCCAGGACATAACGACGATCAGGGCGGACGGGATGTACGTGTGGAACAGGTGATAACCCAGTCTCCGGCGCAGATTGAAGACAATCTGTATGCACGTGAAATTTCCGGTCGAGTATTCGATCGTGCAGTCAGTCGTGTAGTTGTTCGATATGTCGAGTTGCGGCAGCTCGATTTCCGGATTGACCACTAAGGGATCGGTCATGTTCCATAGGAATATCAGATCCTGAGTCGTGTGCGAAACTGAAAAAAAAAATGAGATGTAGAAAGATGTAGAAAGAAGTATGATATAGTAATACATATCATAAAAGTTCTGAATAGATAAACATCTTGATATTTTAATATAAAATGTGATTATTCATAAACATATTTAACATAAATAATATATTATAATTGATAATAATTGCAGGTAAGATAATTGTATAAACAATAATTGCAATAGATTATAAACAATGATTTTTTTCTTTCATCATTTATGGAGGAAACATTACAATTTATATGTGATTTTACATATTTATTAAACGATATTCATAAAACAATATGTAGCTTATGAGTTAATATATACTTACGGCTTTCGATCACCATCGAGCAAATTTGAGTGTCATGAGGATAGGATTCGAACTTCATCGCGCATGAGAGCACCAATGTCAATCTAAAATGAATATTGCGCTTTCCTGTGTGATATAATTCATTAATCAAATTATATATCAATTTGATACGAGTATATTTTACTCGATGCTATTTTCGCAGTGACGAATAATACTGAAGTTTTTCTCTATTTCTGTTTCCGATGAAACATGCGTTCAGAACAAGAAAAACCAAATTCGCATCATTTTATTGGCAATAAAATTTGACAGAACGGCACGGCAACTACTCGTTCCGTTCAAACACGTTGGATTAAAATCGCCAGTAGATAGAAATAAATGAAGCCAAGTTAGCTATAAACAAAAAAACGACATAAACGCGAATCGAAATATATCAATGTGAAAGCTTCATGTGTATCACATCAAGATTTCTCAAGATTTGTACTAACAATAAATTTGTAATAACAATAAATTGATATAAAAATTTGAAAAAAAAATTTATCATTAAAATTGGATTTCACGATGAAGTGTTTTTTTTTTCTATCTTTTTTACATGCATGTTTACGATATTTAATGACACCGTAAAAATAATTGTGCAAAGCTATGAAAATCTCACGCAAATAAAAAGTTTTAACCTAGTACTCTCGTACGAATGAATACAATTTTTATAGTTGTTGGAAACTTACTTCAGCGCATGTTTGGTACAAAAAGTAATTATTTGATTTCAACTTTGTACAAATGAGAGAGAGAGAGAGAGAGAGAGAGAGAGAGAGAGAGATACAATTACGTAATATTATCACATTAGATCATATTAAATCTTTTGTAACCCAAATAGGATTTAATTATCGAGTTTTAATAGGTTCCAATTTATCATTATTGTTATTAACTTTTACTAATACATTAATAAATTTTTAATTTAATATATGTTTAAAACATACACATTTCTGATAAAAATTCGTAGACCTATATTTATTGTTAAATATTACAATAATACTAAATGAGACTAATAATAATTAAGAGGTAGACTTACTTTGACATATAAAGCAACGTTTTATCGTGATACAACCAAAGATAATGATTTGGTATCGACATCTCGTGAAAGGTAACCTTCTTCGCATTTTTAAAGAAGCAATCGGGTCTCCAGATATCGTGCAACCATTTCACGTCAAGTATCCGGTAATCCTCGGACATGTTTTCCGGTAGCCGCAGCCTAGAGTCTCTCCAACTCTGTGCGAGAAATATGTCGGCCACGTATGTCTGTCGTTGTAGAAAAATAATGTGAACAGATGCCGCACTTTATGTGCGACCATATGCAGATGACATAATTATTCTTCTTTTCACATGAAAATAAAATGTCTTTCAACTTGTGGTTTACGGATTACAACTCTGTCATAAATTTCGGAAAATTTGAAAATTCGCAAAACAGTATTGTTTTTATATAATTATTTCACATAAATTTGTTTTATTTATTAATTAGTGTATAAAAAAATTAATATATTGAAAAAAATATTAAAAAATAAAATTTAGCTGATTTTCTTTTTTAACAAGAAGGTAAACCAATTTTATTTCATATATTCATATAACACATATATTTCATTTCTATAACATATAATTTAAATTAATATGAAAAAGAAACAAAATAATTTAGTGAAGTTTAATATGGATAGCGTGGATGTAATATTCTGAAAGATTATTCAGGAGAGCCAATTTTCCGGTTTGTTGCTTATGTCGGTCTTTTGCTCACCATCGATTCTTCATTTATCGAATCCAGGCTGAGGACTGTCACGTGAAAATAAACGACGGTGGGCTGGCCAAGAAATTTTGGTGCTCTGTGCTTATCGTACTGCTTCGGATTCAAAGGCAGGATGTCTCTCAATGATAAGGAGGTTTCCTTTTTTCCGTACTCAGCGAAGTCCAGTTCTCTAAAATGTCAGAAAGTGCAAGAAGCTGTCATAGATAATGAAATAATTGTATTAAAAATGATTAAGTTACATGTCATTATAATTAACAATTATGAGGATTATAGAAAAAGTATGTTAATAGTCATCGAGCAAAACATATTCGTGTAAACTTAATTTTAAATCGCCTTATATCACTGTGAAATCCCTCAAGCCAATAACGAGACTTTCAAGAATTTTCTCATCTAATTCTATTTAGCAATATTTATAGATGTAAAATAATTATTATGGAATAATATGTAGTCATTAGACATATTAAGTGGAATTTTACCAAAGCAATTATTACGAAATATAATTAACAAAATAATTATTATGAAATAATAATTACTTTACATATTTATGAATATCATTAAATAGAAATAGACAAGAAAATTTGATACAATGTACTACTGAATATTCAATTTCTGCAAATTATATCATATTTTTAACTAATATTGTATTTTATCATACTATATCATATTTTTAAATAATCTTTATATAATAATAATAGACTGAATTGTTGCTCACTAATTGTGATAAAGAAAAAGAAAAAAAGTAGGAAAGTTCCGTTATAGCTGTAATCAATTTTCAGTAAATGACTTTAAAAGTTAAATAACAGCTATAACAGCGATATCTCAGGTACAGCGATTTTTATGGCAGCATCGATGATGCTCATAAATTATTCACAGACCACAAGAACTGAGCGCGCGCGATCTGTTGGCAGTTTCATTATTACAGAGTGGATGCTATTTTTCTCAGCACGGGTCGGCCACGTCGATGCCACGATTGCTCTACAACTTTCTTTGTTCAATTAGAATGTGAATACAGTATTGATTGAAAAACAAATGTGTCGGAGAATGCAATATGACGTGATATATACCCATTATTAAATCACAGTGCATTTATAATCCATGTCATATTATATGCCGGTATTATATGATTTAATACACGATGCAATTTATGATGCAATAGATATCACAATATAAGACAACAATGAAACTTGTATATAAATTGTATTTAGTTTAGTATACTAGAATTTTATTACTATTTAAATAATTTAAACAATTTTCTTCTCTCTTTCTTTTTTAAATTGTTATTGAAATTATTATGTTATTATTATGTTATTATATTGTTTTCTCAGCAGACTCTCTAGGAATTTTCAGAATAAAGAAGTATAATTTAAAAAAAGATTTAGATGTAAAATACTTTTTATCGAGATTGTTGATCTTGAAATGTTGTAATGTCTAAAAAATTCGAAAGAAAGAAATGTAATTGCATACTCACGGAAAATGCGGAGCGGTCATGTCAAGCAGGGCATACAAGTAGCAGCATATGATCAGCAGAAAGTGCCACGTCATTCCTGAAGAGAGCAGAGAGTTTGGAGAGTGATACGGATAGCCCAAAGAAAGAGCAGTGCATGCAATGGAGTATGCAGAGTACGTCATAAAGAATTCATCGACGCGGAGGGATCGATGAGATCGTTTTGAACTCGCGAACATCAAAGAGACTCCTACCCTTCTGTGAGCGGAAAGATATGTGTTACATCCTTTTCTTCATATACAAATTTATTAATATTCCAATATAATTGTATAATTAATTCGATTTTTAATTCGATTGATAAACGAGAAAATCTCCTCTGTTTTTTTTGTTTCTTGCCGATACCCCAATAAAACAGTAAGTAAGTGAAATCCACGTTATTGCCAGATGGAATCCACGTTTTCACGTGGATCTTACGTGGCAATAACGTGGATTTCACGTACTATTTTATTGAAGTAGTGCCAAATGTTGACGACTAACAACAGATAATTTTGTTCCTTTAACTTATGCAAATTGTGTGAATAATATTTTGGAAATTGTAAATTATGAATTAATATCCATGTATAATTTAAATGTAAATGAGATTTCTTGGGACAAAAAATAATACGTTAGAATTATTTTATAATACATTAAATGTATTATGAAATTTTATAGTACACTTTTAATATTAGATTTAAGAATCTTGTCGTACACATGATTAAGAAACTTTAAATAAATAATAAAATTTCATATTAATCAGTTATTAGACTCCGTTTTCTCATTAATCTGATTTAGCATATCTGCATATTTTACGGGCCGTTTCCTGCCTTGCGTCTCTCAGTTTTAAATTTCATGGTCCTTCACACGGTTTTCCAATCCAATTTTCCACTCACCGATCAACTGCACATTCTATCGTTCGGAAATCCGGCGAATGCTCTCGACTAAGATCGAACGGAAGTTGTTAGCCGCTCGCCCGAAAATCTTTCCTACCGGACGATCACTTCCGGTCCCTCGTAGATCAATGAACATCTGAATTACATCTAAACATCAGTGATGTTAGATTCTGTCCTCGGTAGCCAGTATTTTCAGTACTGGCAGTGAATATCGAAATGCAGCCTACGACGCCAACTCGGCTGAGCGAAAGAAGGAGATGGAAAGTCATATCTCTTTCTATTAGTCGACAGCGCCCGAAATCTCGAGCGCACACGGGACTATCCCACCCATTCTACCAAATGCTACAGAATCTAACATCACTGCTAAACATAGCATGAACGAAGCCATTGACGTAAATTGATTTTGAAAATCTTGAATTACGTTGTCGACATCAATCATCGATTCTATACATACTACGAATCAACAAAAGCCATTTTTTTTATGAAGAATTTTTATTAATAGTAATACAAATATTACTTGAAATATTTCGATTGATATCCATTTAAAAAAAAATCTTTATTTAACTTTTTTTTTAATTATAAACTCATCACTTTTGTTTGAATAATATTTTATAAGCGAATCTAAGATTAATATTTATAAAATAAAAATTTAAGTCGAGCTTGTTTATAGAAAAGTCTATCGACGAATCAGCGATCGCATGAATAAAAGAACAAGTTGATTTTTAAATTATTATTTTAAATTATCCTTTATGAAACGCACTTCTTAAAAATTTATTAATATTAACAATTGAAAAACATCAATTCTAATGTTGTATAAAGATAAGAAATATATCTTATAAGAAATAGTCTTGAGCCTCAATTATCAAGTGACGTAAAGACACAATTGCTAAAGAATTGTAAATTAAAAAATCCCTCATCGAAAATTATCTAAGATTAATTATCTTCCTAATTTTGCACGTGACATTCTATCTACGAATTTTTAACGCAATTATAAACCTGTTCTACAACTGACGCTTCTTGTAAATTTTGATTTAAAGCACGTTGAAATCGTTGATAGCTCGATGGTGTTTCAATCCACGTCTTCCAACATGTGATGCTTCCTCCGTCTCTTTTAAGCACGATTTCCGGAAACGTCGAGAAAGAACGTGGATTTTATCGCGCGTTCGGTATTCTAGATTTGTCACACGGAAACTAACCATACCGTTGCACTTTCTTTCTTGCTGTCCGTAAACCACCCTCTTGCTCGACTGTCTCTAAGCCAATTAGTCTATCGACAAACTGATTAAGCCCTACTCTCTCTCATCTGCAGTATCGTGTAACATCTAAGTACGTGGGTTCGAATTAGAGATCCTGTAATTTTTCAATCAAAATCATGTTGGAAAAAATGGCAGGATAAAAAAATGTAAAACGACGAAAATAAATTATGTTTATTACTTATACAGTTAATTACTTCATTTATCATCTTGCATCTCGCAAAAAGTCCAGTTGGATACTATAAAATAGTAATAAAAATACACAAAAATAAAGTAGAATTATTTCTAACTTGCAGATTAGTGAAGAAATTTAATTATATATATATGTGTTATAAATTCTTATCAATTTTTACTTCTATTCTTCTTTCATAATTTTTCACAATATTTTTACAAAAAATATTCATTTTATTAAAAAACTGTTTGTCAAAATAATTTTTTTTCATATATATTATCAAAAAGAATTTTAAAAAGATTTACTTTAAATAAGCGTATATTTTTGCTTCAATTGATATTTTGGGCTTAAAATAAATATGTATAATATCAACGAATGTGCTGAAAGATCCACTCTTGCCATCTGATAGCAAATGACCTAACAAGCTTGAAGAAATCATTAGAATTATTTTTTTGTGTTTATTGTAAATAATAAAATATTGACTATTATTTTGACAGAAATGAGGTAAAATTGAGAGATATTTCGAAAGTATATTGTTTTTTCTGAGCATATTTACAATCGCGTAATACAGAAAATTCTCCCTCTTATTAGAGGTTGCTAACTAAATCTTCTACAGATACACGGTCGGTAACAATAGATATTCTCAAAGAGAAAAATTAAATTATACAAGATTATTTTTAACTAATTTCTCCATAATTTACTAGATCCAACAAAATAGCTGTCTAAATCTTCATTTATTTTACTTATCAACGAATGAAGAAATGAAGCTTCACTGGTAAGTCTGAATTTAGTGAGTAACTCATAAATGAAGTTCGAGAGGCCACTTCTGGTGGTCTGGTCTATCGACATTCAGCACCTCCGTACGCAAAGTGAAGTCACCATTTGAATTTTTTGTAACGTTGAGACAAAATCTCATTTAATGAGTATTATCGATACGATAACCATATTTCTTTGAAAAAAATAAAGGACATCGCCACTTATCCTTTTTCTACAAACAAATGCAATGTAAATTTATTATTATCATTAATATTTTTCCCTGAATATATACTTATATGAAAAAAAGTAAAATTTGTAAAACAATTATATATAAAAAAAGAAATACACCTTTATTTAAACATTACTCAAAATATACAAAGGTAATAAAGACTGAAGTATATTTTATAGGACTTTTCAGAAATAAAGGACAAAAGTGAGTTTTCAAGAAAAAAAAATAAATCTAAAGGACATAGATCTAAAATAAAGGACTCTGTAATATAAGACGGATGATCACCATAATTTTTGGTGCCGTACAAGTCTCGCATTTTGCGATTAATTATTTTTTCTGAGCACATCACGGAGGTAAAAGATGCACGAAACAATGGCCGATTGCCACATCGTGTTGGCTACCCCAATAAAACAGTACGTAAAATCTACGTTATTGCCAGATGGAGACCACGTGTACACGTGAATCTCACATGGCAGTAACGTGGACTTCACTGTTTTATTGAGATAACTACGGGATGAACGATTCGCTGCGATTTCCCGATCGTGAAATCGCGAGGGCGGGAGGGGGAAAGGTGATTATGGCGACGCAATTCATCCAGCAAGAAAATTCACATATTTGTAAATAATAAAATAAACTGATGTAATTTATTTATAATTGTCTTCACGAAGAAACATAAATGATATCATGTGTAAATTGAATAAAAGGTAATGGTTGATTGTATACTGAATGAATAAACAACAACTCCAGTAGGCAGGATTTTCCTGCTTATTTATATCAGATCATACATTATCTCCGAGATAATTCTTGGAAGCTGCGCATCACCGCACGATCGAATTGCTTCGCGCTCTCATATATTCTCTGTTGTGAGAAAAAGCCCTCTTGTTGTTGACAAAACTGAATCTACGCGAAACCAGAATTGAAACCCGGATACTGGTTGGCCTTTCCTACGAGACCTTGATATGTTCAATTGGAACCACCATCTTTATCCTCGGCTTCGAGTAGTAAAAATTAACATTTAATTCCTTGCTTCTTTTAATTTTTGTAGACATCTTTTGTAACAAAATATCAAATTAATAAAGAATTAATAAAATATCCTTTATATAAATATTGAGTACGATAGATATGTCTGATCTTGTGTCTAAAGCAATTCTCAATTAATATTGCGGAGAGTAAGTAAAAAAACATATATAGTATATATTTACTTTGTATGTTACATTAATCAAATTTGTTTTGTAATTCAATTTATTTTAAACAATTTTTATTATCATATAAATTAAAATAACTCTTAGATAATGATGCNAGGAATTAATTAATTTTAATAATTAATAAATAATGAAGCAGCCATTATTCGGCGATTCACTCGTTCAACTAATTCATTTGCGGCAAAATCTTCGAATCTATGGCTGGCATTAACGATTTCGCGGGTCTTCGTACTTTGTGACTGCTTAATAATTAAATTAATACATTTTCACATCTTTATAAGATTTTTAATTATTAATTAAATATTATTGCGACACGAATCTCGAAGCACGAGGCTGGAAGAAGATGACGGATCGTTGGATACGACATAATTGACGATTACAGATTCTTCTATTTGTTTGCATTATAAAGCTGCAGAACTTTAAGCCTTTATGCATCTAATGTAAATATTAAGTAATTTTTTTTAAATTTTAGTAGTATTAATACATAAATTTAAATGTTAAAAATTTTTTATAGTACTAAAATATCTCTCAAGAAGTTAATATAATTCATTAGAATACACGAACAGACTTCTCTTCAATTTATTTACTCGGTATTAAGATATGTATTCGATAATTTAATATATATTGTGCATTATAAAATGCTTTGTTTTGTACATAACTAATATTGATGCATACGGCTTAAAGATGCACACAGTGAAAGTTCTGTAATTTAGTAATACTCGCAGTAATATATTTAATACTTATTGTAAATTATTTTATATGTATTGCGATCGTATGACGTACCTTTTTCTTCTTTTTCTTTGATAATTACACGATAATTGTTTCTTCAATAGCGCTACATCGAGTAACAAAGTCGATCTATGAAAGTATTTTTAATACGCCGCGTTTAGAATTGTAACAATAAATGATTAACATTTGTTCTTACGTATTAAAAGAATTATCTTTGTAAAATTACTATTGAGACGTTTCTTTTTTGTCTTCGTTATGGAACTCATGATGATTCTTCGATCATCTTAACAAACTTGTCATCAATTATTACAATCATTATGTTTTCGATATCTTCGTGTAACTGGAATTGTAAAATTCTTAATCTTTAATATCTTTTAGAACCACTTTGTGGCATTGTAACAATTTCCAGAAACTCGGTTTCGCTTATTTAAGTGAAAGATTTCTATTCAATTAAGGACGTATTTTCGTTATTTTGACCTAACGGTCAGTACACGGTCTTAAAAAAATACGATACACATAGCTCGAACGCAATTGAGCGCAGTTTCATAAATGATGGTATTTGATTTCGAAATAAATTTCTGCGATTTAATCGTTTTCGATTGCATTTACACTCGAACCGACCTTTTAAATTACTCTTTCTGTATACATTTTGAAAGTAATTCATCAGACTGATGACGGACGAGAAATTGCGGAGCATCCTGTAAAAGAATGCAAATTCTTATGAAAGTTTCGCTAAGCTGCTGGATCAGTTCGATCGATCGGTAATCGTGTGGTTTGCAACAGTCCATGTACAATGTTATACACGAGGAAGTTAGAATTCATACAAGTTGTACGAAGACCCACGTCCGCAGTTTGTTTGGAAGAATTAATACCATAAACAGAAGTTACTTTACAATCACGATATTACTTTGCTAGAGAGTACTTCGCTTGAGAGAATAATGGTTGGTCTTCTGGTGTAAATTAGAGATTCATTGTTTGTAACCAGAATGCTTGAGAAATTGTTGCAACATTTGTAATTTGTAATAACATTTTCAATATAAGGTAGAACAATATATTGTTTTTATATCTAGCAATATAATTAAAGGCTCCTTTGAATTCTATCAAAATTTGAAGTTTGAATCTTACAATTTTTAATTAGACTTATATCTCTTTTAATCTCCTCAGTGATAAGTTTATTATTAACAAATTTTATTTAATTTAATAAAATAAGATTGTAGACTATGACTAGAGAGGTTAATGCCTGTAATTAAACGTGTGACAGCGTCTTGTAAGCTTAGTAATCAAGCAAAATGCAATACAAACTTTATTGCGGAAGCAAGAGGCGGCTAAGTTTGAGGAACATGAGGAAGTTTGCCAACTCTCTCAAGTGAGATCGTCGCGTCAGTCACATCGTCACAAAGTAACATCGCGGTCACAAAGCAAGCTCTTTACGGTAACGCCATGTCCTCCGACGCATCGGCTACACACATTCATACATACGCACACACATATACACACACATGTACGCGATCTTGCATGCATGCCTAATTATTGCATTGCCCTCGCGTCGCTTTTTACAGTTAAGCACTCACCCTCACGTTCGCACGAAGCACGGAAATTAGTAAGGATAATGTGGAAAAATGTTTAAGGCGTGAGAGATACAAAGTTTACTCAAAATTAGATTGAGAAAAATTATTTTATGACTATTAAGGCTGAAAGATTTGTTATGGTTTTTTAATTGAGAAGAAAATTTCTGTTTGTTAAATTGTGTTTGTTACCCAAAATCTTCGATATTATATGATTTTTCTGCTAATTGTAAGTTGTTTATATAAATCCAATCATAACACAATGTAGCAGGACAGCTCTCCGATATGTTTCGCTATATTTATGAGATCTGTGGAATGACTCTCCAGCAAGGAGTGGATATCTCATTATCGTTGACCGCCGAAATCGCGATTTCTCGACGTGCACGTGTATCTAATGCGCAATATGTTACGGAGAGTAATTAGGCCGCGTGTAGTCCCGACTTTGGCGTCGGATATTTGATTATCTGATTCAGCCGGACCATATGAGATGGCCATGTATAGATACACGCGCAGCGCTTAGCGTACATTAATGATGATTACGCATGTATGTTCTGTACAATCCAAATGGTCGTTTAAAAAAGAAAAACAAGAATACGATTATTCTTAGTAAGTACGGCATAATCCGTCCTGTAGAATATGAAGAGAGAGATAAAATTAAGAAGTGCAAGAGAAAGGGAAAAACAGTATTGAAGAGACAAAGAGAGTACATCTCGTACATTAAAAAATATTGTAATATTAAAAAAGAAAACATAATTTTCCAATATATAAAATTAGAGATATAATACAATGAAATATACGTATAATACTAATTTTGCATACAAAAGTATCTCAGTAAGTAGTAAAATAGAATTTTTTTTTTAATATACGACTGAAGTATCGATACGATATCGTTCTACTCAACTACCCGTGCTTCGTGGAGGAAAGTTGCATCCGTCGAATGCAGCAGTATTAAAGCTACTCGCCCTCTTAGCGTACAGTGCGTCAAAAGTACCTTGCCAGTGTGTAGTAATTGAGCGTAATGGTTCTTATCGGCTGATTCGTGCGTCTATAACCGACGATCTAGGATCATCTAGGGGCATTATTTTTCCGCGCGGTTATATTTACATTCTGTTGCAGCGAGCGTAAACTTCAAGCAAACTCCGCCGAGTCCGCGAGTTACACCACTTTTCGGGACACCCCGTGTCGATCAAGGTCGAATTCTCAAAGAATTATGTGACGTCCGAGTGAAAATCGTATCGGCGCGATTACGAATGCACATTTAATTAATTATTAATTAAAATATAGATACGATTAAATATGCGGAATTAATTGATGTGACATTTCCATAGAATATAATTAGTGAAAATACACAATTAAAATACAATGAATTAATATGGGCATTAAATTAACGAAATCATAATTCAGAGCAATAAAATATGCAATTTGCATTTCTACCAAATGTCATACTAAACTAATTGAATCGAGTCCCCGTTAAATTCTTTATGCGTGCATTATAATCGTGCATGCATCTTAATTAGATTTATATTCATAATATAATATCAATAGTCGAAGTTTGAGACACTTCATTTGTTTGATATGTATAACTCATCGTATTTTCGCACCGTAAATTAAAGGAAAACCCTTCAACCTTGATCTACTTCTTGCGAAATTTTCGCGTTTGGTCCATGTCTTCGAAATCGATCGAGTTCATCGAGAGAGTTGTTTCGCATTTCAATCGATCGTCCCCGAAGAGCCGATCTCGCCGCTACTGAAACGATTAGTCTCGCCGCTTTCTAACTAATCAACATATATTATACCTGTCTACGTGCGTGTATGTATAATGTGACATTAACATCTTCCGTCCCTTTGAACGGCGTGCCCGCGATTCATAAATTTTATACATTATTGCTTTTCCACGTCGTGCATGCACAATCCGCCTCGCGCTTTTTTTCGTTTCTAATTATTCAATCATTTTAATTTAATTAAATTGTCATTATTTAATAGGATTCTTTTTCTAGTTTATTAAATAATACTTATTAATTAAAATTAATAAACATATCAAGAAGAGAGATTTGTTTCCACTATGAACTCTGATTTTTTTCTTCTTTCTTCTTGTATCACATTTCTGTTATATGTCGGATATCTATTTCATTTTTTGTACGCATTATGCAAAATATAATCTATAAAGATATAGTAAAAATTAATAAATGTTTGACGAAACACAGTTCAATAAAAATTACATAAAATTAATTTAAGAGAATGATTATACTTGATTATAATTTTTGCCGTGTAACGAGATCGCGAATAATAAAATTACAATACACATAATAGCGCGAATTAAATTATAACACGTAGTGATTATATCGCTGAGACCAAAAGAACGAAATGGTATTCACGCCGGTATTTGCGCGTTTGTAATCGCTTTATAATCTGTGATAATAGTACAATTTATATTATTATTATTTAATGTAATGTAATTGAGGGAAGAGCGCGGGGAACGATTGGCACGCGCTCAACAAACGCACTCTCGTATTTCGCACGCAGGACTCACACGCACACAAGGCGGTAGTTACACTCGCGCCTAGATCGACGAATGCCACCTAATTGAATTGCCGTATTACAACTTGTCATCTAATTCGCACTTGTCCATGTACAAACAATATGGCAGCCAGAACACTCTGGCTGTCCGCCTTTATCTTGCATTATCTATATTTATATATATAATATATATATATATATATATATATATATATGTATATGCACTTACGTAACGTATATTTATAGGATATATCGTATGCATAGAAGGGCTCTATTTATTTGCCGTATTGTTCCTGCCGCTACATTGTCTAGCGAGTTTTCGTTAGTTAACTTCGGCGACTCCCGGATTCGCCTAAAGCTTTAGCGCAATTATAATCCTCGAGATCCCGTCCAACGGATTCTCGTCACTTTATTCAGCTAGCAGGAGTCACTAGGATAACAAAAGTCCTCATAGTAATCGTTATATTCGCGATTCCAATGGCTGTTATATAATTTGTATTTGTATATTCTATTTTCTAGAATTAATCTTCCCGTTTATTGATTATTACTTCATTTTCGATCATGGAAACAAAGAGGCAGGTAATTAACAGATGAATTATAAAGAATTTGAAATCGATAAAACAAATTATGAATATTTTGTAATGTGTAATTAAGAAGAAAATGGGATTTGAAATTTGATTGATAATGTACTTACTCCTGTTGCACTTTTTGCAATGAGTTCAATATTTCATCATAAGAAGAATAATGTAAATATTTAAATTACAAACTATAACGTTTGTACAACATTAGTAGGTTATATGTGTGTGTTACAAACATATAATGTGCTAATCTTTCATTGTAGAATTAAAAAGAAAAAAAGTTTAATTATAATTGACATTTTATCATCAAATTTATACTCAGCTATTCTACATTCACGATTCGTGATAATTAAGCTGCGGATGCATTTGGACTTTTATTATAAATAATAAAACTTAGTTAAGACACTTCCGTTCGAAATAAATAAACGACGATTATCGAAGATATCGAAATTCGATGCATAACAAAATAAGATCGTCTCCGATTCTTGAAACACTGAACTCACCACGCTCTAGTATCGTTTGGAAAAGATGGGTGGGGGAGTGACGAGTCTGTCGCAGCAAGGGATAATTATCGGAATCCCGAGAGTTATTAATCGCCGGTATCGAGATTATGATCGAGCCAGCGGGAGGACTTCTCCGGCTGCTGAATAATTCCAGCTCGGGAATTTCTGCGTAATTTGTAAATGTCAAGCGTTCGCGCGGCCGTCGTTTACAAGTTTTCCGCTCCGTATCCCCCTCTCGTCTTCTGGGTTGACAAATCGACCGTTTATACAGGGTGCCTCCCACAGTCACGAACTATTGACATTGCGCGTCGTAATTACGGAGACGCGATGCGAGGTGCCACGCCGTTTTCGCATTGATACGCGCCGCCCTTATCGGCGCCATCGGTTAATAAAATAATCGATGACACGAATACATGACAGACAAAAGAACGAAGAGAACGAAAGTACATTTAGGGAACGCTTCGTATCGAGGAGATATATTTGCCTCTCTCCTGTATAAATAAGAAAAGATCATGTCTAAAAGGTTTGATTAATGCAGTTTCTGCATAATGAGCTGAAAATTCGATTGTCGGATTTCTCTAAATCTATACATGTAATATTAAGGCGATGTTACGTCTAGCGAGTTCTGAGGCCATTTTCTTTTATTTAGCGGAAATTTGATTGGACGTCTTGCCTCTCTAGGACTTAGATTTTCTAAGGCACCCCGTACGTTTCTACGGCGATTGGATATTTACAACTTGAATATATACAAGTTGAAAGTGAGGAAAATGAAAAAGGAAAAAGAGAACTGGCGTTCGTCTGTCGAGATCGATTAGGGATACTTCGTATACATCGGTACGACATGAAACTTGAAAACGAGCGGGCCTCGATCGATTTTCTCGCTCGACTGCATTTCCCCAGGCTACCTCTATTACACACTTTTCCTGCTTACGTCTGCTATCAACAATCTACATTTATCTACATACTCGAGCCTCTCGCGACACGTCGTATAGACGCATGTGTTTTAGGTTTAGATTTCAACTTTAACAAACACCTAATGGTCCAGTACGGGAGGAGGTTTGCGTTGCTTGGCCGTTAATTATACAGTAGATTAGTGCTTAGCCATTTATACAGACTGCCTCTCACGTTACGGTCGATTTATTATACACATGTCGTACTCTTATTCCGAACGACCGCGAATCGCGCCCACCGCTCCTTCTCTCTCGATCATTGACGATCGATTTTACTTCAGTTTCACATTTCGAGATGCCTCTCGAGACCAATTTTGAAAAAAATGTGATTAATGATTTTATTTTTCTCTTCTTCTCGATTAATTTGTTAAGATTGCCGCTATCGTATCAAAAGCGCGAATTAATGCGAATTGTATGGTTTTCCATTCGGACTAACATCGTAATATAATATCAACAATATTATAATTGTGCGAAGAGTTTCAACGTTTAAAAATAAAACACTTCAAGTGTATATATGTAATATTTTTATTCAACAATTTGCAACAAAATGTTCACTATCTATTCACGGACTTTACGTTAATCATCCGCTTTTCTAAGTAATGATTGTAATCTTGTCTGCCAATCGAGATTGGACATTGAGAACATATTTATATATACATTATATATACTCTGGTAGAATATATGTGTGTATATATATATATATATAATTTATATATATTCATTAATGTCGTTAGAACGTAAAAATCTCGAATCCTCATTTTTCAATATTTCTTAGTTTTCATTAATTATTCTCCGCCAATCACTCACCCGTAAATCATGTAATCAACATCATTAGTATCGCGTACGATTGTTAATGGTCAACTTGCGATGCAACTCGTGCCGCAACTCGTTATGTCGGTTGCATGTCGATTGCGCAATAGTGTCTCGTCGCAAGACACTTTTGACGGCGGAATTACCGGGCGCGTAAAATGAAAACACAATTGACCGACGATTTCTAGTTGATTTCGCGCATTTGATAAATGTATTTCATGTGAATCTCGTTTTCATATCAAGCTCGACCTCAAAGCGGCGTCGATCGTCCAGAGCATCATCGATCATCCGTCACTAACTCTTCGAATATCAAGCGCAATAGCACTGTTTTTCTATGGAAGGTATCATTACAGTGCAACTGCGGTATCTTCAGTTAGGCACACTATTTTCAGTTGTTTTGTTCACACGCATATGTTAGCATTTAATACTTTCAAAAAATGCTTTCAAAATGTTGGAATATGCAATGAATATTTTATAAAAGTACATGTGTAAACTCGTCTTTTTTTTCTATTATGTGTTCTGAAAATAAAAGCAGGTAATCCCCCGAAATCGATAATTTAATCGTGCGATTCAAAGATGTGTTATATTTTCATTGGTGCCTCGACAATTTTGTATTTATTGTAAAAAAAAATAAACAATTAAAATAAAAAATATGTACGTACATATTTTTTTTTTTTATTTTATCTCGGAAGAAAGATAATTTTGCTTACAATATTAATTTAATGTTTAGCAGTCAACATTAAATCTGGTATCATATGAGCTGTAATGGTCGAAGAGTTAAGGATAAGGCTCGGAGACGCTCTGTCGAGGTGCAGAGTGTAACAAAAATACTATTAAATATGAATATATATTTAATAATATCTTCAACGGCGCGGTGAGCGATCCGCGATCGGCGGGAACGTATGGGAATCGCTGTGCGGATCCGCTGATCGATCCCTGCGATCTGTCGATCCGCACGGCGATCGTGGGGAAGGCGGGGATTTCTTCCCTTCGTTGATCTGCGCCCTTCAAGGCCACGAGTCCTCTCTCGTCCGCATGCATCCCGTTGTCGGGACTGTCGCTACTGTATGCACGCGATACATAGCGATCCTCCGTGAGGGGGACACTTGATACAGGCTACTCGTCATGTCCTGATGTCCCTGTCACGAGCCGAAGAGACACGTCGACCCGAAGAGGCCGATTGCGAACAGAATGACAAGGAGCGCCGACGACGACCTGGAAATCGCCGCTTCGTTGCTGTATGGCATCTTCACTTCAACCTCGGCCATCTTGAAGATCGAGAGCAACGGATGCGTGTGTACTTCGTGGTGCTTATTGTTGATCTTGTCGCTGAGATCTTGCATCATTGATGCGCACTCCTCCTGCAAATTGAGTATTTTCATTAGCTCGTTTAGTTTTAACTTTCAACTCGAGAATAGATTTTATTTCGACCGAAACTTGATGTGACGTTCGCGTAATTATTAAATAACGGAAATTTTTATATTTAGTATGATTAACGTAATTTTGAATTAATTTTGATTCCAATTCATAGATACGTCATAGATGCGTTATTTTGAATTTTTATTCATTTTTATTTTTTTCATATTTTTTTCATACTTTTCACATTTCATAGTTTTTATATATTTTTTTATATGACTGTATTACAAAAGCAATTTTTATTTAAATAAATGTCATAAATAGAAAAAATTATATACTATTGAGTCAAAGCAAAGACTATGAGTAAAAATGATCTTTTTTAATAACTTTGTGATCAACTATAAAATACATTATTAGCGTAGTTGTACAATAAAGCTTTATAACATCGTGAAAAAAATAAATCGATTAAAACCAATCAACTTTTTATTTAAGAAACGCAATCATTTTGATCGAAAAATTCGTAGAGCGACGATAGTCCTGGTAAATTCGGAATCATTTGTAACGAGCAGAATAAATCCTTGGCGAAAGTATAATCTCCGTGCAAGCACGCGCATTTTCCGTTCCACTATCAATAGTTGTTCCGCTAAAATTCGAGTTTTCCCTCGAATACGACTTAACGACGTCGAATGTAACCCCTCCCCCTTTATCCTGTACCTCTTTCCAGACAGAATCCAGCATCGATTTCCATTTTCAACCCTCTCCCGCTACCCACCCGTTACGCGCGGTCCTTGTTCCTCGTCCCCAAAATTACCCTCGGCTCGTTGAATCTTTAATTTCCGGCGTAGGAGTCCGCGAGGTTGAGAGCGATTTTTGGTGATATCTTTCTGGTGTGCGCCACGTGGCCCGACCAGATTTCTCAACGCCGCGCGTTTCATTCGCTCGTTTCGTGCCGGGCGAGGTTTTCAATGAGATTAAATTCCGCGTGGAAGCTGGAATCTTGCGCGAATAACTTCGCTGTGACGAGCCGGTGTAGCTTCCAGCGTGGAATGAAACTTTCGACGAGTTCGACCATGATATCTTTGGTACGTTCGGAAAAAAGACGCGAGTCGTCTAACTTGAGATATGCCTTCAGGCAATGCGCTAAAGGTCTGCACTGTAAAATTAAATTTATTACATGTCGCAAATCGCACGATCTGCGATTTTAATGGCAATTTTGTGACGTAAACGTTCTAAAATCTTTTTTATTTGTTAAAAAAATTCTGCTTAGATTTTTTTTTATAATTTTGACCATTTGACATTAATATATCTCAGAAAAATTAATTTATTTAATATNGTTGCCAACCCGAAAACTGAAAGTAGATTGGATCAAACCGAGAAGAAAAGTTATGTACCATTTTGCAAAATTCGCAATAGTTATTGAGTTATTAATGATTAAAAATCGCCGTATTAGCCCAGCCTACCGCCGAATACAAGCGCACGGAGAGGTACGACCGCCCAGCGTCATTGTTACCAAGATGTTTACTAAACGCGGCAATGCCTAAAAGCGGCGGTTTTGAGCTGCGATTGTCCCCCTGTTTTTTGCCAAACAACTCCTCTCGATCTTGGTAACAATGACGCTGGGCGGTCGTATCTTTTCGAGCGCTTGTATTCGGTGGTAGGCCGGGCTAATACAGCGATTTTTAATCATTAATAACTCAATATCTATTGCGAATTTTGCAAAATGGTACATAACTTTTCTTCTCGATTTGACTCAATCTACCACCAGTTTTCGGGTTGGCAACCTTAAATCAGACACCCTGTATATATATTAAATAAATTAATTTTTCTGAGATTCATCTATTTGTTGCTTCTTTTCTTCAAAATATATGTTTTATATAACACTTGATACGTGAGACAGGAAAGATATCCGACTCTGAAACAATATTGCGATATACCCGTGAATTCGATAATTAACTCGAAACGTGTGAGAAACTCGGATCTACAATTAGCACCAGCCAATACGTAAAATGAATTATCGCACTGGGCTTTTGTCCGGCCATGCTTGGATCATTACTGCTTCGCGCAGTTCCATTCAATTAGCCTAAAAACCCGGCCAGGCACAGTCGACGTGTTTCGCGTCTTCTTTTATTTATGGATTACATTCATTTTGCAGTCAAGTATAATAATTGAATTTAAAATAGCAGATACATCACAGAAAATTTAAAAAATATTCATATTTCGGATCATCAATTTTGAAAAATCGTAAAAATATCGAAAATTCTCACTGAAAATCTGATTACTTTCTGTTTGTTACCTTAACTAATGTAAAATTATAATTTAGAACAATAAATAGGACAAGAAATAGATATTACATAAACACAAAGAATATTTTTCTCAAGTAGGATAACTGAATTATATTTAAAAATAATATTTAGCTTTAGAATTTAGATTTTCAATTCTAAAACTTAGCAAACGAGTTTATTGTTTAAAAGTTCGGCTCTGTATAATTCGTGCATTAAATAGAGTAGCTGAGTACGTGAAAGTCACTAGTTACTTACTCTACTTTTTGCTATATCATCATAATTTTGTTACGTAGAGAAGTCGACGAAGCTTTTAATTGCCATGTGTGTTTCCGTGTGCACGGTTTTCCTACCAGAATAATCCGGCTTTAAATGCAAATGTGCGGCGTGACTTTTTTTTCCATCGGGATTATCCGTTAGATTCGCAACAGTATTGTACGCTGCGGATATGTAACTCCTACTTTTTTACTCCGCGGATTGCGCTGCTTATCTCCCGTCGTGCTTCAACATCAGCCGACACGCGTTTAATTTTTCCCCGGATAATATTTTATTTAATCCGGCTTCGCCGTGAAATAATACATGTATGGTACGTAATGGTCTTCCGCGGGAGCCTCGTTTGTTTCTGCAGTAAAACATCAGTCCCACAGTAGAAACGTCAAATAATTCAACAGATACCTTAATGAAGTTAAATAAAAACAAACTACTTTTAAAATTCAAACTGAATAATTTTACAAACTTTTGTTCATTTCGGATTATTCCTGTAAATCAATTATTCGAGACATTGGATACGTTTCTTTTGCAAAGTAATTATATTTTAATATTCCTCCTACGTTTTAAATAATAACACACATTTAGAGATATTCTTCATATTAGAGGGCTGTTTATTAAACATGAGAAATAATTATATGTACAATTATATCCTTTACATATTGCAATCACGTTTTTAATCACACCGCCTAATAATTCCCAACTGTTCAAGCCTTCTTGCAATTGTTAATTATTACTCATTAATTTTCTTTTCAAAAGAATATCTCGATATAATAATTGTATTGCCCTACTAAAATAATTAATGGTCGATCGAAGTGATCAAATCAATCGCGAGTTGCCGCGATTTCGTGCCGAACATAACATTCCGCTGTTTACGTCGGTTGTTTAACGTTATGCTTTAATTAATACCGAGCCGTGCCACACGACGAAACTCACCGGCAGCTCGATGGTTGTTCTAATTTACGCTCTCTTGTATTATGCGGTACGTGCCTCTTCTACCATATTAATCCAGGGTTAGAAGTACATCCGTGTTACATTGCGTTCCACCGAAATAATTTCGCTTTACAGATACGCGCTAATACAATTATTTGGAAATTGGCGAAATGCATGAATGAGTATACATAAGAAAGGCTAGTAAATTATTTGCATAAACATCTAATTATAGAAAAGCTGTAATAAATAGCGTTGAGCTTATCCACAAAGGGACGTGTAAGTGTAAGTGATTTTAAGCTGCTTAGAAATGAAGACGATGTTTAACGATCGTAGATGAAAGTAATTTCCAGTAAATCACTATTAAAGCTATCTAGTTAACTAATAATATAACAATTTCGAGAACCGATGTTACGTGAGATGAAATTAGTCGCCGTAAATATAATTTTGGAACATAATAAGTTTTAATAGAAATGCGAATTAAATGAAATTTTAATACACAAACGATCATCAGTGAATCACTCTTGACAAAACTTTCGTAATCGTATATTTATATAATTTGCAAAATATTTTAGTCGTCATTACATTTGAAAATAATTTATCACAGTGCAAGATGAGTTCATCAATAATTAATTTGTATTTAATCAAGAATGTATTCCTAATAAAATAAAATTCAGAATTATCCACGCTAGTGATACGATCTGAAATTAATCAGCCGTTATTCTAGTAGTATAAACGAAGATTAAGCAGCAGCAATCGCGCTTATGTTAGCAGAAAGCTGTTCAATGGATCCAAAGAAGTGTCGCGATCTAAAGTGCGATGGCATTAAGCCTCGAGCATGATCGTGCTATTCTCTTCGAAAGACGATCTCAATTCGTGATCACGGAAACTAATGGTTCTCCTTACAGCATCGTCACGGGATCGGCCATTTATCCCCGCGTGAATGAAGACAGGTGCAAGGCGAAGCATACCTGCAGGTGCAACTGCAGTTGATGATGGGGCAGGTACCATTATCTCTTCCGTCAGGACGAATCCCTTATTAATGGTCGACTAATTGGATTTCTGGATGGAGGAGTGATTACGTCAAAACGTAGCCTCGTGCATGTTGACAAGAAAGGGAGCGAGCGGTATAAAATGTATAGGGTGTCCCAGTATATACAGTGTCTTTCTATATCATCTCTTCTAATTATAAAAATCTTTAATTTTAAAGTAATTTCTTTTAAATAGATAAGCTTTCAAATACAAATGGTTGAAAATTTAAACGTTGCTATAATTTAAGAGATAGGAGAAAAGAGTATCTCATTTTTCGTCTAATCTCAGATAAATTATATTGTAGACAGTATTTTATATCCTGGAAAACTTATTATTTATATATTATCAAAAGTTCATTTAAATATTATCGCGAATTTGTAGAGTTTAGCTAAATTTTTGCTAAGAAACAATATATGCTACTGAAGCAATATACGATTTTCGAGACACTCCGTATGCAGCTGATAGAAGACAGATTCATCCTACAATGGCGATCTCTCCTGCATTGGCCCTTGCATCCCCGCTCGATATCCTCCCTTTCAATCGGATAAATACATCTGATATCAGAGAACGATTGTTGCTGTCGTCGCTCGAAGGCGACTCGTAATTGGTCGCAATGATGAAACAATGGCGACGATGTATATAATAGCATGGATACCGAGTCCGTATGTGAATGACACGATGATATTGTCACTGGTAAGAGAATGAGAAATGATTATAACCGAATAATTGCGGCAGTAAATGATTAATTACAACAATTAATTGTATAGCAGGAAGGAATTTTCTTTCAAAATCGTTTTTCTACTTCCAAAATATTTTACTCGAGAGCATTCACATAAAGTAATAAATCTTTTAATAGTTTTGTTTGTGTTATTTTTAGAGATTTTTAAAATCTAAATAAACATGTCATTTATATATTTTATATTATTTTTAAACATATTGTAAATTTCAAGTAGCTTATCTCTTTTTCATTCTTGGGATCTCATGATTTTTGTATAAATGATCTATTTATATTATTGAATTATTATTAGTTTACCATAAAACAATGCATGAGAAATTGTAATTTTTGAGAATACTAAAGCAATTTTTGCTGTAATAAAATTCGCGTAGTGACATAATTTTTTGGCAATGGTAATACCAGGCGTCGCATGATCATGCGGTGCCGCGTTTCGTGCCTCATACGTTTTTCGCCGTCGAGCGAAGGAAAATTGCCGTCGCGAGGCAGCCGCCAATAAAATTTCGTCGTTAAAGAATCCGGGCGCGCTTTCGCGAGGCCACTTAATCAATAACGACGTTGAGGAGCCCGCTCGACGTTACTCGTTAGAACGTAAGGGGAGAGGAGCGTAAGAAAGAGACGAAGAACGGCGCGAGCAAAAGCCACCGGGATAAGGACGGATAAGGGTAAAGTCACCGTGGAAGGAAAGGGAGGAAGGGAGGGAGGGGAGGGGGGATAGAGAGCGCAGAAAAAAAGAACTCGAAGAGAAGGAATAACGACATGCAACGCACACCGGCTTTGTAACACGTAAAGGCTTACGGAAAGCGGGCTCGTCACGCAATGCAAATGAGCATAACGCTCGCGAAAAGCGATAGCGGGCCCTCCCTTCGGCAGGCAACGCCGGGATCCTTTAACTTTAAGAATATCAAGTTTTCTCTTGGTTGCGCGCCGGAGTGTTATGAAACAAAAGTAGTTTGCGAAGGAAAACTTTGCGCGCCAACTGTATCACTTAACATTTATAAATGCATTTAACAATTATTACTTATTAATTTCCGAATTACGCGGCTTATCACAACACGAGACTGGCCATTGTCTTTGAGGCATATAATTTAACATTTCGTCATGTACTGACAATGAGAGAAAAATATAGTTATTTCTAGCTTCAACCTCAATAATTTTATAATATTTCTAACACAAAATATGATTAACTTAACTATATGCATCATTGTGTTTGCCATAATTATCGTTAGAAATATTATAAAATTGTGGTTGAGCCAAAAGTAACTATATTTTTCTCTCAGTGTGTACGTTTTCAGTATTGTTAATTATTTCCTGAAATCTTGCGTGATTGTATCGTCCTTTCTGAATATGCATAGAGTTCCGAGAGATCCTTAGTCCTCGAAAATATATTCTGTTCAACTTCACTTTAATGTCTGACGTTGGTGCGCCAAAAAACTCACCGGCGCTCTCGCGTTAAGGAGCTCGTCCCCTTTTCTTGCCGAGGGGGATGCATCGTTAACGGGATCCCCGTTCATATTTCATCCCCAGTGTATCTCATCGAAGCAAGCGGAGCCTTCGGACTATCCAACGATCTCGCCATTTTTCCGCGTCTGTCCTTGCTCGAGGGTGCAAATCTCGACTTCAATTCTTCCGGCTGGCCTCCCCTTTCTTCACGCTTCACCCTTACTTCCTCTCTTTCTGCGAGCGCGAGCGATCTTAGATCGTTCGAGTAATCGCCAGATTCGGCGGATCTTAACTCTGGCGCGACGCTAATCGTCATCCGATTTAGAGGTCTTTTTACTCGCCCAGCGAGAAGCTAAAACGGTAGATGGTGTAAGAGGATTTCCTGCGGCTTGTGAGTGGCCGAATTGTCGACAACTCCGTAATTCGTCGCAATATTTCTGGCAACCTATGATGGACACAAATAGAGAAAGTTCCCTTACCCTCGATTTCGAAGCGAAGTGCTCGCGATCAATACGAGTAATTTCATACCGCTGATAGAGAGTTGCTTCGCTTTAATCTTTTTTTATCCCTCACAATTCCGAGTATTTGCTATCATGAATTATTAAAACACAAGAAAGAATTTTCATAAATACATACACACATGCGCATACATTTTAAATATTCCGTTTATATTCTGAATTTCAATATTTTCGATCTTTAACTGTTTTCATCAAAGCTATTAATTGTAATCGATATAACGGATACAGTATACTGCTATAAAGAAATTGCTTTGCGTATCAAATACATAAAATGCTTCGAGATCCGATTTTATTTTACCGATAAATTCTTTATCAAATTATTATTAATAAAACATATTTTTTTAACGCTCTTTTAGATACTAAAAAAAATCGATATAATAAAGAAAAATATACAAATATTAAGTATAACACACAAGATATTTTTATTAATAGTACAATATGTAAATAGAATCATTTCTAAAAGCAGCTTATTTCTGCTTTTTTAAGCAGATTATTTTGCATACCATAATGCTATTAATAAAGGCATAACTAACATAACATTGTTCAATTAAACATTGTCAAAGAATGTAGAATGATGCTCATAAAACGAGATATGTTATACATAATTTTTAGTGACATGTTTCCTTTAAAAATATCGAACGTCGTAAAGTTACACGTGAGTGTGCGCACGAGCTGTATTGCAGACTGCAAATCATTTGATTAATTCACCGTCGCATTAGAAGCATTAAACAAGCTGTCGTGGTCGCTATAAGTGTCTGCAACGTATTAATATTGATGGTTGAATATTGGGATTACAGCGGAAAATTCAGGACATAACATTCAATTATGAGCTACGCTACGCCGCGGAACCGCGTGCATTTTGTATGAACTTGCATAATGAGCACATTATCGGCTTTACCGTATTTCAACCAAAGAAGGCGTCCGCGAGTAAGAGGATTTACGACCGGGAGGATCGCGGTCGAACGATCAAAGTCATCGCGACTTACGCTGGCACACTCGAGTGTAACTTGCCTTTTCAACTGTCACAAACGATCTCGTATGTCACTTGATAAATATTCTTATGTTGATAAAACGATTATTATTGACGTAATGCTAAAAGACTGGGTTAAACAATTTTAGAAACAAAAAATAATATTATGGAAGAGGGCAAAAAATAGAAAACCTTGATATTGGTTTCATTTGAGAAAGATATACATATGTGTATCGTTTATGGGAGTTTGTGTTTAAGAATTCTCCGCCTCTTTCTCAATTTTAATAATACCACTCACACATCTCATACCGAGATGACGTATCGGTTACATCAAGGCGCAAAAAATATTATTCTTAATATTTGGGCATATACTTCGCAAACACGCAAACAATGCTTTCAAAGTGAAATAAAAGAAGTCGTGCCGGCAAATTGCCTCGCGTCCAAGTCTTGTTCCAATTTACTACCTGAAAAGGCATCCTGCATAATGAAGCCGCAGCTGAAATCGTGTTAATCCCAAAAAACAATCGGCACGAAAGCTGTTCGCATCATTGTTGAGCGTGTTACGAGCGATAGGTAGGTAAGTACGTGTGAACACACTGTGGCGATAGTTTGTACAAACTTTTAAAGTAAACGAAACGAGTCGAAAAAGTAGTCACCGAGAAAAAAAGTATCATAACGTGGCTCAGAGCAGTGAATTCTACTAAAAGGGAAAAAACAGCGACAACTATATGACAAGATTGTCTTTATATATCATATATCTATAACATGTAAAGACAATTCTCCTGTCATACAGAGAGAATTCAGTATTTTTCCCTCAGTTGAAGAGAATTTATTTTCACGCGTATGCATATAAATATATTTTAAAATAATTAAAAATTGACAATACAATTTCATTTCTTAATTAATTTCTCATTATTATTGCAATAATCAATATTCTCCAATATCAGCAGATATTTTGTGTATGCATTTAATAAATATGAAAAATCACAGATCAAAGATATAGATATTAATGAAACAATTTATGTTGATTTATGTTTCATAATATTATAATATTAATGTTGTCAAATATATATTTATACGGCATTATATTCGAAAGGGGATTACATTTGTACTTGATATTTTCAATATTTTTTAAATGTGTATATAATAAAATCTTTTTTTGAAAGAGTGAAACAATCGCATGTCAGGAATCCGAAGATTATGAGAGTAGCTCTGCAAGTTGCAGTCTGCACGAGCTGCTTCCCTTTAAATCGGTGAAAATAAGGGGTTTGCGTGTTAAAGGATCTTTCCCATTGTTCCGCGTGTTCGTTCTTAAACTCTAAAGCCTTCGAGGCGTCGGCGTCCCGTTCTAAAAATGGAAGAGAAATTTCGTACACTCCCACAAAGATGACTGTTCAAAATACAAGAAGTTATCTGGCACTTAGCGTTTACGAGTGGATATTGAGCGCTAAGTGAAATGAAGCAGTTAGGGAACTGTTTTGTGATCTACTGCTCCTCCTTTTTTTATATCAAACTGCTTTCAACGCTTCAGGATTGCTTCGAAGTATAGAAAACGAAAATACTTTACTTGATTATATTTTGTAAAATAATAGTAAATAGTAAATAGTAAAAAAAAAAAGACTTAATAATGTAATATAACTCTCTAATTTTCTTTTTTTTTCAAAGGCAAATGATAAAATAATAAAAATTAAAACAAAATAAATAAACTAAAGTATAATAATTATAATCAGATAGTATAAACGAGATAATTACTTATCCATCGTTTATTGTAATAGAAAATTATTGTAGACCTTTGAATTATTTTCGTATAATTAAAAAGCATTTTGAAATAGATACATTATTAACGTTGTACCATTGTTTTATTCTTAATGTGATGTCTGTGTACAGAGAGAAGAGGGGGCAGGAAGAGAGAGAAGTGTGTGAGATGACTTGAAATGATACATATTTTCTGACATCTCTCCTTCATATTGAAATATACGTTAGTATTCTCTCTCATTCAAGTATTAAAGTGTGATTAAAATTGACGAGTTGACTGTCAAAGAGGCGATCTCCCCCTCTGTTGGACTCACATATGATCTTAAAACGCCCGAAGCATCGGATCCACGTTAAAAATGAAAAATCGTTCTTCTTCTCCGACTTTCGCTTTGTAGTTGGCCCCTGCGGCGTCGTTGTCTCGACATCGAACTTCAGGCAAGGAACTTTTGCGTATATCAAGTTCTATAGCTTTTGTTGGAATGAAATTAAATTGAAAATTCAGGACAGTATCTTAGGACATGCCTCTCAGACGCGGTGTCGTTAGTTGTTTTGATGGTTATATTAATTATTCTGCCAACTTTTCCGGCAATTGTAACAATCTGCCGAAAAGAGAAAAATCTTGAAAGTTATCTTGCGTATAATTTTCATTCATTCAAGTTGCGAATTAAGTCGCGCGTGAGAGGACTGAAAGGCAGCATCGCTGTCTGGTGTGCTTTATGTGAGTTATAAGCCGCGCGAAAGAATGGCTTCCGTGAGAGATCATCTGCGCGCGTCAGCTCGAACAGCGAGACTGATAAAAAAGTGGCTTTCCGCTTTGTCTTGCTGTCGTAGAGCGAATTGATAGACGTGGAGGAACCGCGTCGTTCGTCGAAAGCAATCGTCGCGGCGCGTGAGCGGAATACTCGCGCGAACACGTAACGCAACTACGTGTCCCGCCGGCCGCGACGACAAGTCGTTTCTCTCCTCGTCAAATTGGCAGCCCGGCAATACGTATACGTAAGGAGCTATTATCAGGGGCGCGTCTCTCAGCGTCGTCATTCTCTTGGATGTGTCGCCACGCAAGCAACGGATAACGAAATCCAGACGAATGTTCGTACGGAGCCGTGTATAGGAATGTCTTCGGTTGATGCGAATTCCGTGTGTGACAAGTCTGGATTAACGAGAAATCAAAAGGAAGATGAGGATAAGCAAGAAAGAGGAAAAAGAGAAGAAGTAATTTTACTTCGGGATTCATAAATAAAACGGTCTTAAAGCTTTAAATTCTGAAATTCTAGTCACAAAATTATTTAATATTTGGGATTGTCGGATTCAAGAATTAATGTTTGAGCAAACAAGAGATCGAAGGAACAGTTCGAGAAACATGATCCTCGAAAGTACTTTAACATGTTAAATCGATAGTAAAGTTCATGAACATCGCGGTCGACAATCGCTATGCAGCGCGGTTTATCATACGGAAATCCAAGAAAGGTGCTCAGTGTCAGATAGTTTGATGCTCTCATGCATCTTCGATGAAGCTTGCAAGATGCCTCGGGACTTCGCCCGTCTCTCTCTCTGTCCCTCCCCTATAATAAAATTTGAATCGATCTCTTTATGACAGTTGGAACGACGCTGTCCTCTTTAAATTATAAATTGGAATTTCGAATACAGCTGGTTGCATATCCTATGCGATTGAAATATTTACGATTCCATAGATGATGAGCCGAAAATTTATACAGTTATGCCATTATTGGAGATATATAGATGATACTCTGTACCAAACTGATATAGATAGGATACTAACGTCTTGTTTACGAGTTACATAAATGGTACAATTTATAGCTTTCTGGCAAGTATATATTTTTATGCAGAATCAGTTGCGCTAATAACTTTAATCTTTTCCGAATATGGTTTTCATTTTATTTTGGATTATATAAGAGAATTGCTTTTATATTTATTTTTATTTCTTATTATTATAAGAAAAAAATATATTATTATGAGTATTATTCAATATATTTGCAAATGCTAATATTAAAAATGTATGATATCACGATTGCACATCTGCATCGACGTTTTCAATGCATGAAGCGTCAATGTTAGGATGTTAGGTGGTTTCGTTTGAGAGGTTGACACATTAAGGTATCGTGACCTTATCTCAATGAAGACGATAATATTGTACAAACTGGTAGACCCCCATTCGAGTTCTATCGACTTGGTCGATCGACGAGCACCGAAATGTAACAATTCCTCGTCTATCTGTTCTACAATCTGGGATGAATCCCCTAAGGTTCTCCTAAGCGTATAATGCAATGATATTGGACGATGTCATCACTGATCATGAAAAATCGATTACATGATAGAAATAAACTTTATAATTAGGTAATTTACACATAAACATTATTATTATATATTTAGAAAAGATCCAATAGATTTTGAAAAAAATTCAAGGAAGCAAAATTGAAAATAAAAGTTTCTGTTTTAATTTTATTGTTATCATTCTAATAAAAATCTTATAGACTTTTACAATTGAGACAGTGCAGAAATGCTCTGTTTCATTTTGGAGAACTATCGTTCCCTTATTCCTTTGTCTTAAGACTCTCGTATTGTTCGATCTGTCGCGACTTGAGACATCGGACAGACGCAGGTGTTCCATATAGATAGCAGGCATTGGCACAAGGCCAATAAAGGCACCTCTTCCCTCTCTCCTACATTCCCCTCATATTTCCTAAAGCTATCCTACCGCGTTCAACTTCGTATCCGAGTATCGATTCCGAAACTACCGCGACTTTTCATTGAATTTCCATGCGTCACTTAAGAAGCTTTTCTTCGTCAATGCTTTCTTCCCTTTTCCGATCGATGGGAAGAAAAAAATGTAAAAAAATCACGTTGAAAAATGTTACAAAAATACATTTGTACAAATAAATATACAAATTTTTATTATTAAGTAATTAATAATGGTAGAACGTGATATTTCCCAATTAGTAATTTATTTCAAATAAATATATAATTAATATTTTAAGAAATATTAATTTTCTTTCTCGAAAGCTTAAAAATTTTCTTATATAAATCTCGATATAGGTAAAAATTTAATATGGACCACAAGTACAGCACTAAAAAAAAAGTTCTGGTTAAAAACGGATGAATCAGAAAAATCTTGTAGGATTGATCAAATATTCTAGTTATTATAATAGGAATTCTGGGTATTATAAGTTATAAAGATTGAGTTCTATTATAATAACCAGAATATTTTATCGATTCTACAAGATTTTCTGATTCATCATTTTATCGATTCTACAAGATTTTCTGATTCGTCTGTTTTTAATACCATAATTTTTTTCAGTATGACGATTTTTTATTTATATTTTCACTAAATAATAATTTAATAACACATCCACTTAATTAATAATAAAAGAAATAATAGTAACATGAGAGTAATTACTTGAGTCAATCCTTTGTATGTATGCTACGTAACACAACAGTCGGTTCATCACGATGTGTCCTTCAAAATGTTCGATTTCTTACACATCGTCATGCATGGTATTGTAAAACCTACTTCATTTTAATCCATCCATTTTCATTGTTCACTACAGTTACGAGTATATTTAGCAGTAACATTAAAAACGACGAACTGTCCCGTCAATCCGAATAGAAGTAAAACACGATAGATTTTAACGAGCTTCAATTTTTCTGATTTTGTAAAGTGTTGAAGCAACGAAGGATCTACTCGATGTTGCGATAGTGATGACCATTTGCAAGAAGGCAACCGAGGACGGAAAGATAAAAACGGGTCAGACTCTACAATGATCTTTTGAATTAGGAATTACGGACGCGTAAATTCTCTATTCTTAAATTTCTTAATTTTCTGTCCTCATAGGATTCTGAGAATATAAAATGTGAATTTTTCCATATTCTTAAATGATTGCTCCCTTGCGTGGTTAACGTGCGACATATATATTTCGTGGAAAAAGAAATAGTTTAAAGTTTTCAAAATAAATTTTTAATGTTTAATATATAATAAAAGATAACAAGAATTGAAATTTTTTTAAGATAACATACATAAAAAAAATACAAGTACACAAATTGTTTAATTTTTTTACTTATTTCAATTATTATATGCTTCATTGATTTCCTATAAATTTCTATTTATTAAATTTTGTATTTACTTAAATACACTTTTTTTTACTTAAAAGTGCGATCATTTTTTTATTTGAAAAATTTCTTCTTTCTTTCGCGCAAAATTCAGATATAAGCCATAGCAACGGCCATATTCATAGATATTCGCAGAAGCACCCGGTACATGCCCGGCATAAGATGGTGACATTGAATTATTGTTAACCTGGTAAATGCAGTCCGGCAGCTGTCGTCGCGCTCGTCGCTGAATGCGACAAGGCATTCCGGTAAAATATGCGAATGCATAATTGAAAAACGACGCGGAGTCCTGAGAAACCACGGCTTTTTCACCGTTTCTCGAATTGCCGTAAGATGGGATTAAACTGCGCCCGTCAGGGGTAACTTAGCACCACACTGAATAAAGATCGTATCATCGGTATTCTCTTTCTCAGGAGAGTAATTCGTCAGGTCCAGTTACAATATACACGAGATTTCGAGATCTACCTCCGCACAAAGTCGCCTTCGTTGATCCAGTTTAATTCTATTTTATGATGTCACAGTTTTCCATTTCCAAGCGATATAAAAATAAGCAATGTTTTAAAGTTCTTTTAAAATACATTATCTTACTTTAAAATAAATCTTAAAAATGAATTATTCAAAAGTTAAGTTTTTATGAAAAAGAAGGATATATCGGAACATGAAAAATAAATTATTATTTAATTAAAATGAAAATAAAAATAGTATGTATACAATGCTATGATGCATTTCTTACGTAATACACGTTTTTGTAAAAGGAAATGTCTGATAGATAGATAACTGGAGCAAACTTATGATATATTCGTAGCATTTAAACTGAGCGTCTGCTTCATTTCAAAGTTATTTCAAACGTCAGTTTGATGAAAGCCGAACAGTGAATTAAAAATTTAATTAATGTAATTGTTCAACAGAAAAATTATTCGGCAATTTAAATTAAATACCATTTAAATATGCAATTTGATTCGCATTTTATAGATATAACCACCATTAATTGAAAGAGCGTAATTGGCTACACAGAATCTAAGAGCATACGATATCGATATCAAATTAGGTCAAATTATCGAACAATCACGGTTGAATAATCACGGGAAAATTGCGCAAAACGGACAAAAATAATAATCGCATAGACGATGGGTAGCGAAGTCTCAATTAAAGACAATCGATACCTCCATCGGTTCCTCGATGGAAGATATTCGATTGCATCTGGCTGACAAACGGCCAGGTGATTCGAATAATGATTTGAGCGAGATATTCCAAGTCGTAAAGTTTTGCACGGACTTCGAATCGCATAAATCCCGCTCAACGGCAGATAGAGAGTACGGGAATGGGAATGCAAGGAGGGTGGGATAGAAAGTGAAAGATGAGGGAAAGTAAGACGAATGCTGGCCGGGCCAGGAGAGAAACGAGCGATTTCGAGTCGCCGGAGTCGCGCAAAGACGGCAGTCCTCCGCTATATTAGCAAAGTTTTATGACGTATGTAGCCGCGACGTGCAGTCATCACGGGAAAATGCAAGTTTCCATCCTTCTCGCTCTATATGGTGGCAGTCCGACGTCGCTATGAGCCCCATGGGTCTATGGACAGGGTTGAATGGGGGAGGAGAGGGTTGGGAAAGGCAATGAGATGACATTGGGGACGAACCGCGCGGACCGACTGCCAGGGAAACTTATGCGAATCTGAAAATTTTGAGACACATTTTGTGCGGACAAGTTCGTAATGGTTGGACATCTTCATTAGTAATTCCACTTAATAAAAGCGTACTAAATCCTTAACTATTATTAAAAAGCAAATCAGCACATTTGCTTAAAGACTCGTTACATTTAGGAAGTACTTAGGAGTGACAAATTTTCTCTTTGATATTTATAAACAATTTGGATACGAGAGATTAAATTGCTCGTCTTTGTTAATATATGTCGCGGAAAATTCCCTGAAAATATCGCGGAATTGGAAAGGAGAGGGGCAAAAGATGGTCGTCCGTTAATGATAACAGTCATCTTGGGTCTACTCAATTCTCTAAACTCGCCTTTTTCTTCGCTCGATCGTTGCTTAGCGCGATCCTACGATCTCGTTGGACGGACCTCAATCTATTTATCTATATATCTATCGCACGGTCGCCCAGTCGACCATTTCGTTCGAATCGAAACACGCTATCTCTCCCGCTGGCAATGGCAGAAACGAATTCCCGTAATCCCGTCAGACGTTCTCCGTCGAGCCGTTATTTAAAGCCGTCCAACGGGCATTCGATGAGCGAAGTTATCAGCTATAAAATAACTTTAGTTATATCCCGGTTCCAAGATACGAATTTCTTTTTCCTTCAGTTAAATGCATTGTCTGATTATTTAAATGCATTCTGTTTAATTAATTATATGTCAAATCAACTATGATAAAAATATCATTTCGTTATAGAAAAACAAATGTATATTTACGGTGTATTTCGGAATAACGTTTCGGTCTATCCCAAATCCGGTAAAAATACTGTTTTATTATATTAAGACAAATATGTATTTACAGATTATTAAAGTTCAAAATAATATATTTCATTTCTATCTCAAATCCGATAAAAATACAGCTTTATTACATAAACACAAATGTATATTTACAGATTATTAGATTGGAATGTTTTGTTCTATTCGAAATTTGGTAAAAATATCACTTCATTATATATATAAAGACAAATGTATGTACATCTACAGATTATTAATATAGAATAATATTTTGTTCTATATCAAATCCATTATTTTAATCTCCATAATTCATTCCACTCCACAATACTCTCTTTCTCTCTTTTTGACATCTAGAATTGCTGTAATCCTGTCTTAAACTTACAAGGTGACATGAAGGAATTCTTAGCGCGACTTTTAAATCGGAATGGTGTGTAATTTTCCGTCAACGTTGTTTCGCATCAATCGATCGTGACGTTTCCCTTCAACACCTGTATGCCACTAAATGCACGTCGTTTTTTGCTCGCGGCACGCATTTTACACAGTCATACAGGTTCCCGGGGCGATTTCCAATCTGTGATCAAGCGCCGGTCCATTTGCAACTTGATGGAGGTATTCTGGATTCGAATTGGCGTGTTGTTCCGTTGGCCGATCTATCCTTTTTTCGTGCGAATTTTTCGACGTCGGGAATTCGTTATTATAAAAATCTCCCCCGCCGTTCGATATTCGCGGAATACGTTCGCCATAGAGGAAACTTCATTATTGCTTTTCGATGTAATCATATTCAGTATGTAGGTAAAATATAATCGTTTTAGTATCCTTAATTGGTTCATCTATTACACATATATGTTTTTAAACATTAAACTTTTTATAAGAACTATTGTAAATATGAAAAATACTTACGGTAAATATATAACAGATTATTAAATATTTTATCAATAAAGAAAACAGTAATTAGATAGGGTAGTGATGTTGGATTGTACAGGGAATCCTCCCTAAACTAAAACGAAGAAGTAATTATATACATCGATTACCTTCCACAGTTATTGTTATTAAAAATTCATAAGAGTTTTTATACTATATTAACTTTTTTCTCAAAAGATTATTTTTTATAAGCCGTAATATTTTTTTTAATATATCATCTGATCAATCAATTTATGTCGGCTTCAATCTTATATTTCATAATTTGTAAACATATTGCATTAATTTACAAAAATTGTATTCAGTGATAATGGTCATATCAAGTATATTCAAATCGCCATATCACGTACATAAGTCGATCATGAATCACCGTTTTAATCACTCTGTGTGCACTTTAAGCGAGCGCGTTATACGTTCCGAACACGCGTAAGACTGCATTCTCGCGTGCAATAACCCAGAGGTCGATCGGCGATCTGCGCCCCGCCGCTCAGAGATCTATCGCGGCGCGAAGGGTGAAATTCGGCAAGGAACGAGCGGATTAATCGCGATAATTCCGCCCGAACGACGCTGAGATTCGCCGGGAAATTAAAACTTTCGCAGGAGGACCCGTTATCGCCCTTTCGCACCGACTTCCTGTCGGGTGCACGCACGCGCGTGTATCGAATCGCCGTCGTTCACGCGATCAGCTTTTCTTGCTGTTGGCAAGACCCTCAAAGGTTTTATGAACTTTGCAAGCATAATCCTACATCCAAACGCGGTAAAGATTTAAGAGTTCACCGGGCATTTATTATAAATGCTCCACAAATTACATAGAAAAAGCAGTAAAATATAAATCTGAAAGGAAGAGATTAAATTACACTATCAAGACATGTTGAATTTGAACTGGATCTTACTCTTGCTATCCTGTGCTTTAATACACGATGTTACTAGTTTCAAAGTAATAGCAATTTACGGAGTTTTCATAAAAAGGCGCAACTTTTGAATCGCTACATTTATGCTACTGCATAGAAAGGAGAGATAAAAAAATAATAAGAAAATATATCTCTGCTTAAATGTGAGTCTTAGTTGACAGATTAATATATACTTTAATATATAAAATTCAACGTTTTTGAGAATAAAACGATTAGTGCGTTGCGTTAAGTTCAAGATGGTCTAACGCACTTTTTAAAAAAGCAATGACTAAAAGCTCTACTCGGGGCTTTGGAAAAGATAATAAGTGGAATAATAGACTTCTGTTTGCCTCGAGTCCTGCGGTTTGTCGAAAATTTTTGTAGCTTCATCCAGCTCTCTCGCACCAAGGCTTTCAATTTTCTCCATGCAGTGCGAAAAGGTCCATTTGAAATTCGCTTACCTTGACACGTAGCAGGTGCTGCAGACTTTGAGCCTGGCTGCTATTTAAGGGTGGATTGTCGTTCCCGAGTCGCGCTACTGCAATCACGTTTTCTCGGGTCGCGTTGTACAAGAAGAGCGTGCATACTGTCTGTAAATGGAAGACGGGGGAAGTTGATACCTGGGATAGGTAGTCGGGTAACGTCTGCGCGTCATCCGTCGTTGCAACCGTCGCGGCTTTATTAAATTCCACGCGGCCCGATTTAGTTTTTAATCGACGCGCAGTTTGACGAGCCATTACATTTCTCATTGACATTTCTCATTATCGGGATTTCGCGCGCCGATCGGAGATGCTGCGCATTAATTGCATTCTGGGAATTTCACGGAGCGCTCCCTTCGCCCGTCTCCTTCGCCGCCGAAACGGGTAGCGCGGGATGTAATAAACCCCCGGAATAATCGACTGATTTTAAATTCTTTTCTGGGTCATCGAATTCGTAGCCAGACACGTGCCAAGACACATCTCTCGATTTCGGAATTTAGGCGAAATTTCCCGTCGAGCCGTGAGCAACGTGCGTAACGATGTTAACCAAGGAGCGACAATTTCGAAGTGTCATCCAGCCGAGTATTAACGATCAATGGGAACAATGTGACAACAACGCCTCACCTGATTATTGACTTCCTCTCTCATGAAATTGTCGAGAGACGACACCGCGTCCAGCACGGTCACATTGTTGTGCTGCTTCAATAAGGTCTCGTCCTTCTCACTGTACCCCAGGAACATGAAAACCCCGTGCGGTATACTATATGTGTCTGCACAAATAACACAATGCTGGTATTATATGGCGAGAAGAGAAATATCGTTTTCTGTCGGTCTACTCGAAAATCGTCGTATTTCAAGTCCGTGGTTGAGTTTAAAAGAAAAGAAAAAAAGGAAAAGAAAAGAAGGCACTTATTAAGCACATTTAACGTAAATTGTAAAAAATGGAATTTTATTTTACATTTTTTAAATAATTTATTCTAAACTTTAAGTAACTTTTAATTTATTTCTATATCAATTAATTTAATAAGTAAAGGCTTTTTTTTCTAAATTTTGGATTTTTCTATACTGTAAAATAAGATGCAAGATGAAATAGTCTTATAATAAATTAAAATTTTTTAATTTATTTTCATAAGAAAATTACGCACTATATAGTATGCAAAAATGGCAGTTAAGTCATACTCGTTCATGAAGACTTCAGTAAAAGTATTGTTTAAATAATTGACTTCAATTTAATCGCATCAATTATGAAAGAGATGATTACTCACCTGGTGAAGGCCGCATGCATATAAAGCCGCCGCTATAGCAGAGGCAAGGGCCTCGGTGCGCCTGGTAGGCCGGCGCTTCATGGTTGTAGAAAGCGAAATCCGTCTTACAGGGTGACGAATCGACGCAGATGGTGTTGCAAACGAGCTGCTCGCCCTCACCGCAGTGGCAGAGCTCCGAGCATTCGGGCTCGTCCTCGCGATAAAGCTGCGCAAATAGAATACATTGTAATCGATACGTTTATCCATCATCGTGCATTTTAGAAACAAACCACTCGCTACAAATATAAAAGATCATTATTATTTATTTTTGAATGATACTTATATGTGCAAAAAATAATTCTATACATCGTGCAATTTTATGTTATTTGAAAATTGGCAGAATAATATTTTTTTTTTATTTTAACATCTCTGTACTATGATCAAATTGCATTACCGTTAAAACCAGATGGTTCACGTATAACTAATTAAAGATTTTTAGCTTGCTCTTAGAATTGAGCTAATTTCTCATCAATGAGAAGAGTTAAAGAGACACGTCGAGAAGAAATCACGGGCGATTCTTTCGTTTCTTCACGATAAAATTCGAAAGTGTGCATTAAATAACAAATTTCCGCTGACACTCTCCCCCCACCCTTTCCGCTATGACGTTCACGAAACCCTCGGTTTCTCTTTTTTGTCTCGCGAGCGTCGGGTCTCAAGGGTGGCGGCGATGAGCGCGTTTTGCGTCGTGACGGCGATCGCGAGAGACCTGGGAGATTGCGAGCGACTCACCCTTTTGCCCTTGCCTTCCCTTATGTATTGCTGACTATGTCTCGGCCTTTGAACCACGCAGTAGCCTATAAAGAGAGTGACGTGAGAGAAGCTGTCTTTTTCGCCAGTTTATTTCTCCAGTCCTTTATCAACCTCTTTTTCCAACATATCTCACCCGGAGGCGATCTATCTAATTTGCTTCTTGATGCGGCAGACGAAAGAGATTAAAAATTCTTCTTTTTCTCAAGCTACCGGTACGCGCGAGTTTTATTTATGAAAAAAAGACTTTGCTTGAGTTAAAATGTATAGATGTATTGGATATGTAGACACATAATAATTAAAAACAAGAATCTTGAAATTTACAATTTTTTAAATTGCTTAATAGTATTGAAAAATTAAAACATGGAACAACATAAACGGAACTTGATATCACAGTAAACTTTAACAGTAAATTTTAAAAGATTTCGCAATGAATCCAATTTTCAGTATTAAATATAATAATCAGTCAAGCTTCAGATGAAATTGCTGTTACAATAAAATCTACGACAAACGAATTTTTATTAAAAAATGCATTTTAAAGTTTAATTTGTAAAGGTCGTTTACTTTTTAGCGTCAGTTATATTTCCGTATTCCACAAAATTCAATTGAAAAAAAAAAATAATCTATACCTAAAATTTGCCGGAACGCCCGGCATAATCCAAGAGAATGAGATCAATTATTGTGTAGGAAACTAATAATCATGAAATACATTTAGACTCCACTCACGTGGTGTCGGCGTGGTGGTTGTGGTGGTGCTCGGAGTGGTGCTTATAGTGGTGGTTGTGATTTCCCAAGTTTCCGTGGGTTCGGTGGTCGGCCACCTCGTCACTTCCGGTATTTGATTATCTTCCACTTGTTCGACCGCGGTGGTCGCCGTCGTGCTCGCCGGTGACCTCGTCGTTGACGCCGCGACGGCCGCCATCGTTGACGTTGTCTTCGCTGTTGTCGTTCGCGAGTGATGGTGTTTCCTACGCGCGTGATAGTCCTTCTGCGCCTCCACTGTAATCATCGATAATCATTTTTGAAATTGTGCAACAAGACAAAAAGAATTATATCAACAGACGACAGGAATGAGGAAATCTGTGCGTCTTGGATTTTCTGAGCGCGTCTGCATCTTTAGAACTTTGTATAAGAATAGGAACAAAGAGCATATGATTTAAATGCGAAATATTTTTCATTTTTTTATCGCAACATTTATTATTTCGACATGTTTCGACTACCTGCTGCGAAACTTCGCAGAAATACTTTGCCGAACATTTATTTACGATTCCATGTTTTATGATTGCCCTGGGATGCGCTTTCACTTTCTATCATAACTTATAACGTTTCACGGCACAATAATAAGCAACGAAAAACTGCCGACTCGAATCGGCATCGTCGCCTCGGAGTAACTTCGGCTTAATACTTTCTTCCTCACTCGCACCGCGCGCCCAAGAAACGGACATGTGGCCGCAAATAACAACCGCTAAGCAATATAAAGTGCCGAACGGAGAGCCTGTAAAATTGCAGTTGAATGTACACGTGTAGTCATCCGACGCGGAAGTATGAAAGTATCGGGAAAGTCGCCCGGTCCCGTATCGCCGGTGGCGCAGCTGCTGCGAAATATTTCAGCTACCGAGAGGCTCCGGGGTGATTACACTTTCAAGGGGCACCGCGCGCCTCTCCTCTCGCGGGACGCGTATAGCAATAATAGGGAACGTAAGATGCGCGTAATAATATTTTACGAGCTGCAGCGGCAAACCCGCAACTTTTATATTTCCGCGAAATAGATTATATTTCACAGCATTTATAAATGCGCCGCAAAACAATAACCTGCTCTTCTATCTTTTTCTTTTTTGAGAAGCAAATCATGTGTAAATCTTGCCAATAATATCTATACATCAAGCAATGATACATCTATCTAACGTAAGGATACATAATTAGATACTTAAATATGAAATTATAAACAGATATGTAAGATTGTCATTTTTTATATTTATAATTAAAGATATATTCTAAATGAAATTAATTATATTATTCCTTGTATTTGGAATAATTTAAAAAAAAATTTGATGCAATGAGGAAAGACGAGATTTGCGATATAGCGATCTATGCAACTACATAGTGATGCCACGCGCAGAACTGCAATTACACCGGTCGAACAAACGACACAGGTTGGCTCTTATCGATCCTTCTCGACCCCGTCGAGTTGTAAAGCATGGCAAATGCAATGGACTGCATTCAGTCGGTAGATAAGTCATTTAGATATGAAGAAATTGCATCTCCTACTGCGTTTTAGAAGCACATCATGTCGAGCTTCATAGAGCTTTGTCTGTTTCATACTAATTATGCGCTGTTTTCCAGTCGAGGTTATATATTTTATAATTTTTCAGCTTATCATTATTTGAATATTTTAAATCAAAAGTTAAAGCAATTAGTTAAAAGCAGAACTTTTATCAATTAATTTTCACATAATTCAATTTTTCAATTTTCGATATCAGAAACAATTTATTGATATCAGATCTTGAATTTAAATTTTGTTTAAAAAAAGTCGAATTCTAACAAGGCGAAGTTTAGTTTAATATTAATATAATATATTCTTATTTTATAAATTTATATCTCTACTGTTTATATACGGCAAATCGCACTTACAATGTGTCATAACAAATGTACTTTCTACATACAATAAATAAATGCAAAATACATTTATTACGAAATGCCGTTTAATAGAAAACGAAATACTATCACGTCGTTTTTCACGCTGATGGAATCGTGTGAGATAAACATTTGCAAAGACCGGTCAAACATTGGGAACAGTATATCATCAGTCTATATTAATTAACATTCCAATATCAGACAGTGTGTAGCTTGCGATTATTTTTATTTAATCCGGATATTCGGATTCGATATCGATTTCAAGATTATTGTGTTTTTTCAAATAACACCCCTAAAATATACCTGCTATTTCCAAAGTAGCTGAATCGTTTTAAAGAATAACAGTTATTTCTCTTGTAGATATTATTTATTTTATACTTGAAAAGAATATCTAACTAATTGAAACGAAGGAAACTATAAAACAACGAGGATAACTAAATAATGAACAACAACGTAATAAATTGTACAAAAGAACACAAGAAGAAACGCATAAGGAAAATGTTTTTTAAGGAAAATAAAAACAATTATATAAAGGAAATACGTAGGGAAATTGAAGAAAAGCTGGCGACCTATTTGCTAAAAGAAAACAAGTAACACGAGACTTTTCAAGTCACGCTAGCAATACAGAACGAAGGACACATAATAATAGAGTAACCCAACGGTTTTGGAACGCTAGAAAAATTACGGTCAATTCCTATTCGAGAACAAGCAGAATGTTAGGAAAGATAATTATGTCAAAAAGGAATAAACTTTTATCGTACTTTCATAAGGCTGACTTTTACAATATCCTTCGTCTCAGACATAAAGTCTATAAATGTCTATATCTTAAGTGACTTCTCTCAGTATCTAGTATCCATTATCTATCAAAGAACAGTGAATTGCTAAGTTTGACTTTCTTAACCTAAATTGTTGTTACTATCGTAACTCCTCAACGCGGATAATGAATATCGTAAAATTGTCCGCTTACCTACGCAAGGATTCACCCAGAGAAGTCGCTGCCAACCAAAACAGCCGTAAAGCTGATTGATATCGGGGGCCTTACAGGCGCAATTGGTGTGAAGTTCAGTGCCCAGAATGCCCAACATTGCTTTTCTGCATTCGGAGGTTGGTCCGGCGCATTTCTTCGTCACGCTGTCGACCGCGCAACTCTGTTCATAATATTCCAGCCTGAGTCTGAAAAAAATAAAAACATTAGAATATTATTTCAACATTGACATGTCAAGTGCTATGATTATCGGTGCAGAGAAATTGATATATGCAATCAATTATAATTAAAATATTATTATATACATATACATATATAACCGTCTTAAAAGGAAATTAATTCCATATGCCAAAAAGTAAATTTATTTCTTCTAACAATAAATCTACCGGAAAACGAATGTTCATATATTAATTGAATATGGACATTTATTAGAACGTCAATAATCAGCAGTAAGTATAAATGACGCTTTGACAATTATTAAACGTAAAATTGACTTAATTGACAAATTGACTGATTTTCGAGACAAATAATTACTTTAATTAAAAAGATGTCCAAAAGTATTACTGGGCATCAATAATTATAAGTGACGGTCTAACAATCATTGAATCATATCTGTGTTACTGATGACACATTAGATGATCGAAAGGATTAATATTGCAATAATGGCCAATGGCTGAGTGTTTTCGTTGATTACGGGAATTGTTAGTGTGACAATTGATACGGTTATACATAAATATATACATGTATCTTAAACATGAGCTTTGTTTCTACACAAAAGCGATTCAATCACAGTACATAATTTTAAATTATAATACTTTGCATTGATAATTCAGTATCGGAATATGTATAATTTTAGACAAAATCTTTGCTAATTTTTTTATTTATGTATAAAAATTGTAAGCTTTCATATTATTTGATTTTATATATATATAATTTATTAAAAATAAAGAGGAACGTATTGCATAGAATAACTTTAATATATAGATGCATCATTAATTTTAAATTTAAATTAATTATATTTCTTGTAATTAAATTTAGAAACATGCAAACTGTACTTCTATTTTCAGTTTTCAATAACGCTTTCTTAATAAGATCATTACTATATCAGTACTATCATATTAAACTATTATATTTGTATATCTACCGTATTTATGAAATCAAATGTATTTTTGTTTGTATTTAAAATAAAGGACTAACAATAAAATTGTTAAATCAAATGGATGTTTAAATTTAAAAAGCGATGAAGTTCATTAGCGAAGTTTTTAACAAAGTTTCACGTTAAATAAATAATAAACATACAATACAATTGACATAGCATAAAAGCTGTTACAACATATAAATTTTATTTTTGGTACATAAATAAGCTTTATATATCAATCGTTTAATTATAGAAAATTATTGTATATATACTATGTTAAAACCTAATCATAATTGAATTAAAAAGCTTTAAATATCTAATGGAAATTATGAGTAAAAAATAAATCAATACAAAAATGGTAACAATTTATAGCATTAGTGAATTAATATAAAATTTAATATAAAAAATTAATATAAAATTTATAAACTCAAAAAGATTATTAATTCAATAAATGATTAATTGACTATGATTCTTAACGCACCGCGTTAATTCTGTTAATTGAGTTTGGTGATTCATTTAGAAACAATTGTCACGACAAAAGTGAATAGGTGCATTTCAAGCAATCATTATAGAAAGCAATTAAATAAATGCTATAGAGATACTTCGTAGCGCGAAACTGTATCGCGACTCACAAAGCGTACATACATCTATGGCACGCAGCAATTGCTCGTTTCCGTGTCGCCTGTAGATACCTCTAAATGGCAAAATTAAAAATGGATTCATTCGCCCTCGGCGATAAATCAATTAAAACGCTGAATCGAACCATGCATACTATACGTACGTACGTGCGTGCGTGCACGCATGTTCTAATTTAATCAATCAGCGACGCGCGAACACACGTTCCATCGCTCACGATTGCGCCTCCTTTTCGTCTAGTTTAATCCCCCGTTATCCACACTGTTTTTTTTTAACGTATTTATTAACGTAAAGTGCTCTCTAAATCCGAATGTCTTCCGATGGAAGTCTAATCTATGCTGTGAAATCACCGAAGGAGACATCGATCCGTTATTGGTATGTTTTCAATGTTTGTCACTAAACTTATCAATATTGAGAATTAAAACTGCATGTAAAAAATAATGTAACTCGATGCTAATAATAATTTTGAATTGAAGAAAAAAATAAATATATAATATCCCTATAATATGATCAATAAAATAAAAAAAAAACAGTTTTGCAGAGAGAAAAAGAGAGCAAATTCAACTAATCGATTTTATGCTATTTAATATTTAAGATATTACATATTTCATTAGCCTATCAAATGTTCCAAAAATCCTTACCTCATTTAATAAATTATTTAACCAATCTTGAAACATATTGCACCTAGCTTTTAATATAATTTGCCAATATATCACTTTTTTTATTAATATTAATTACACGCGATTGTATCTCTATATCTTTATTCTCAATTGATTAATATTCATCATTTCTCGTAAGATCTAATAAATAGAATTTTCGTGCGATTTCGCAGCCGACGTGGTGACGTTTAACTCGATCAAGCTGCTAAATTGCAATGCGTCTTCTGTGAGAACCGTTATCGTTCTAAAAAAAATTAATTACCTCGCCTCGGAACAATGTCCCTTTATCTTTGTCCTCGCAGTTTTTTACATTTCTTCGCGACGAGCGAAAACCGCCGTGCGATAGAAATGGGAACAAAATTGACACGTAAATAATAATGTCCAATTAGAACAACGCAATCTTATCTCACTGTGTAAACCAGAGAGGCACCCGATTAAACACCGCAAACACGTCGTCCCTTATTTTTTCTCGCAGTTCCGCCGGAACTTTTTCAATTTTAAAGTTAAATCGCGATTCAACAAGATTTATACGCGCGCTAATGCAATATTTCCCTAGTCAAGAGGACGTCCGTCCAGCCTGCAGGACCAGTGCGACTATGAGGGACGAAACGATATGTCCTTCAACTTCCGGATTTCGCGACAGTGTACGTGAGTGTCGTTTTAAATGAATCTAGTTAAGCGCAAAAAAACTATTTTATCTCATGGGGATTTTTGTGTCGCCGCATATTCAATAGATTCTTCGTTAAGACAAAATCGACAGTAACCTTATTAAAATCTTATTAAAATTTGTTGAAAATCTTTAATTGAATTCACGATCGGATACAATTACGGATAAAATGATGACATGAAACAATCGTCGTTTCTTATATTTATCAATATTATTAGGAATGTTTGTTTCTAGAATGTACATATACATGTTTTGGACAAACTCACGTTCCAGAGATTCTCTTTTCATGCGCTTCGCACTACGTTTCCACCTTTGCGTACGATTCGTTGTGTACGGACAGTTCATGGAGAAACATGCAAATTTTCAAAAACGTGAATATGACACACTGCCTCACCTGCAGCTTCTGTTGTCTTTGCAAGTCTCGGCCAAGCTGTTACACGTTGGCATTTCGGCGCTGTCTATGCGCTGCGCGCATGCTGGATGCATTTTGTCTTGCGCCACTATGCACTCGTCCTTTTTGTTGTCCGTTTTCCTGCAACACGAGAAACACACGGGTATGTAATAAGATTGAGAAAATTACTATTAGAGAATCCCGTAGAAGCGCGCTAAAAGTTTATATAGAAGAAATGTCCCAACAAAAAAAAAACCTTGCAACTCCAATATTATCCAAAATAAAAAAAAACAATCAAGTTTTAAAAGAAAAATATTCCAACATTTTTATTATTATTTATAACTTTTAGCTTTAATAAAAATATCTTCTTTACAATCGATTTTTTGCATATTTGTTCAAATGTATTGCATTATTATTGTATTATGCAAATGTGCATTGTTCGTTCGAACGTTAATCAAATGCGTATTTTATTTAGCTATGTTTTCTTATTCGGTTGTTCGGTCCTTTTTTTCGAAATGAATAAAGAGACAATTCTATGAAAAAAACTGCCACGAGTACTCATGGGATAGAAATAAGATGCTGGGGCAAAAGCGGAAAGTTTTCGCATTGTTTCGCGACCAAAAGCTACTTAAAAGTTAAAGGAGTCTCGTTAAAAAATACGAGCCTTTCGCGCGAAAAGAATATTAGGGTTGCTTCGAGGATTTTGTCGTAGTTGTCATTGCGAGGTCTTAGCTCATTTCTTCTTGAATGATTTGTTCTAACTTGGAAAAATTTACATATGATTAATTTCAAGTAATTGTTGAGAGTATAAAATATTTTTGCAAAAAAAATTCATTAAACTAAAATGAATAAGAATTGCTTAATATCTAAGAAGATAATTTAATAATTACAAGAATCTCGCTACACTGTTACTTACTCGGGTTTGTACTAAAATCTGACTACTCTCACACAAAGTTGTAAATACCAATGTAAATTAACTTTGTTTCACCGCATGTTTCTAATCTTATGACTTCCTTTCGTATTAATTATGTTTTAAAAACAATTTTCCAATCTTTTAATTTTATTACAATTATACTAAAATTTTATTAGTATAATAGCAAATTAAATTCTCAACTTTTTTTTTAATAAGAAGGATATGGAAAAGATTACAATCAATTTGCTAAAGTTCTTCTCTTTTGATTGACGTACATTACTGAAAGTTTTTTTTTTTTAAGAATATTAAAGACATAACTGCAATAAGATACTGATCACAGAAGAAACTGTAACTTATAGTTACTTCAATTTGGCCTCAAATTTTCATAATTCACCGAGCGAACAATCGATCGCAATCATGCGTTCCCTCTATTCTTTATTCATCTCTGCAATTCTGTATCGTGCCTATTATTACCTTCATCCAAGTTCAGCTGGGTGCATGACAGTGGGCATGCATCGAGAATATGATCTGGCATTTCTGTCAGTTAAACGCGTTTTCTTTTTTACGTATCGGGCGGTTCGGCTGCGCGTAGCCGGATGCAATGTAACGCGCACTACTCGGCATATGCGTAGCGGGGCACGCATTGTTTCGCGTACCGATCCGAAGCTCCGGTTTCAATTGCTCGATACGCCGGATTTCGAAATATTTTTCGCCGGCGCGTACGTGCGCAAGCGCGCGCGGCCGCGTAATTAGAACGCGAGTTAACAACGCGCGTCCTTCGATTAATTCCAAATTAATTTACGACGGCGCCGACAGTTGATTCGTCATTTCACGTTCGCAGCTGCACCACTCTCCCGGTACAATAATCCGTTATTAATTCACGTTGCGTCGCGCATTGTGCTTGCGATACAGTCGGTCGCGCAACGCCCTGCGTTAATATTTTAACGCGACTTTCTCAGGACAATAGACGGCCAATTAAACATTCAGCGCCGACAGAACATAACCGAAAAGAACAATCGCTTCGATATAGTTTCGTTGATAGAAAATTTTTCTGCTGGAAAGAAACGTTGTTAGCGAGAGACACGAAACATGCGATAAATTTTCCAAACAATAATGTATACTTTGTGTGTCAATGCGTGGCAGCCATGAAGAGGAAAAATATAAAAAGATCGAATAAGTCTGTTGGACAAAGATATAAAGAAGGGAAGGAAATTGAAGCTGTACAAACCATGTAATGAATCCACAAATATCAGAAATGTAATAATAATAGAGTTAACCCTTTGGCTACTACGCGTTATTATAGCGGGTTTCCGCCAACTTGTTTCGTGGAATAAAACGCCACTATAATGGTTCTCCTCTAAAAGGTCTTTTGGAATAAAAAAAGAAGCAGTGGCTCTTTTCTATGCCTCGATATCTTGTATCGCTTGTTAAGCAAGAATGTTTCAATTGATATGCATTTGTTTCAGCGAAAGAACGTTCGCGGTTTTTAATCGAATTCCGCGATCTCTGTACATACAGAGCAATAGAGCTTCCAGTTCGGCCGTAGCCGAAGGGTTAAAAAAAAAGATAGCTGTCTATTCGATTAACCTGCAGAGGCAGAAGGCAATTTCCACGGAATGCTTGTGATTGGCGGTCTTGTAGAAGTGCTGCAGCGCTTCCATGCACTCGTTCCTCGCGCACGTCGTCGAGTCGCAGTGGTTCAGAACGGGCTCCAGCAGATTCTTGCATTCCGGATCGTTTCTGAGCAAAAACAAAAACGTTCCATATGCAGTTTGTACCGTCTACGATGATCGGTCTCCGGCTACTACAACGGGAGAACTTGCGAACTTACTTGCAGGACGTGTAAGCGTGATGGCACGTGCTGGACAGGATCAGTTTCACCGGCTGTTGGAGCTTATCGATGTCCGACGTGGAGGACGGTGGTTCCGCGCCCGCCTCTGCGAAACAAGCAACGTGTCAGCGGACAGAAAGTGCTGATCCCATCGTTTATAATTAAGGACAAGCTGAGGAAGGAAGGCAGGGGGGGGGGGTCGGCTTTAACCGTAACCTCTTTGCATGTAAAAGTTTTATATGATTTATATGTTTAACCCGTTGCTGTGTGTTTAATCCGTAGAGCGAAGATCAAAGAGATAAGCTATATTTTGCTATTTTAAGGAAGAAAAACATCGGTGAAAATAGCTCATATAAAATCCAGTTATATGACACTTTTTTCTTTCATTACGGCAAATTGAAAAGAGGACGGTCCACGTGATGAGTTAAAAATAAGCATGACACTCAAAAGAAGAGCGGAAGATACGATCGCGGGATCTAATTTATCTCATCTCACGATAACGAATGTAATTTAATGTCTTATTTTAAATTTATATTGATCAGGTGTGCGTATAAAAATAACAAGGTAAAATGTTCATTATAGCCGGCGAAACTTTTCTAATTAGCGCTGTGTAATGCAATTGTATATCAGGCGCGCCGGCATTTGATAAATTGTGAAAAGCATCATTTATCATGGATATATCTACTATTTCACGCGCGACGTTGAAGGTTCTTCCAGCACAAATTGAAACGCGAGCTTCCACTATCGATCGGTGGTATCGAGCGACGTGTGCGGCGCTCTTCCTCGAAAAAGATCGACATCGACACAGTTAAACATGTGGCTGCCTGAGTTCCATCTGTTCCTATCCGTAATACACTGTTTACACAGTCATTGGCGGAGACCCACTTTTCTTGCCGGTGCCATACAAATAAATGATAAATCATCAACGTCGCGCCGAGGGCGTCGATACACTGTAGAGAGGAGAGCGATGCTTATCGTTTCCTTTATTTCCAACTTCGTAAGAATTATGAACCCGAATCAGGGCAAACAGGCAATTTTTCTTCATTATTTAAATGCAACATTATTAAACTTCACACCTTGGATTAAATTTGTTTAAATCCAAAGATATTATCGAGTCTTATTACGTATCTACATCGCGATTTTAATGTATTTTAAGTAGATATAAGTTTTCTATTAAAAAAAAACCCCAAGAAAAGGTAGAGAAATATTTGCAATGCAAAATATTCTCGCGAAGGGAACAATCAGCCATCGTGGAAATCCTTGTTGGAAGTTTCTGGCTTCGTAACAGACTCGAATTCGACAAGCGATCGTCCGAGGGAATGGATATCTACCCGATGACGAATGATCACCATCATTAACCAATATCCTCTCTTCGATTGATGGATTCCGGCGACGGGGTTAACGATCGCGCGAGGCGCCCGTGAATATCGGGAAGGGAGAACGAAACTACCTTTTCGGCATGAAGGGGAAAAAAGGGTCTAGGATTCCCCATGAGAAGATTCCCCGCCCCGCCAGATGACTGGCCATAGACTGGCCAAGTCAACCACCATGAAGAGCGTGGCTTCGACGCACTTTATTAAGACAAACGAGCGGCCCCTAACTCCCCCTGCATCCCTTTGAAAGCCTTAATCGCACCTCTGAATCGTTCGTGGGCTATCTGTATATGTGTCTTTGTTTAAATTAAATGTGAAAAGAAGAGATGCTGGTAGGTATTTAAAATTTTCATAGAAACGCATGGATAAAAGAAGATATAACCAAGGATAATTTTTATTTAATTACGATAAAGATACAATGCAGACACATATTAAGTATGTGTATAGTATACTACATGAAAAACTTTTAGAAAGACGTTATTATTTATGTTTCTCTCAAACTGGTATGAAATATTGTGATATAAAATATATTGATTTAAAAATCGNCATAATAGATTTTTAAATGAATTCTTTTGAAATAAGTCTGGTATATTAAATTATTGACGATAAATTTAAATCAAAATTAAAAATTTCTTTTCTTTATTTCACTATATTAAATTAATAAGAATCAAAACAGGGAGAAAGAGGGAGAGGCTAATGTAAATCATAGATGTAATGTAAATCATATAGATATCGACAGGATTGAAACGATTCTAAAAATAGTCAGAGCGTAAATCGAAACGCACTTTAAGCATTTCCGATAGAATATCGATGTCATGAATTTCGTATCCGATCGGCTCATAGCAGGTAGAAGAACAAGGGCAATTTCGAGCGGCAGTAATTGGAACTCATGTCGCACCGGCTTTCCGAGATCGATGTCGAGCTCGCGTCGCGAGATATATCGTGGCTCCTCGGCCAGGTGAGGACCTTTTCGGTGACACAGGTGCGCGGATGCAGAAACTCGCTCGGCGAGTCGTTAGACTCTCGAACCAACAAGATCATTTGCTCATGGAAAATGGAAAACGGTTAAAACGCCACGAGTGAAACACGTGCTTATTCTGTGCCTAGCACTCAGACTAATGGTGTTGAATACAGAGCTCCTTTTTCTTCTCTCTTATGAGAAAGAAAAATCTTATTAAACAATTTTTTTTAAATAAAAAGAAATGTATCAAAAGAAACAGTTAAGTAATATAATTGATGCTTATCACAATTGATACAAAAATCTGGAGCAATGATTAATATTGATTCGATTGAAATGTTTGCGTCAATCATTATTTTAAAGCGAAGAAATTCACGCGAATTCTTACGGCGCGTCAACAAATCCGTTTACTTTCATAAAGGTTCATAAAATGAACCGCAAACTTCACCATCAGTCAGACACGTCACGTAGAAACGTAGGACGACGAAACGTGACAGGAGCTGTCAGAACACCTCGGCTAAAATCCAGGTTGCGGTTTGTATCCAGCTCCATGTTCCTGTGACTTTCATTAAATTTCATTTATTACTAACCCAGAAATAACCGGAGCCGTGAATATGTCTCGCAAGTTCGCGGTCGTGATTTTTGCCGTCGCGCATCGCAAGGTTGACGGGAATGCAAATCGCCGGTTAACAAAATTGCAAGTTCAACGTCGACGCTCGTGACTTGTCTGTCCGCGTTGCATATTCAGCGCGACGTTAAACTAACGAAATACTTATACCGACCTTGCGCGATTCTAACGATTGAATGCGGCTCTTAAAAGGGATCAAGATTCACGAGGTAATTCACTTCGCTCGCTCGTTCACCGGATTCGTTCGCGGAATCCAAAACCGCTAATTCTTATTCGCAGCTGCTAATTCATTCGCGAATTTTCGATGTGGACGAAATCGGCTGAAATTTATAACACTGTAACTCTGCGAGTGAATTCACCGAGCACGAAATTTGCCTCGTACTTCTTCTCGGTGTTTTAACGAGTGATTCAACTATGTCGGCCGGTGTCGAAAGGCCCTCATCATACGTGCTTCCTTTCGGGTTAAATATTAAATGTAAGATGTAAAAATTAGATAAGATAAATTGCTTCTGAGAAAAGTCATCTGTGAATGTAATTTTAACAGTTGGGGCGACAAGAGTAAAATGAGTGTAATCTTTCCATAAAACTACGATTTCTCAAAATAATTTTGCGCACGAGTAATTTCATTATTAGACATTTTACTTAACCATATTTTGTTACAGAAATTAAATTAAACGATTGAATAAAATTTTATTGTATTTTATGTATACACATGTACGATTTAATTTTTATTAACTTAATTATTAATTTTAGTCAAATACAAATATAGTCAATTAAACAAAACAAAAAAAAAGAAATATTTTGCAGGAAAAGACTTCTGTAAACTTCTGACTAGAATATTTTTTACAATAAATGCTTAATCAGCAATCTTAATATGATGCTTATTCAAATTGAAGGTTGAATCAATTTAAGTATATGGAACAAGTATATAAATTTCACACAGAAATATTATTAGATCATCAAGATTTCAGCCTAGACCAAAAACAGCATTTTTCTTTTTTTCTTTATTTGTGAAAATTTATTTTCTATTTTATTATTTTAAATTTAATAAAACCTTTAACAAGTGTATAATGTAATATTTAGCTATTTTTAATCAAACGACTAACTAAGCTATTCTGATATGTAAAATAAAAAATGGATAATACACAATCCATCAAACGTGACAATTGATGAGCGAGCCAACGTGCTAATTAATCATTAGCCCGGTACCGTAGAGCGGTCTCTCGATTTTATCCGCTATTTATATATATTTCAAACCGCAATGAATATCGGTAATTGATCGGCCAACCGAGTAATTAGCGCAGCTGTAATTGAGAGAAAATCGCGTTAAAGAAGCGCGCAAAGCGCTGAGCGGGCGGCGTTTCCCGATCGCAATTGCATTTCCCATATTTGACGTTAATTGGCCGCGCGGGCAATTAGTTACAGCAATAATTGCGGGGAAACAAGATCCACGCCGGTGCCAAAAACGCCGGCTAATCGCAATGTTATTCATGATTAGCCATTGCAAAGTCAAGCAAAAAGTCTTAACACTCTAATATTATTTTAACCAATAATGGTAATTTACATATTTTACCCTGCGTTTGTTGTCTCTACTTCCTCATTATAGCTTAATATAATTCATTATTAAGTGAAATAACTCATTCTCAAGCTATATCAAATTGTGATATTTGTTATTTCGAGAAAAGACAACCAATAAATTAGTTCCAATTTTTTTTAGAGAAAAACTTTATTAACGTTTTAGGCTTCGGGACACTAGTGTTTTCATATTTAACAAATTTTTCATTTTATTTTAATAAAATTTTATAGAGAGAAAAAAATATTATATAACAAAAGTATTATTGTTTCAACAAATATTTGTTTCGTGCAAATAACGATTAAATTTTTGCAATGCAACAATTTTGAATTTTTTTTTTTTTATATCAAAATCTCACCTCGCAAAAAAATAAAACAAACAATATTTTAAATAATTAAAATACAAAAGATTAACTAATCGTTAAACTTATCTCTTACTACTATTTTGTAATTTATTATTTTTTCTTCTGCCTTTTGAATGAATCCGTGATTTAAAAAATTAGCGATAAATTATATCGCGATGTTATTTAATCAATAAAAAACTTTTAGTTAGCGTGTAATCGGTGAACAAAAGTTTACAACGTGCGATTGTTGGATACAACTTTAATTAGTGCTCGTTTTTCAAGGTATTAATTGCCATGACAGAATTTCGATGAGTCAATCTGAATACGCGCGCGTCCATATTTTTGATATCTCTCTTTTTTTTATTTTTTTTTTTTCACGTTCGTCATTCCCTTGAGCATGACGATGTACATATAAATAAACATGACATAGTAACAAAATTGTTATTGGCGGAACTAAATGAATACACAATTTCAATTATAACGTGCAAGTTAATGCGTTAACTCGTTCATCGAAAATACTATCAATTTTTCGGATTCCGAATGTTCGAATTTTTTAAAAAAGTTCTTGAAATTTCTAATAATTTAATAATTTATTAAGACAATCAAAATAATGAAAATATAAAATTAATTTTTATTCATTTCAAAGTATACCTAGCTTAATTTGAAAACTGTCGTTTAGAATGTAGGAAAACCGACAGAAGAGATTAAAATTATCAAAGTTGTAGGAAATCCCAATAAAATCTTTAACATTTTCTTTTAATTTAAAACAAAATGAATAAAAAATAAATTTAATTTTCCGTGTTAAAAATTTGCAAATTAAAGAAGACGATAAATTAAATCAAAATAATCTGCTGTTCTGACAATTATTAGTTCACAATGACATTATAAGTTCACAGACTTGTGTTTCAAAACGTTCTTTCGCTCGCTACACAATTAAACATAAAAAATAGTTTTTAAATAATTTTAAAAAAAGATATTTAAAAATCACGATGTAAAGAACGAAATTGGCCTCCTGGTATACTCTGTTCCTCTTAATCAACGACGAGCGGGATAGCGTACCAAGTGAGCGCACCTGTTCGTCCAGGCGCGTTTCTCTCAAATCCGGGAAACGGCGATCGATGTAAAACCGTCGTGTAATATCGAATACGACGAAAACTTGGGCGAATCTTGGGCACGATGGCGGATTAAAGTTCCAAATCCGGCGGCTCGAGAAATAATATGCAGACGCGCAAGAGAGATACGAGTAGAGGCAGGAAATGAGAGCAACCGGAGAGAGAGTTGAAATTAAATTAAACTTTCGCCACGATAAATCTTACTCGTTGAAGTGATATCTTCGCGAGATATTACGCGGGAGATGCGATCGATCGTCCGCTCTTTCATCTCGTCGACGGAAAATCGCGATCGTCAAAATAGTCCAAAGATTAATTCCTATTATTTGCTCGTTCCATCATTTATCTTAACTAATTGCAAATTATTAATAGTTGATATCACATTTTTACTCTTATACAGGTCTCTATACATACGTATGTATATACTATAATATATATAAACGCACACAAGTATCTAAAATTTATTATATTTATAAGTTTTGTGAAAATAGTCGTATCTTACACAATTTCCTCTTTTTAATTATATCAAAGTATTGAAAGTATCGCTATTTATTAATTATTCATAAACATTCAGCATAATTCTAATTTTGTTGATATGTGATTTATGTAAGTATGGTTATATGCGAACAGGTAACAAAATAAATAAAATATTTTCTATTAGAGAGGTAAAAATATAAAAAAATCAAGTTTCACGGGTATCGCAATACCAAGTGAAGCAATTTATTTATTCGACATAATAAACTTGCATACGGAAATATATTTGTTGCACGGAAACTAATGAATTTCATTTCACCACGTTGCACTTGGTCGGCTCACTGGCAAGCATTTTTATTGTAATTGGTTATCACTATTCGATATATTGAAACAGATGTGCTTTTTGGTCCTCCGAAATACGAAAAATTATTTCGGACACGCGAAGATTTACCAGACCAGAATGTAATTAATATTTTCAGCGAAATATTCACGTGAATTTTCAGAAATCTATATGGCATGTTATACTCTCTCCCAGTATCTTTTTCCTATCTGCAACATATAAATAGATTCCCATCGAAAATGTTTATCGTATCACATTTATCTCTCGAATGAATAACAACCAATTTTTAAACCTTCCTCTTTTTCCTGAAGATATATAATTTTTTCATATTTTAAATTGGTTCATTTTTCAATATATAAAAATATCAAAAAGAATTCTACAAAATAAATAATAGCCTATTTTAAAAATCCTTTCCGGTTCACGTAAATCATAAGTTTCGAAACGTTTTTAATTCGTAATAATTCTATTCTATATTTAATTTTCTTATATAAAAGTAATCTAATCACCGTACATTGTGAGATCGAAAAGTGAAGCATTTGTGATATAATGTAACGTTATATTTCTGTTTGTCAGAACAAACATCGACAATTATCGCAATACGACAAAAGTCGTATGAATAAAAACAGTCTCGTGTACTTCATTTCCTTGATTTTTCCTCGCATGTAACTCGACTACCCATCAACAGGATGTCATCGCGGGCAGTTTGTGGGAAAACATGAATTTGCACGGTGCATTAAAACAAATGGAATTTTCCATGATGCACATCACCGATGTCGCGACATTTTTGACATAATTCGCCGCTCCGCAAGAAAGATCATCTTAGTGGAAAGATTTATGATCATACATCAGACGCCTTATTACTCGCATTGATTGTGTACAATTTGTGCTAGAATATCGAAAGAGAATATCGAGGAAAGCGGGGTAACAATTCCGCTATCCACGCTATCATCGCAATAAAATTTTTCACAGCAATAATGAAGGAAACGATTTAAATAATTTAATTTTTCTAATCGTAATGCCTATTCGATAAATAAATATATCATAAACAATTAAAAAAATTTGTTACATATTCTTATGCTTACTAAATAAAAAAAAAATATATAAACATAATTTTAACATTGCAGTATTTTATGATACAAATTTTTTGTCTGCTATATTTATTTACATAAAAATAAAATCGTGAATAAAATCAATAGCGTCTGTGCAAGAAAGGCATATCCATTTTTTAACACATGTAAGAATCATAATTTTCAATAAAAAAATGATCCATTTAATTGGGAATAAAATCATCACTATAATGAGAGACTCACGTTCGAAATCATCCGTTTGGTTTTTCTTGTGATGAGCGCGATGATGATGACCACCCGGAATGGGGATCTGCTTCATGTTGAGCAGATCCCGATGCTCGGCATCGATCAGCGGATTTTCCAACTGCGACTCAATCACCTCGAAGCTGGTGGAATTATCCGGATGGGCGATGACCTTCACTGTAAATGACCGGGCGTAACGAGTTGTGCACAAAAAGTGCAATGTTCAAGATAAATCCATCCTTCATAAAAGGAATTAAAAAAAAAGAACTCTTTCTTCCGACTATCTTATAAAGAGTAGACGAAAGAAAGATCGCGATTGTGCGCAGTTCTAGAAATCATTGGGGACACGCTCTCATTCGCAATTGCAGCTGTAATCGTGCGCTGCAAAATTGCATTCGGAGATCGAAAATTGCGAGAGCGTTTTCTTTGGCTAATCCACGAAAATATTTGTGCGGAAATTTTATTGTGTCCGATGTCGCAGCGCGCGACGCGAAGAGCCTAGGAAATTAATACGACAAAATTGAAAGCTTTTCTTTCTCGGCTACTGTAGTCGTTTAAGTGAGCGAGAACGAGACAAACGATTAATCATAACTTTTTGATCCTTTTTATAAGAGTAACTCAGATGCATTGAATAAAATCTCAATCTTGTTAAATAAAGAGATAAACAAGAAGTATATAGCCAGTTGTATTTCTAATATTGCAACTTATATATAATTCAATGTGTAAATATATAATTAAATAAACTTATTTCTTTTAACTTGTTAATAATTAAAAAGAAATATATTAGGATAATGAAAATTTTAAGGAAAATCTTTAATGTGAATACTTTACACAGATGTATAATCAAAATTTCTCTTTAACTATGATATAATAAATGATAAAAGTAATATAATTGAAATATTATTTTTTNATCTTTGAAAAAAATATTTTACTTTAACATTCATATTCATCAACACAGATCATTAAATATTATATTAAATTTTACAAATATTTATTTTTTTTTTAAATTTAATTAATTTCTACAATTTATTACGTAAAATATTGCAAGAAATAATATAATAATTTCGCAAGAGACGTTTATCTAAAAAAAAAGAAACAATTTTGAAATGTTAAAAATGTTCTATACAATAAGTTAAAAGGGAATTAAGAAAGAATATACAATGCTAAACAATATTAACAATCGATTTAAGCTTATCGTTTTACCTAGATATTAAAAATTTATGAATTCACTATCAATATGTATTGTAAAAGTCGCATAAATTCCAAGTTATTCTCTCATAAGTACCTATATCCATCCATAATTTACCTGTGTGCTATGTACACATTATATATTTCTGATAAATAATTAGCTTCTTTTTTTGTTACTAAATAAAATTATTAAACAAACTACGCTGGGACTGTGCTGGGTACTATATTTTCTTATATTTTTCATATTTATGTATAAAAGTATAAAAGTAAACAAAGCAATGGAAATTCTAAGTTTCTTTGAAATTTAATCGTTATTATAAATTAGTATTATAAATATTATTGTTATTATAAATTAATCCCAACAGTTTTATTTCAATAGAATTAAACAACAGAGCTTCAATCTCTACGTAAAAATGTTCGAGGGACTGTCAGCGTATTTCTCTCCGTTTCCAATTTCCCGAATATATCCTGTCAAAGTAAGATTCAAAAAGATACTACAACTGCCCATCACAGTGCCCGACGTAGTCACGCAAGCCAAAAATTATTCGGACGTGTCTCTGGACACGTTGTTTGACGGCTTGACAAAGTGAGGTCCCTTGTGCGTACGTGCCGGTGGGCCCGGTACGAACCTGGATCGACGAACTCTTCGCGGAGATCGAAGAACCGATCGACGGGCGGCGCGCCTGGCCTGACTTCGAGGTCATCGAAGTCGTCGTCGGCGCGGTCGAAGATCGCGCGGTGCTCGTAGGTGGGCCTAGGCGCAAACTTCCTCGGGGCCGGCAGCCGGGGCAGTTCGGCATGGCCGGGCCCGTGGGCCCCCAACGGCTCGTCCAACACGGTAGGCGTAGGACGAGCAGTCGCCGGCGCGTACGAGCCCGCCGACGACGACGACAGCGTCGCGACGACAGACGGCGGTGCGGGTAGTGCGGGGTGCTGACGGTGATGGTGCTGGTGCTGTTGGTGGTGATGGTGCCGATGCTGGTGCGGGTGCGCGTCATGCTCGCTTTGGGGCTGCAGGTGCACTGTGCCGGAGGCGCGATCATGCTTGGACAACGAAGACGAAGAAGAAGAAGAAGAAGAAGAAGAAGAAGAAGAAGAAGAGGAGGAAGAAGAAGAGGAAGAAAAGGAAGAAGAAGAAGAAGACGATCCATCAGTCGACCGATCCGGATGATCAACGCCTGGACGCGAGGTCGCCGCGCGATCCTCGAACCGATTCACATCGATGTCATATCGGTCCGAATCGGTCCGAGGGTCGTACGCCTCTACGACGAGGACGGCTGGCCTGCCGGGCAGCTCCGGCGCTTCCTGGTGATGATGTCGATCGCCGTGACGGTGATGGTGTTGGTAGCGGTCACCGGGCTCTCGTATGTCGTACGTGCTGTCGGGATCGTAGTACGGCGGAGTGCGCGCGGTCCCGGGGAACAGAAAATAGGGGTACATACTGGTCGGCGGCAACCAGATCTCCTGGTAGTTCTCCTGCTGCGGGTCGAACGGGTACAGGGCCGAATCCGTGCCCGACAGGTCTACGGAGGTGGAGGAGGGCAGGACCTCTGTAACACAGAAGCAGAGCCGCGGACGAGAACGGGGTGAGTGAGGGTGCGCGTTCGCCATCGGTACGCAACGTGCGAGGTCTGCGTGCTGTTGTTGTGGGGTAAAGTGTCGTGATGGTGATAGTGGTGGTGGTGGTGGTGGTGGTGGTGATGGTGGTGGTGGTGGTGGTGGTAGTTGCGGTGCACGGGCGTTAACGGGGGATCATCGCAGAGAGAAGACTTCGGCTCGATATACCGTTAGAAGATAATATACCAGCTTCTGTTTGTCGAGATAAATAATCGCATGGATATCGAATATTATCGATGTTCCGAGACACGTTGAACACGAGGATGAATGAGCGTAATTGTAGATGCAACGTTCCATATTGGGAAATTAATTTAGAACGTTCGAATTAATAAATGTGTCGTGCTTTTCTTTTATAAAAATCGGAGATGTTTTTAGGCAGCACGGCAAAAAGTATATAAATTAAGTAGAATTGAATAAGATTATGTATAAAGACAGTTAGAGAAAAATAAAATAATCAAATTATCTGAATTAAATTGTTAAACGTAATTATTTTACAAATAAATATTAATTAATATTGTACAAATTGAGTATTTAATTCCGATCATCAACTAATAAGAAATTTAAAATTCTACCGAGACATTAATTTTTTTTGTAGAAAAAATCACATTTTTATGTCTCGATTTCAAGAATTTATTTATTGAAAAATGGATCATGAAAATTTTTTTATTTAGAATATATTACTTTGTCATATGTAAAAGAAATATTTTCATATTTGTACATTTTATACAAAGTGCATTATAAAAGTTCATAAATAAGGTATGACAAAACTAAAACGTCCTTATTTTATCGATTTATATTTAAGAAATGACATAAATACATCATTACATGAGATTATATATAAATTAT